>JACTTY020000120.1:0-600000 GCA_014595695.2 Epargyreus clarus clarus
AACATCTATTTTTCATCCCCCTAAGTGATAAGGGTTGTTCACCCTTAACATTTTTTTATTTATATGGCAACACAACGTTTTCCGGGTCAGCTAGTAAATAAATAAAAACAATAATTGATCATCCAGTAGATACCTAATATTCATCTTAGAATTTCATACTAGATACTACTATATTTGATAGTATCTCTATAGATAGTAGTATCTCTATATTTTATTAAGAAATTCTATACTAGAAACGGAGTATATCAGAATTGTACTTCTTTTTTATATTATAGGAGTAGCAGACGAGCGTGCAGTCCACCTGATGGTAAGTGGCTACTGCCGCCCATGGACATCTGTAATCAACCCCAGATAGGATTAGATATTCCTACCTGAGGTCGGCCACAGATGCGCCGCTACCCCTGAGGACTAAGCTGGATCGCCTCAGAAAAGTCTGTCTCCCTTACCACACCCTTCAAACCGGAACACAACATCGCCTAACACTGCTGTTATTAGGTAGAAATAGGTGTGGCGGTGGTGCCGCCGGAGTCGAACCACAAAGGTTCACCTTCACTTAACGGGAGTCCTTCTTATCCTAACAGGATAGTCTACAACAACATACAACAATACTGCTAAATATAACAAAACGAAAATAAAACCAATTTCCCAAGGTTACTTAAAAGGGTGTGTGCTTGCGTGTGTGTGTTAATGCGTATGAGTATGTGTGCATCAACTACAATATTTCAGGGAGTGCGTGTGTGCGTGTATGCGTACGTGTGTGCATCAACTACAATATTTATTATTCTACTCATAGACTCTAACATTCAAATAATAATAATTGACGACCCGCGCGGTGGAACGGTCAACATACGGGTCTGACGCGCAGAGGGTCCCGGGTTCGATCCCTGGCCAGACAGAAATCTAAATGGTAAATTTAGGTTTCTGTTTGTGGGTCTGGGTGTTTATGTATATGGTACATGGAATCCTAGTGTGGGGCTGTGAGTGTGGAAAGCGTTTTTAGTAGCTTTATAATAAAAAATCTTGGAATATCCAGAAAAATATCAGTATTTTTCTGTGTAATATAACACCATGTTATAGGTCAGCCTATAACATGATGGTATATTACATAACACAGTGCATCTTTGATCATTCTTCGGAACGGTGACCATCCAAACTGCAGATAAGTGCAGTTGCAAATGACTGGCTCGCACGCTACGCTGGGCACGAATCGCGCTTGGCATTTTAGCATATTATTGTTAAACTCCGCCCATATTTTTAATCTAAGTAGATTACATCCAATAGACTTTTTATAATACAGGAGTAGCGCACGAGCATGCAGGTCATGTGATGGTAAGTGGCTACTGCCGTCCATTGACATCTGCAATCAACCCCAAATAAGATATGTTTCCCACCTGTACCCTTACCATGAGTTTTTACGTTTTGACAAATATGACTGTTTTGGTATTTGTTTACGTATTTGTCCATACAATTTCCAATCAGCGCCCCTAGCGGATTGTATCAGAGTTATAGTGTCAGTTACGTAACATTAAATTTCTAAATTGACAAATGGCGCTTTATGTTTTGTCTCTCTTTTTTGCGAACATGTGAGGCAGACAAAAATACTTGAGCACTTACTTATTGTTACGTTTACTCAGCCTACTGAAGCAAATGGAACATAATAATGGATTGAGTAAACGTAACGTAAAATTGTGGGATGTTTTGAAAACTCATGGTAAGCCTACAGAGGCCGGCCACAAAAAATACCACAAAAGGTTATAGAAGTTGTCACTATCGCCCATGAACTTCTAAAATTAACTACTTAAAAACAGAGGGTTTTACCTTAAGCTATCACTGATGCATGGCCTCTCCTGAGGATTAATATAGTAGGATTATATAGGTAGTCTCTGAAAGTCAGTCAGCATCCACCAAAACATAATAGCTTCACTCTAGATATATATGACACTAGCACTTCCCCGATCCAAACTATTCACCACTATTCATATTCCACTACTTTCGTACACTTGCTGCAAACTGCACTTGAGTTGCCTTATACTGCACGAGTATTGGCTTATACTGCACTCCGATTAGCTTACACTACACGCCATCTGACTTACACAGCACTATTGGCTTATTACACATTGATTACTTTAAACCGTTATAATAAATCTTAAACAATTTTTGCCATTTCGAAATTTGAAATATTTTATATAGATAGTCGAATTATCGAATTTAGAACGGTAGTTGAAATGTTAAAATGAATATTACTAATGAGCTCCAAGTTACCTATATTCGACACGAGCTTTTGCCCGCGGCTTCGCTCGCGTTACGAAGTAATATTTTCATCCCCTATTTATCCCCTTGGGGGCAGAATTGATCAAAATCCTTTCTTAGCAGATGCCTACGTCATAACATCTACCTGCATGCCAAATTTCAGCCCGATCCGTCCAGTGGTTTGGGCTGTGCGTTGATAGATCACTTCACTATGTCAGTCAGTCACCTTTGAGTTATATATATTTAGATAGACAGTAATTATTCACTATCAGATGAGCTGCATGTTCGTTTACTACTTATTATAATGACACTTACAAACACATTACGCCACTTTCGAATACACATACACTTTACCACTAAAAGGGAAAGTCGAAAGTAAATCTTAAGCACAAAACAGATGTGGGACATTAAAAACAATATCCTTATAAAAAGTCAATGCCGTTTTTATAAAATCAATTCTATCGAACCCATTACAAATATGTGACTTCCGTTTGGTAAAAATATTTAAGGCAGCTCGCACACGAGGCAAGAATTGAACGCTTCAACAATATCAATCACATATTTTAAACGAAGGATAATGGTTTTCGTTCAATTGTGAAGAATCCTTGCTTGAGAGTTAAAAAGGCATATATAATCAAAGAAATAATGAATATGTGTACACGCACAATAATTTTAAATTATCACAAGACATAAAAGTGTTACAAAATTATTTAAAATTTACTTTATTATAATTAATTGTATTTACCTAAAATACATTATGTAATTTAAAAAAATATATCTTAAATCTCTTTTTATAGCCTTCTCAGCAAAACTTGCGAAATTTACTAACCAACTATATAAGGTGTCCATTTTAGAAATCAAAAACAGTACCAATCCAGAGTGGCCAGAGTGGTGGACTATGACCGAAATAAACTCTCGAATTTTTGATAGGAAAGCCATATCTAGCACATGCAATATAAATAAGTAAAAGTAATAATTTTTGTAATGTGACTATAGACCGCGCCAAACTTCTAGTCCTCTTTGAAGTTGTTGCGCGCTGATTTAGTTAGCATATACTCCGTAACGTAGGGGCACACTAACTGCGTTATGTATCCGTGGAGGAGAGCGGGCAGCGGAGGGTGCCGGGGGGGTCGCGCACTGTCTTCGTCCCGCTAATATCTACAATTTGCTATTGCGACGCGACTCGTTTCTATATTCGGAGCGGGCTAGCAGTTTGGCGCGGATTGTACGTATGTAAGCAGCCTTAGTTATCTTAAAATCTATACAAAATCGATATTCTATAAAAAATTGCTTCCTGTCCACAAAAATACGGACGGAAACATAACCTTTATGCTAATGATCGTAAAATACTTCGCGCTGTATTATAAATTTGTCACACCTTCCCTTTCAAGTTTCAAAATTTACTAATAATGGGTAAAATAGCCCTTTTTACAAGGGACTAAGGGTAAGTATTAAGTTTCGAATAAAGGAAACCGTTTAAAATTCAATAACTCGACGCCAATACATTTTGTTTCGACACCTCACACGATATGACAAAGAGTAAGATTAATATAGGACAGAATGACAGACATATACGTTAATGCCTATTTTATAATCGTATTTAAATAAATCATTTATGTAAAATAAGCGCTTTTAATTATGGGGTATTCTCCATTATAACATTCAGAAATTCTATTTTTATTTTAATGGTTTTATATTCAACATAAAAACCTAAATCCAAAAAAAAAGCAGTTTAAGTAAATTCCTAAATTACAACAGATCAATATTTATTAGTAAAAACGCTCTTTAAAAAGTGTATTTAAGTAGAATAATGATTAAAAAAGTAAATTAAATTATTACGACTAAGGGTTCGTACACAAAACTGCGATGCGACGTCGCATCGCAAAAATCTGCGAGCTCCCTCGACGCATCGCAAGAACTTGCGAATTGATTCGTATCGCACAGTGGTTGTTGTTGTTGGTCACCCTGAGAGACGCTACGCCGCACGATATCGCATCGCAGCAATTCGCATCGCAATTTTCTGCGTTGCGAATTCGCATCGCGTCGCATCGCAGTTTTGTGTTCGAGCCCTATGTAAGGCTAAGGACATAAAGGCATATCTCACATTATGATAAATGTTTGTTCAAAGGCATTGCCTTGAGCTCCAAAGTATCAACAACTCAAAATTTGAGTTTTATACCTACGTCCCTTACTCTTACTCTCATCTATGTTATCGAAGGTGATCCCCATTTCTTCGTGACATCATGTCACAACACGTGGGACGCCACCTGCTGTTACTCTTCTGTTTTTTGTAATACTTAATATTCTTTGACACGGTTCCATATGAAATATTGAAAATATTGTAAACAAGTTTTTTTAGTAGCAGCTAACTTATATTTATAATACTAATAATCCTTTGTTTTGTATTTTTAAAATTTCCTATTAATTACTTTTACGTAAAATAAACAAAATTAATATACGGTCTATTTAATTATATTCTTAATTTTGTAATAATCATATATTTAATTGATATTAAATTATTTACTTATTGATATAATATAGAAAAAAAACAATGAATTAATGGTAACTGCCGCATGGGCATCTGTAATCAACCCCAGATAAGATCAAAGTCCTACCCGAGGTCGACCACAGATGCGCCGCTACCCCTGAGGACTAAGCTGGAATACCTCGAAAAAGTATGTCTCCCTTGCAACCTTCAAACCACAACACAACAGCGTTTAACACTGCTGTTATAACATAAATAGGTGTGACGGTGGTGCCGTCGGAGTCGAACCACTGAAAGCTTTACCTTTAAAATAATGAACTTAAGTAATAAACCACATAACGTATTCCTTTGCAGAGAAAAACTACCCGGCAAAGTCCGTCTTCCAAGTTTTCTCAACAAATCTCCACGCTGTAAGAAATATAAAAATGTACTAAAACAGCCTATATCCAGGTGTAACTTTCCCCCCACAATCACACTTACGCCCTTGAAATACAGACCAAATTCCCGTGCACCAAACTGCTTTACTTACACTGACCATTGTGTCTAAAAGGATACAAATCTCTGTAAAACACAACCTAAAATCAACTTTACTTTTATGTTATACAGTTGAAATTTGCCTACAAAATATAACCATTACATCTAAAATTCGCACCGCTATACAGGGTGTTCAAGAAAGGAGAGTTACCCGTTGGCGCGCCCCCCCACTTCTTTGCTGTGTTAATTTACATTTTAAATTGCACTTACATAGCCGTTCGCGACTTGGCCTGTTTTGTTGCGTCCTGTTGGAGCACCCTGTATATTATAGGTATTGTATGGAGCGAATTGATATAGTTTGTTCAGTATTGTGTTACGGATTAATTGGATTTTGAAGTATCAGGTTTAAGTTCAATATTTATTTTGAGTATTTATAAAGTGTATGTATATTAAAATCGAATTTTATGTTTATTCGTTTGTATTGCAAGTAATATTTTTCAGTTTCTGAGTATTTATATAAAAAACAAGCAATTTATCTAACAATAAGTGACAACTGCCCATTGACATCTATAATTAACCACAGATAAAATTCCTACCTGAGGTCGGCCAAAGATGTGCCGCTATCCCTCAGGACTAAGCTGGAACGCCTCGGAAAGTATTTCTTCCTTATCACACCTACTATTTACAAATACCAAGACTCAAATAAAATGTAAATCTCCACCAAGATCCACGTTACTTAGCAAAATGTAGAGATATTTTCAGCTAAAATTGTACTTTCTTTCTTTCGGCAAATGGAGGGTTCTGAGATACAATAATAACATCTGATTCAATGCCACCACACAATGGGGCCGCCGAAGAAATATGTAAAACGCTACGGAACCAAGGAGGACAGGGCCGGATTCAAAACACGCAATATTCGGAATTATCTATACATGGAAATTAAATGTTAGAGTTCGTTTATGATTACAATTTGTATTTTTATCATTACACATTTAGAAGGCACGAAAATATATGAAACAGTTTTTGGATCTTTGATTTGGTCTGATTCTAGCCAAAAATAAATTTATACATCAGGGCCTTGGAAAAGAGTAATTTATGTTGGGTATTCATATGGAATATAAAAGTAACATCTAAATATATATAACTCAAAGGTGACTGACTGACATAGTGATCTATCAACGCACAGCCCAAACCACTGGACGGATCGGGCTGAAATTTGACATGCAGGTAGATGTTATGACCTAGGCATCCGCTAAGAAAGGATTTTGATCAATTCTACCCCCAAAGGGATAAAATAGGGGATGAAAATATTACTTCGTAACGCGAGCGAAGCCGCGGGCAAAAGCTCGTCTATAAATAAAGGCAGAACATGTGTGTTCCGTCGCCGATGGTACCACCAATTTCTATATAATTACTAGCTGACCCGGCAAACGTTGTGTTGCCATATAAATAAAAAATGTTAAGAGTGAACAACCCTTATCACTTAGGGGTATGAAAAATAGATAGTAGCCGATTCTCAGACCTACTGAATATGCATATAAAATTTGGTGAAACTCGGTAAAGCCGTTTCGGAGGAGTACGGTAACTAACATTGTGACACGAGAATTTTATATATAAGATTAAACGGAATTGACATAAAAGCACGAGTAGTAAACAAAGGTGGTAGAATCCTCTATGGTTCGATTCCGGCGGCACCACCGCCACACCTATTTCTGCCTCATAACAGCAGTGTTAGGCGCTGCTATGTTCTGGTTTGAAGGGTGTGGTAAAGGAAACATACTTTTCCGAGGCGTTCCTTAGTCCTCAACGCATCTGTGGCCGCCCTCAGGTAGGCATCTAATCCTATCTGGGATTGATTATAAATGGTCATGGGCGGCAGTAGCCACTTATCATCAGGTAGACTGCATGCTCGTCTGAGTCTGAGAGTAACCTCTATATAATAGAAAGTAGCAGTAGTACCTTCGAACCACGAAGGGTTCTACCTCAAAAGTTCATAACATTTAAATATTAAAGCAGGGTATATAAGCAGAGTCCGCCTCCCTCAGCTGTCCGGAGGGGAGGGGGCGTCCGACAGCACTCCTTTTTACGTTCCAAGTTGCAGGGGTGGAAAACATTTTCTTGGAGGGAAATTTTGATTTATTTTTTTAGTACTGTTTTTTTTACTTGTGTTGCGTTTTTGGATTCTGTGTGTCTTATAACCGTTTTCAGAGTTACACTGTAACGGTTTTATTATTATAAGTCGTTTTACTCGACTGCGGAAGGAAATGTTTTCAAGCTCTACAGCTTAAATGGCTTAGCGGATTTAACCGATTTCGAAAAGGAGGGGGCTGTGTATACGAGTGTATGACTTTTTTATGTACGTTCACAGATTTTATACTATTATTTCAACCGATGAAGGTGATTCAAACTTCTGAATTGTGTAATAAACCGATTTAATTTTTTTTATTGCCGATATAAAAAACGCATATCGTGAGTACCCGTTACATAATAAAATGTCTGAATTCCACAATAATTTTAGTCTAAAATCATATAATCGTATTTTTTGTTATTTTTTAGCATTTGTGGTATCGTTGCATTCGCCTATATTGTACTAGTGACAATGAATTTTTTTTTTTTTTATTTAAGTAAGTAATTCATAAGTTCAAGTATTCAAATAATAAAGGTATATACATCTTTTTCATTACACATTAAAAAAAATCAATGAAATATAAAATCAAAATAAAATAAATATTAAAGCTAGCCAAATGTTGCGAACCCCACAAGAAGGTGCGAGCGTCGCCTCAAGAATGCTACAGTTTTCCCGAGTTTTCCATTCCAACCCCCTCGGGGGTGGGATGGCCGTCGCCTTACATCTGCCTTAGCGGGGCTTATTTAAAAATTTAATAACACTCTTTCAGCTATATTTTCGTTTTTGGAAAGAGGAGTTTGGTTTTAGCCTCTGAGATGATCCGGGGTTCGATTCCCGGGCTATGTAGAGTTTTGAAATTTATTTGCGTAAATGCCTTCTCATTCTGAGACTCATGCCCAGCAGTGGCACATTAATAAGTTGATCATGATGATTAGATATTCATTATTTAACAACACGAAATTTATCGCGAGTGAAATGGCAAAAGTGTGTAATACCACTCCGCACTTCACCAGCGCGGACTATAACCTACCCACTCTCATTCTTAAGAATAAATTCCAGCAGCGGGATAAGATAGGACTGTGGACGAAACCCTTTCATTTGAAGGTGGTAGAACCCATTGTGGTTCGACTCCGGCGGCACCACCGCCACACCTATTTCTACCTAATAACAGCAGTGTTAGCCGCTGCTGTGTTCCGGTTTGAAGGATGTGGTAAGGGAGACAGACTTTTCCGAGGCGTTCCAGCTTAGTCCTCAGGGGTAGCGGCGCATCTGTGGCCGACCTCGGGTAGGAATATCTAATCCTATCTGGGGTTGATTACGGATGGCCAGGCGGCAGTAGCCACTTACCATCAGGTGGACTACATGCTCGTCTGCTACTCTTATATTATAAAAAAAAATATCTCGAGACCCGATTCATTTCAAATATCAAACTATGATGACGTAATACTTCATAGTCAAGTTCATATTTTTGACAAAATAAATAATTTAATAACTTGAACAACCATAAAACCACCCCATTAGGCACGACGCAAACAGCACAATCTAAACGGTCGAAATAGAAAGACTTATAAAACGGCGAATCCGCCAAAATCCGCCAAAATCGCCGTTTATCCGTGGAAGTCCGCCAAATACGCCGCCAAAAGGCAAAAATAATGTTCTGGTACACGAGTACGAAGTGAATAGAGCGCGTGGTAATTGTACTTCAGATGTAGACCGCGTGGCGCTATCGTCACAACAAATAAATATAGTTCAAAAAACGAAAAAAACACGCTTTTATGATAAAATCAACTAAAATCGAAAAACGCCAAAGTACAAAATTATTAAAATCGTGTATTGTCATCGATTTTTGATAATTCTTCAAAATGTTGAATTAAACTGAACGTTCAAAGTGGATAGATATCGGGTTCAAAGATTCCGTTACGTGTTACTTACATACATACCTACATACATACATACATACATACAACCCAAGCTAATAAAAGCGTGTTAAAAATGTACAGCTATTTATGCCCGTACGCAATCTTTACAATGTTTACCTAAGTTTGAAATTTAACTATTTTTTCTTGGCAATCAATGTCCAATTTCAAATTGTGGGCCATCATGTTTCAAATTGATTGTTACCCTTGATTCCCCTTTACCGGATAACCATGTACAGATCCAAGTTTGATTCCCAGCCATGTTTTATAATAAAATAAAACATTTTGAATATTTAAATCTGTCTTGATACCAGCTAAGAAGTTATATTATTATTTTTAATTTCCGTTTAATTACAATTAAAAAAATATAAATTTCCGGCAACTACATTAAAATAGAGAGAAAATGCATTAAATAAGTATTCCTTATTTTTATATGTGATTATTGTCATCCATGGAAATCTGTCAACCCCGGATAAGATGCCTGGCCCCAGATGCATTGCTAGCCGTGACAAAGTTCGAACGCCTCAAAAAAGTATGTCTCTTACCACACCAAACGAGAACACAGCTGTGTTGTAAGGTATATCTATTATCGACATTAGCGCTCTATAACATTCGCGCTCTTCGCCCAGTAGTGCATTAAGGCAAGATAAGCGCCTAGTTGGCAAAAAACATAAATTTGGCAACATATCACCTTGGCAAGGCTACGAACAATACAAGTTTTAAGATATTACGCAAGGAATTATTTATTTGTTTTTCTTACGTATTTCTTAATGTAATTCTTAAGTATAAATTATGAAGTATAATATTCATGCTCTTGGTTTTTATGTATTATGTATTGTGAGTTCATAGCACCCACGACACAAAGAACCTGAACAGGAACCACGATATGGCACCACGATACAGGGAATAGTGGGGCTGGGGCTGTAAGAATTATTTATCGAGTTTCTCTACTTACTTTTTGTAACTTAATTATGACTTTATTCCTTCTCTTTCTTTTTACTTGATTTAACTTTGTAGGAAACAAACACTTTAGTTATAATATGCGAAAACTATATGTAGTATGTAATTATATTGTAAATAACTTAGTTTTCAAGCACTGTATGTTTTCTGAATAAAATAAAATATGTATATTAAAAGGTAGAAACGGTATGGTCGACTGGGACCTCTACACCTATTCCTAGCGTGAAGTTCTTGCGCTTGGCGCGAAGGTGGTAGGGTATGGATTCCCATAGACTTCAATAATAGGTATGAGGTGATCATGTTAGTCCTGAGCAGTGGCAATGCAGCTGTTATTGGCTTCAGGTTCTCTGTTCTATATGGAGTTGGATGTTGGATCCTCTTATGTATGGAGGCGATAGAAATATCCAATCCTATCTGGCGTTGATTAAAGATGTCCATGGGCGGCAGTAGCCACTTACAAGCATCCAGTCCACCTGATCTGCATACTTGTTTGCTACTTCGATCTTCAAAAAAAATACATCAGTTCTTCGATACATTATCACATCAGCTAGGGCTCTCTTCCCAAAATGTAGATCACAGTCCACCACGCCAAGCGTAGATTGGTAGACTCCTTTGAGAACTTTCTTACTGAACTCTTAGACACGTGTTTTGCTTCGCTGTTTAAGCAAGTGGTGACTTATTTCTAATACGTTTATGATAATATAAGGATATATAATACGAAAATTACTAAAAAAAGTTTATGGTGAAACTTGGAAACTAGCTTACAACATATTCGCAGATCTGAAGAAAAATCTACTTGGATATAAATTTAGAATGTTATAGTTAGGGAGGTCATACATGAACTGTCTCTCGTGTATACTCTCTCTTATACGTAATCTATGCATTAAAGCATATCGTTTAGGCGTGAATCTTTACATCGTTCTAATAATTTCTCAATTTAAAAAATTTAAATTTTGTTTTTAAATCTCTAATTTTTTTAAAGATTTAAATCCCTCTTTTCAATAGTAAAGTTAGTTTTAACATCAATTACAATTCAAAAACAAAACATCCTTCAACCACAAATCCCAAACCATCTGTACTATGAATCTATATTTAATCCGCGCAATTTTTTTCTTGCGGCCCCACAAACGCAGTGACGCACACTAATGCGATTTTTCCTCAACTGGCCCTGTGTGTGTAGGCACCGTATACAGACAGTGTGGTTGCAGCAGTGTGCGTGCTAGCCGCTGCCTTCATTGGACACCAAGCAATTTCTTTATTGATCCATATTTCTTCTTCTTCAGACTAAGGGATGGGGTAGGGGGAGGTGTTTTTCTACTTTTAATGAACGCGGACTCGAAGGGGGAAGAAAGGTTATTAATGGTTTAAGCTGAGTAATTTTCAACCTAATGGTTAGGCGTTTTTGTGGAGACTTTTTTAGTTGTATTATAATTTGCGTTTATGGTTTATGTCAGTAACTTTAATAGAAGTTTGAGGTCAATGTTTGATATAGTGTTATTTTTAAATATTAACTTTCATATTTTTTTTTTTTTTTTTTTATAACATAGGAGTAGCAGACGAGCATGCAGTCCACCTGATGGTAAGTGGCTACTGCCGCCCATGGACATCTGTAATCAATCCCAGACAGGATTTGATATTCCTGTCTGAGGTCGGCCACAGATGCGCCGCTACCCCTGAGGACTAAGCTGGAACGCCTCGGAAAAGTCTGTCTTCCTTACCACACCCTTCAAACCGGAACACAGCAGCGCCTAACACTGCTGTTATTAGGTAGAAATAGGTGTGGCGGTGGTGCCGCCGGAGTCGAACCACAATGGGTTCTACCACCTTCAAAATATTATTAGTTAGTTGGTTATCAGTTTTCATTGGTGGCGTAAGGTAATCCCTTAAGGGCTTCGGTTGTGGGTAAAGACCCGTGCCCAGTAGTGGGACATAAAAATTAAGAAAGTAATAAATAATTAATACATATAATTGAAGAAAAGTAATTGAAACTTAGTAAATTAAAAAAAAAATTTGAACCTTTTGATTCAATAATTATCGATAAACTTTACATTTATTATTATTAAGCACTTGTATGTGTGCCATTTTCTAAGTTTATACTTATTACCATAGATTTATATACTTATTATTTATACACAAAATAAAATCTTTTTTTCTTTATTATGTCTGTCTTGCTACAGATTAGTCTGAATTGACAAGCGTAATGCTACGGGTGCAATACCGGTTTGATTCGTGGACAGTTCCAAGTTCGTTTCCTCGGCCGAGCAAAAACCTATTTAAACAATTATTTTTGATATTTTCTGGGTCTGGGTGTTGTGCCCGTCTTTTTTTTGTCAATGGAATGGCCTTTAATTTTCAGCAGAATCAATAAATTATAGCAGCGGCTGAATCGAAAATAATGAAACGTTTACGCATCGATAGCGGACTACAAAACCAAAAGTCGTGATCAACTGCAATATAACCTGGAAATACATAAAAAATATATGTTAAAATTTCTTCAAGAATAAATTTAAATTTAAAATACTAATCTTGGATTAAAGAAGTTTAAAACTACAATTTCTATTTGAAAGTTCCTTAAACTTAAGTAATAACATAAGAATAAAGTTCTGTAACCTGTGCCACCTGACGGTAAATATAAAACCTTAAGTTTACATTTTAGTATGATTTTAATTTTAAGGCACTACTGTCTAATACGCGCTACTACGCTACAAAGACAAATCTATTAGTATCCAGACCCTTAGATATTTGTCTGACCGGGGAATGAATCCAGAACCGTCTACTTATTATATATAAATTACAACTTAAAAAATACGATGAAGCGTGGCGGTAACTCCACGATAACTTAGAATACTTCAATGTATGTAAATTGGTGTCATATTAGAAATGAAAGCATGTCTCTATATGTATCGAGTTCCAAACGATATTTGTTATGTTTCCGGCGCTGTTTCTTATGTTTCTTGTGATGTTCCTTACATCACTCATTCTGTTTCTTGCACCGCTCTTTTTGTTTCTTGGGCTATTTCTTATGTTTCTTATGTTCCTTGCATCAAACATTCTGTTTCTTACACCGTCTCTTCTATTTCTTGTATCGCTTCTTCAGTATCTGGTACCGTTTCTTCTTTTTCTTGCCCCGTTTCTTCTGTTTTTGCGCTGCTTAATCTATTTCTTGCGCCGCCTTTTCTATTTCTCGCACGACTTCTTTTGTTAATTGTCTCGTTTGGTCTGTTTCTTGTATCGCTTCTTAATTTGTGCCGCTTTATTCAAAACATCTTGCAAACACCAAAGCAGTAATAGATAACAGACATTCAAAACATTTCCACGGGAATCAACTTGTCATAAATGCCGTCTAAAATGACAATCAGTAAAACGTCAGGAATCTATAAAAAACGAAACGAAACAAAACGAAACGAAAAGTTAAAAACGAAAACGAATAACAATCGCAGTATCAACATAACGAACAGCAATTCATAAAACAAATCGCAGCATCCCAGGAGCACACTCACTTTATCTCATAAAAACAGTGAAATCCAACAAAATGAAAAAAATAACCACCGACAATCTCGAAAAACAACCCTAATAATTCGACTCATTACTAAATGCACGAGAAACATATTCCGTAACCGTCCCTATAAATAAAAGGGGGTGGTAAGAGGGAAAAATTTTATTATCCCCCTCTAGGGGCGGTAAAGGAGAAATATGAAATAAAATGAAAATGTAATGGGTAAAAAATACTGAGTGCGCGCGGCAAGACAAGGGATGGGAAGTGCGATATGTTATGGAGACGGACTTTTTATAATATAGGAGTAACAGACGAGCATGCGTTCCACCTGATGGTAAAGTATAACGTTTCTCGCTTTAGGCAAAAGTCACGTGACCACTGGCCAAGCGCGAATCGGTAGACTTCACTCGTCTTATAAAGAACGCTCAAGCATGCAGGTTTCCTTACGATGTAATTTCTAATATACAGGATGAACTTTTCAAACGGGCCTTAAGGGCCATATCCGAAACTATAAGGATTAGCGAAAAATACTGAAGTAAGTTACGAGGCCGATTTTGATAAAAACTAAAACAGCATCATTAGTTTCTTAAAGTATATTTTTCCCTAGTCGGGAATCGAATGAGTTCTTCTTGAAATAAAATACACCCTCTATATTATTTCACTATCTGATAGTGTCGCTTATAAGGATCAAATTCTGGGAAGATTTTATTTGAAAAAATCACCCTGTATATATAATTTAAAAAAATAGAGGTGCCAGGGATTTGAACCACGAATCCGAAATTGAGTGGCCGAGTTTCAATTGCTATCACTGCCTTAAAATGAAAATGAAACCAAATAAAATACTTTATATAAACTATAATACCTCAAATAAACGTTTTTTGTTTATTTAAGAACTCTACAAAAATATATATTCTTTAATAAGAATTTAACAGTCGTTCTCTACAATATGTAGCGTACGTGGAGGCGGGGGGCAGACAAAGCAAGCCTGCGGCAACGAAGACTCGTTTCTATAAATTTGCCTTATCACAAAAATGTACCGCCCTTCTTTAAATCATATCTGAAAATATGGCTGCCATTTTGAAAAAGCACCCTTTGTGAAAAATCTTTATCCAGTAAACCTTTTTTAGTACCTACGTAGTAGAATTGAAAAAATAATGTGAAATGAAAATAATTATTTGAGAGAGAGGAGACAATATAGGAGTAGCAGACGATCATGCAGTCCACCTGATAGTAAGTGGCTACTGCAGCCATGGACATCCATAATCAATCCCAGATAAGATAAAATTCATACCTGATGTCGGCCACAGATGCGCGGCTAACTCCGAGGACTAAGCTGGAACGCCTCGGAAGAGTATGTCTCCCTCACAAACTTTATACCATCCCCGGTTCTTACCATCTTCCTGTGATACGAAGTGATGCAAGATTTCGTGAGATCTGGAAGAGTAAATCTGCAATAATTTTTAAAACAATAAAAAAATCTTAATTTTTTTTTATTTTCTCACTCACTTGTATAAAAATGAAAAAATACTTTCTTAAATTTAACACCTCACTAACTATCAAAAACCTTTTTATATGAACATTAAAAGCGCTAAGAAATCTTATTTTACGCCTTACAAAAATCATTAGAGCGTAAAATCTAAAGATACTTCAAAGGTGATCAACCCTTAGGGGGTGTAAAAGAAAGCGGTCCTCAAAAATGAACCCGAGAAGGGTGGGTAGGGTGCTTTAAGAGCATTTTTCTCCCTTCGGGGGAAAGGAGTGGCCATTGTTACCAGTTTTAAGGGACCCGCTAAGTGAATTTTGCGGATAATTTTACATTAAGTGGGTGTTTTCGGATTTTTTTGAGTAAGTATTTTTTTTATAATATAGGCGTAGCAGACGAGCATGCAGTCCCCCTGATGGTAAGTGGCTACTGCCGTCCATGGACATCTGTAGTCAAATCCAGATAGGATTAGATAATCCTATCTGAGGTCGCCCAAGATGCGCCGCTACCCCTGAGGATGAAGCTGGAACGTGTTGGATAAGTATGTCTTCTTTATCACACCCTTCAAATAAGAACGCAGCAGCGCTTAACACTGCTGTTATGAGACAGAAATAGGTGTGGCGGTGGTGACGCCGAAGTCGAACCACAAAGGGTTCTACCACCTTCAAAATATGAATAGATTGCGTAGTAACTTTTATATGTATTTACATAAATATAGAGAAATCTATTGTTTCTTATTAGATGGGCGTAAATTACGCGATTTTCTAACGTAAATATGTATTTAATATAGACATCAAATAAAATGACACATAATAATCATTATTATAAATTATTTCCTAAAGCTAGTCATAATATTTTACTCTATTTGCACGATATATGCATAGAGCACTCTACAAAAACATATTCGCAAAGACTAAGCCTTTCTAAGAACAACTTGAAAAGGAGTTAAAAATAAATTATTAAGATAAAATGGCGTACATTTCGCAACTAAAAATAGCTTTCCTCTATGGTTGACTTGAAGCATAAAAAATAATTTTGGAACAAGATTTATTATTTTCGTCGACCTATTACTGTCCCAGTGCTGGGCACGGGCCTCCTCTCAGATAAATATATTATGTGGGCATAGACCACAACGCTAGCCAAGTGCGAGTTGGTAGACTTCACACACCTTTAAGAACTTTTTAAAGATCTCACAGGCATTTAGGTCTCTCCACGACGTGTTCCTTCACCAATAAAATATGTCACGATATATTTCTTATACGCACATATTTTGAAGGTGGTGGACCCCTTTGTGGTTTGACTCCGGCGGCATCACCACAACACCTATTTCTGCCTATTAACAGTAGCGTTAAGCTCTGCTGTTTTCCTGTTTGAACGCTGTGACCGTCCTCAGGTAGTGATTTCTTATCCTACCTGGGGTTGACTACAGATGTCCATGGGCGGCAGTAGCCGCTTACCATCAGGTAACTGCAGGCTCGTCTGCTACTCCTATATTATAAAAAAAAATGTTGTATCAAAAATAAGTCACAATTATTTTTTATTTCTACTTGGTTGTACTATTTACGTATTATTCTAATACCTACTTAGAAAATGTATCAGGATATAAAAGGGTGGTTTAGTCCCTTCAAGAACCCCTCATAATTGGGAGTTCGAAGCTCCCGGATTAAAATATTTATTTTTACGATGAAAAGAAAAGGGTCCTTGGTAGGTACTGTCGGCTGCGTAATTATGTAAGTATTTACTCATTTGTGTGTGTAATTCATTATAATGTAATTATTAATCTTCATAGAATTATTTTAATTTTCATCTTATATATAAAATTCTCGTGTCACAATGTTAGGTATGATACTCCTCCGAAACGGCTTTACCGATTTACACCAAATCTTATATGCATATTCTGTAGGTCTGAGAATCGGCTACTATCTATTTTTCATACCCCTAAGTGATAAGGGTTGTTCACCCTTAACATGTTTTTATTTATAGGGCAACACAACGTTTGCAAGGTCAGCTAGTATGTTAAATAAAATAGTTTTATTGAAGTAATTATTTACATATTTTAAATGAAAATACGTACATATAGTATGTACGATTCTAAATTAAAATATGTAATACTTATTGAGAAAATAAAAACTAACAAATATATGGTAGCTACGTATTCTTGTGAAATAGAAAATTACAGTTGAAATAATATTAATTAAAATAAATAAAAGTCATCAAGAATGCCAACGCTTCTGAGATCGGGTTCAGTTAGAAACACTGTTCAATATGGAATTGGATGTATACAGAAGGCAGTGTTATTATCCCTCAAGTGGACTGCAAGTTCACTTACTCGTTCATTTCCTTTAATTAAAAATATATTTAAATACAAACCTTCAATTTAAAACATACACAATCCTCTTTCGTAATACCCTACGAGTATTTGATTTAAAACTAGAAATCTATAGCCCGTTAATGTATTTCTTTCCGGATAGCGAGCGATAAATTATTTCTATACGGAGTGTGTGCGAGGCGACGGATTACATTTCCCGTCTTCGTGCGCTGTGTTATTTTACCTCGCCGACTGTACCTCGCTAGCTGTTAGGGAAACTGTGGAGTGGATGTTGTTGTATATTATTTTTTCTAGCTTTTCGAGATTTTTGAGAGTTGGTTGCAAGGTAGTCTGAAAAGCTTTGAATTCAACTCTCGCCCCAATCAATGTCATCTAATTTTGATGAAACTTCCTATTTAAATCACAGTTTTTTATATTCATTTTATATTTTCAACCGACTGTGGAGAGTAATGTTTTTGGAGTATATGTATGCATGTCTCATTTTTGGCACGCTCTTCATCAAGACTGCTCCATGGATTTTAAAACTTGAGGTGTGGTTGGATTCATGGGAGTAACATAGATTATTTTCAACCTAGATAGCATTTCAACCCAATTATCTGAAATTAATTATAGATGTCCGTTGTGGCCATTTACCATCAAGAATAAGCAAAAAAGCTTGGTAGGTATCCGATGGTCGTTTCATTTTTCTAATTATAATAAGAGTAATTATAATTATAATAAGAGTAAATATAGTTAAGATAAAAGAGATAAAACAAACAAAATAGAGAAAGACAAAATCGTAATCCCTATCGGTATCTTTTCAATTAAAATAATTTAATATAACATTATAATAATGACGACTTCTCCACTCCTTTCGCTGTGCCGACGGTCCGTCTAATGGAAAAAAGGATAAAATTCCGGGGATCCTTTTAATATTTTTTTCATTAAAGTTTTTAATATTAATGGAAATGTATCGGAGTTACGGCGAGCCTAATTATTTTTCCGGTTTCCCATTTCCCGGACTTTATTTTCCGGACTCATTTTCCGGTTTTCGGGGCTGGCAGTTCTTTAAAATCAGGTGCGTTGAAATTTTGTGTTTATGAAGTCTGCCGGCTTATAAAGGTAAGAATTAGTGACAGTCGGGCGATTTTTTAAATGGGATGTCTTTGTCGATTCAACGGATTATGTTGAGTTTGTTGTGCGGATTTCGTCTGCAGCAAGTAATTATTGCGTAGTACATATTCTTTGTTATGAATTTGTGTTGTCGAATTACTCCCAGGATCAATTCCCGGTGAGGTCGGAAATATTCAGGATAGTCCCACTGCTAGGCACGGATCTCCTCTCATAGTGATAGGAATTAAGGCCATGGTCCACCACACTAGCCTATGCGAATTAGTAGACTTCACACAACTTCGAAAACATTTTTTTTAAAACTATCATATATGTAAGTTTTATCGCAATCCTTTACCGTTTAAGCAAGTAATCATAAATTTAAGGTAAGAATTAGTGACAGTCGGGCGATTTTTTAAATGGGATGTCTTTGTCGATTCAACGGATTATGTCGAGTTTGTTGTGCGGATTTCGTCGGCAGTGCCTACCTAAGTATCTCGTATAATTTAGCAGTAAATATTGAGAACGTTTTTTCTTATGATGTGGGTAAGTATGTACGAGTACTATATATTATGAAGTTGTTTGAGTAGCTCAATGGTCCTCGTGGTGATGTTGTGGAATAATTTGGATTCGATTCCATACTGCAACTCAATTGACAAATGATGTCTTCGTTTTCAACTTGTTTTTCCTACTTTTGGGCACTAATTTTCTCTCAGAGTGAGATGATCCACCACACAGGTCAAATGTCAATTGCTAGACTACACTTACCATCGAGAACATTTTTTTAAGAACTCATGCATACTGTATGTTTCCTCACAATGTGTTTCTTCGCCGTTAAAGCAAATAATTATAATTTAAGGTAAAAATTTGTGACAGCCGGGCGATTTTTTAAATTGGGTGTCTTTGTCGATTCAACGGATTATTTCGAGTTTGTTGTGCGGATTTGTACCTAAGTATCGCGTATAATTTAGCGGTAAAATATTGAGTACATACTCAATAACACTACACAGGATGTGAGTATGTATGTGTTTTATATTATTAAGTTTTGTGAGTAACTTTAGGATTTAAGCCATAGTCCACCCCATGGGTCAAATGTGAGTTGGTATTTTTTTCTCTCAGACGTAGGTTTCCTTACAACATTTTTCTTTACCGTTTAAGCAAATCATCAATACGTTCTAATAGGTAAAACTAAGAAAATCTAATAAAAAAACTAGCATACAGATAGGATTACATTCCTAGCTGAGGTCGGCCACTCGTCGCCACTACCTCTGAGGACTAAGCTGGAAGGCCTCGAAAAAGAATGTCTCCCAAACAAAACACTTATAATCTCTACACTCTATTATTATTCTTAAAATATTCTAATAATTATATTATAAAAATGATAAATATTAAGTACTACCGTACTCTATACTTCGCAATTATGTGTATTAAAAATTCACAAATGTATATCGCATAACTAACGCCATCTATTAATGAATAAAAAAATAAAGTCATCATATTTATTCTTATTTCATATAACGTCCCTAATAATTGCTAAGGAAGCTACACACATCACTCTGTGCGCCATCTAGTATCGAATAGCTGAATTAATCGCAAACTAATAAGAATTTAAAAAATACTTTACTCCTGAGACTACTATTCTCCCAATAAGAATAACAATACTTAAATAATTTCAAATTAAAATCGAATAAGATAATATCAATTATAAACTTATTTGAATATATTCGAAATAAAAATAATTGTGCTTATTCCACATTTGTAACAAGTTTACAAAATGTAAATATTAGATAAGTAATAATAAATTTTGCCTTATGTTTGAACAAGCCGTAATTTTAGAAGTATACTAATCTTGTATTCTAACACATCCATATCCTGTGTCTTCTAACTCTAAGTATAAAACTAATCATATTTTAATAAATAAAAAGTAGTAATTGAAACCGTACTCTATCTTAGTATTTTCTTATAACAAACTTGTACTCAGTCCACCTGATTGTAATTGGTCACTCCTGCTTAAGGAAATCTATAATTAACCTTAAAAATGATTAAAGTCCCTGCTAAGATCAGTCACAAACGTTGCTGCTCTTGAAGATTTTTTTATGTGATTAGAAATATATTCAAGTTATTATACAATTATTTTGTGTTATTTTCATGATGTGCTATTTTTCATAATAAGCTAATATTTATATAGTCACTGGCTGAATGCGTTACACGATTGTATGCATTAGCATAAAAAAGAAAAAGAACGCTGTTGACTTGATTTGACTTGTACTTTGCGCAGGAATAATTAAAGTTGTAAGTTTGGCGAATAAATAGTTTTATTTTATTGATAGCAAATGAGCACTGCTGCCGGTCAATGTAGACGACTGGTTCTACCAGAAGTGTACACAGATGCGTTCCTACTTCAGAGGACTAAGGATATCGCCGCATATGTAAGTTAGCCTTAGTTAGCCATTCAACCCCTTCTATCGAAATGCAAGAACACCTTTGCACTAAAAATATGGGGGCAGTAGGTCCCCTTACGACACTCCTACCAGAACATAGTAGAGTTTAACACTGTTTTTATAATTCAGAAATAGGAGTGACGGTTGCACCTTTAAAAGTCGAACCATAAAATACCACCTTTTAAGTAAAAAAAAATGTCACCCATAGAAAACAAACCAGATACGAACTTAGATTGACTGAAAAAGAATTTAATAAAGCAAGTGTTGACGTACAAACAGACAGAATCGAATCTAATCTCTCAATCGCTCGCACGGCGTTTTTTGTGAAAGCCCTTCAATATCAAAACCGTTTTCATTTCCCCTTTTCTGTTTTTTTTCTTTCTAGGGTTCCGTTGGAGTTTTGCTTGTTGAGGGTTTTGCTGTCAAATATTGTGATTGTTAAAGTTAATTACTGATTATAATAAGGCTTTTATGTTCTAAAAAAATCCAGTTAAAATACAATAATTAAATTACTAATTTACTAAAAACGTAATTTTTGTATGCATTTTAATACGCATAAAAATGAAAAATAAGTACATTTATTGGTGATTATATACTTAAGTTAAGATTAAAACTACTTCGCAACAATCCGCTACAAATATGTATGATGGTATATATTTTAAACCATGCAGTATGTACCACCCTCCCTCCCTCAAAGGATGCGTGCAGATGCAAAAACATAAAAATATACACTGCCATACGTATATACTTAATATATATTATATATTTAATTAATTATTAATTTTAAATTGAGAGTATAATAAACCTATGTTCTAATGAGATAGCTACTAACTTAAATATGTAATTAATAAAATAATAAAATTTCCATAATTTAATAAAAAACATTATTTAAAGTAGTATAAAATGTAAGCCACATGATTTCTTTGTTTTATATTTGAGAAATATTTTATAATAAATTGTTATAGAATTAATATTACATAAATGTACAATGATATTTACAGTTAACATAAATTAAAGATAAACATAAACATAACAACATTGACTAACATAACAATAATGTACGGAACTCAACAAGAAACACATTCGTTTTCATATTCCCCGACCTTTTACAATTACTCGCCGCGCGACTGAACATCGGGAGTGACGCATTTTTCCTTTTTCCTTTTTTCCATTTATCTTTTTTTCCACATTGAAGCGGATTTTTCGCTTATTTGCTCGCTTCATTGGCTTGTAAGTGAGATGGGTTGGGCCGTTTTTCCTGTTTTGTTTTCGCAGCGAAACAGGACGAATATTGGATTTGGGTCATAACGTTTCGTTATTGCGATATCAGCGCCACTGCGTCGCGACGGAACTATTGCGAACTATTAGTTGTGTTAGTGACATCTGTTGTTGAGTAGTGAAACTATGAATATAGTTTAGTGTTTTATTATTTATAATGCACATTTATGTGGTATTTATTAGTATTCAAAAGTAAATATTTTATTTGTAGCTTCTTAGTAAGTCGACTTAATAATTTAACTTAAAAAATATTTTTTTTTTATTAGTGGCGGCATCTACTAGGAAGTAGCTAATATAAATTATTCTAACAAGACTTATGAGGCAAAAATCTGGTAAGAGGCACCGATATAACAATGAGTACCTGACAATATTTCGAACATCGAGCAAGTAATATTAACTTTAAAACTTAATACGTATTATATTCGTAAAATAATGAATAAGCATAAAAATTAATTTCAAAATTTTGTTCAACCAACTTTTTAGATTAAAGTATTATTGTACAGATGCAGAATTATAAAAAGTTTATTACATAAAATTGTCTTATAATTATGGAGTTATATCTAGTAATTTCCAGTTACTTCAGCAGAAGTAGTTCAGTTACTACTTAAGCCAATAATAAGGTGTTATGAGATGTTCGTGGTAGTACCTATCATATTTGAAAAAAAAACATATAAATTTGATTTGAATATATTCCTGAGAAACTACCGCCACACATATTCTTGCATTTCGGTGGAAGGATGTGCATTCAAAAGAGCAGTGATAGCTAATTATCACTTGCTAAACGGTGAAAAAGAACATCATGAGGAAACCTGCATACCTGAGAGATTAAAAAACAACTCTAAGGTATGTGAAGTCTACCAATACGCACTTGGCGAGCGCGGTGGACTATGGCCTAATCTTTCTCAGTATGAGAGGAGACCCGTGCCCAGCAGTGGACAGTAATGGGTTGCTAATGTGTGGATTCCGGCTATTTACATACATATTAGAAGACCACCTTCATTCTCAGGATTAACAACCCATTTGTTTATTTGTTCTTTCAGGTAGAACTCCTGTTCTATATGTAATTGGTTACAGATATAAATGGACAGCAGTGCCCACTTAGCATCATTAAAACTGCATTCCAATTTATTATAGTAAATCTTATTGTAGAAAGATAACATAAATTAAATCCAGTAACATTTTCCTGAACGTTTACAATCATCAAACTGAAAAAAACACCCTTATGCTAATAAACTCAAACAGCCATAAGCACCATAATCTAAAAATCAGATCACCTTACCACCCCATTACACAACGCAAACACCACAACAAGTAAAAAAACCAAAAAATCTCAAAAAACCACCCCCGTATCAACATCCCTCGCAAAAAGAACTAGACGTTACCATGAAAAAAGAGAAAAAACCTGCAAAAAGTCTAAAGTACAGTCTTCATTACAGCAGGGGTTGGAATGGATTTTTAAGTGGCGCCATCTAGTTGATTTATTGTAAGAACAACACCGTTGTTGTAGGTTAATGTAGAGATGGATTAATTATTTACATGTTATATACTTATAGATAATGACTAACTTACGTATAAGATGATCATCGTAGTCCTCAGGAGTAACGAATCTGTGGCCAACCTCAGGTAGAAGTTTAATCTTATCTCGGGTTAATTACAGATGTATATGAGTGGCAGTAGCTGCTTACCATTAGGTAGACTACGTGGTCGTTTCTTACTTCTATCGTTCGGCGTTCAAATCCCAGACACACACCAGGTATTGTACAATAATAAGTTGACCATAACGACGTCTAATCTAATTGACGAATCTATACATTAATTTCATATATATATTTTTTTTTTATAATATAAGAATAGCAGACGAGCATGCAGTCCACCTGATGTGGCTACTGCCGCCCATGGACATCTGTAATCAACCCCAGATAGGATTAGATATTCCTACCTGAGGTCGGCCACAGATGCGCCGCTACCCCTGAGGACTAAGCTGGAACGCCTCGGAAAAGTCTGTCTCCCTTACCACACCCTTCAAACCGGAACACAGCAGCGCCTAACACTGCTGTTATTAGGTAGAAATAGGTGTGGCGGTGGTGCCGCCGGAGTTGAACCACAAAGGGTTCTACCACCTTTAAATTAATTATTTACATTTATATTAATTATTTGTTTCCATTTGCATCATAATAATTGTATTTATCTTTGTAATTATTATTTATTTTTAAATCATAAATTAATATTTTATTATTTTTTGTATAATTAATATATGCCCACCTATGGCGGGATTATGGAGGAATGCAAAGCCTTGTAAGCTTATGTTGTACCCATGTTACATAATAAAAATGATTTGATTTGACGTATTAAAAAGTCTGATTCCATACTTGTCTAGCTCGCTACAAGTTTTTTCCCCGGCGTCCAGTGATCACGCTGGTTCAGTTAATTTAACGCTTGTTTGTGGCCGCTGCCCGGTGAGGCTGATTGTTTTATTTTTATCTCTCATTCTGACACCGTTTCACGTATTTTTTATACAGATTAAAAATAAATTTCACTAAGATCTTGGTTACCTTTGGTTTCAAGATTGAAATAATTAATACCGCAGAAAATTAGAAATACTTATATCTATTTCATAGTAGAGATGTGGCGCTGCTATGTCGACCTCAGGTAGGTATAATCTTATCTGGGGTTGATAACAGATGTCTATGTGCAGCAGTGTCACTTACCATCAGGTAGACTGTGTTATCATATGCTATTTCACATGACAATTGCACATTTAAAACTGAGACTACGTTTGTTAGCCATCTTCAAAAAATATGGTCCTGTATTCGACCGTTATGTTTGTTTAATTATTTATTATTTATGCACACACAATATATATACAGGAAGAATATATGTTTGTATGTATGTGTGTATATTTGTAAGTTTGTCTGTCTGCGAGTTACTCAAAAACTACTGATCCAATTTGGATTTTGTTTTGGGTATCGTAAATTCTGTATAAAAAGTCAGTTTCCATACTTGTCGAGCTCGCTACAAGTTTTTTCCCCGGCGTGCAGTGATCACCGCTGGTTCAGTTAATTTAATGCTTGTTTGTGGCCGCTGCCCGGTGAGGCTGATTGTTTTATTTTTATCTCTCATTCTGATACGCTTTCAGATCGATTATTTTTAATCTGTGATCCTTTGGTTAAGAATAAGGTTTTTAGGGTAAAAAGATATTATAGAAGTCACTTAAGTATATTTATTTCTTATACGTTCGTAGTTCGTATGCTAGTCGCTTTTGGATTTTGTTTTTCATAATATACTTAGATGTAACAAACAAGCATGTTCACCAGATGTAAATTGCTACTGTCGTTCGTGGACATATATAATCAACCCCAGATATAATAAAAGACTTACCCGAGGTCGGCCCCAGATGTATTGCTACCTCTGATGTCCAAGTCAGGACGCCTCGGATAAATATGTCTCCCTTACCACACCCTTCAAACCAGAACACAGCAGCGCTTAACATTGATGTTAGTCGAATAACATAGAAATAGTTATAGCCAAGGTGCAATGGTGCACGGTGCAAGCGAAGTCGGACCACAAAAGATTGTACCACAAATATGTGGTAGGAGAGATACACAACGTAACACATGTATTCAGGTGTCCTATTTACTAACCATTAGATGGAGTGGACGTACCTTACCTATTTCAAACTTATAAAAAAACTGAACTGCAATAATACTAATAATAATAACTTTTTTATTTCGTGCGACTGATGACTCATATTTGTTAGTAATACAGTATGCTTATTTCCTATGTTAGTACTTAATCTAATCTAAACTTATACAAAAATACAATGTGTTTCATTGCCGTGCCATTCCACTAGAAACAGCACAGCAATGCCATATAGTGGTATATTATAGTGTATATAGTATACCTCTTTCATCTTCATCTCAATGACTTCTTCAAACTGGATTTGTTATTTCAATTAGTTAACAATCAGCTTCCTTGTATTTTGTTTTAATATAAAAGTAGCAGACGTGCCACCATCTGATGGTAAGTGGCTACTACCGCCCATGGAAGTCTGTAATCAACCCCAGGTATAATTATAATTCCTACCAGAGGTCGGCCACAAATGCGCCGCAAGCGCTGAGGACTATCCTGGAATGCCTGGGATGAAGTAGGTGACGCTTACCACGCCCTTCGAACCAGCGATTAACACTCCTGTTATCAGGCAGATATAGATGCGGTGGTCGTGCCACCAGAGTTGAACCACAAATAGGTCTGCCACCTGCAAATTTTCTACCTAATACATCTATTTAGAAACCCAAATAGTTTTTGAATACTTTTTTTTATTATTATTATTTTAGTCAAATAGAGACATAAGTATACTGCTGTACAAACAAGAGCATTTTAGTCAGGTCCCACGATATAAGTCAATGATTCATTGTTTGTAGAATTACGTATTACTAACATAACAATTATTATCAATCTTTGTGTACCAAATTTCAATTCTTTTTTAATTTTTACCTATAAAAAAATCAAAGTTGGTGTGCAATAGAGGTTAAGATTAAATTGTACTAATGAGCGCTAATCACTCATACAAAAAAACATAAACAAAGGGCTCAACAACCGTTTCTTTAGAAAATATAGAATAAAATTCACGTTTTTTTCAATGATCTTATATGATAAATAACAGACAGAAACTTTATTGAATAATAATAAAAATATCACAAAATATTAAAAACTTCAAACTTTACTTAATTACTTAAATAACTTAAATTTCTAATCTTAAGCCTATTCCTCAAACTTACAAAATCAGTGCAAACAATATATCTTGCTAAACATCCCTTGAATTCTTAGCGACAATTACACAACCCTTAAACGTCCTTCACCCTTGCTTTCCCACGATGACCGTTGTCCGGTCATCGGTCACTTCGACCCTTAAAGATAACCCGTTTAAAAATCTTAACCCTTTAGTTAAGAATTATCATAAGAAAACCTGTTTTTAACTTGACCGTTTTATGTTTTTTAGGGTTTATTTCTTAAACTTGTTTTGGTTCCCACACTGGACATTTGTGGCATCTTGGCTATCTTTATACCGCATTTTTACGTGAGCTTTTGAGGGTTAAAGAGTTTTGTAAGTAATTATTATAAGAGTGTAATTTAAAAAAAGTTATTTTATTTGGTTATTGAAACAGTAAAGTTTTTTAATCGAGTTATTATTTTCTCTAGTAAAATGTTTTTTTAGTAAATTTTGATGAGTGAAGAAATTTAAGTGAGATGTGAATTAGTAAAAAGTACCAAAGTTTTGTGATAAGTGATGATAAAAATAAAGATGTAAGTTTATTTTACTCTATAAAAGTGGTCTGATTGCTTGAAAAAACAGTAATGGTATGAAACTCGCCCTTAAAATCGAAGCGTCCAAGATTTGAATCCCAGGCAGGCATCAAATTTTTTAATTTGTACATATTAGAAACTAATTATCACTTGCTTAACGGTTCAGAAAAATATCGTGAATAACCTTACGCTTAAGAATTTTTAAAAAGTTGTAATCGTCATCAATCCATTATTCTACTGCTACGCACTCCTATCAGAGTAAGAACAAGTTCTAGACCAAGTGCGGATTAATATGAATAAACCTGCTAGAAATTGTTTTATAGAATTTTCAAACATGTTAAATCCACCATTCGGAAGATTTAAAATTGATTATAAGATCCTGACATAAGAGCCTATAGAGTATGCAAATAACTGAATTAGGTTGACTATTCTTTTCCTCTCACAAGCCTTGGCCTGCCCAAGGACTGTGACAGGAAAAAATACTCAACCTAACGTTTGCATATTATAGGGCATACTCTCGATTAGTATGTCATTTTTCTATTTACGAAAAGAGTGAAATGTTTAAGAAAAAATATATATATAAATATACTTTTTGACATATTTAATTTGATATAAAAACGTTTCATCCATTACGCAGCTCGGAGAAGGTCGTCTTATATCGGGATCTTCTATTATTATATTTATGACAGCACTTAACGCTACTGTCATTAGACAGCAATAAGTGTAACAATGATGCTTCCGGAATCGAACCACAAAGAGGTCTATCACCTTAAAATGTGATTTCATATTTTTGTGTGTACATGAAAAAGAAAAGAAATAATAAAAAAATAAGATTTAGGTCTAGATTTAAAGATATAACTCTAGTTATACAGATTGCTATTACAAGGCAAAAATAAGTGTAGCGGTTTTACCTTCGGAGTCGAACCACAAAGGTTTCTACCACCTAAAAAAATATGTATGTTTCTGTATCTACATAAATAAATAAAAGAAATAATAAAAGAAGTCACAGACCTGTATGGTTTGTAAAAGAGGTTAAGAATTAGGTCTAGATTTAAAGATATAACTCTAGTTATACAGATTGCTATTATAGGACTAAAATAAGTGTAGCGGTTTTACCTCCGGACGCGAACCACAAAGCCTTCTACCAACCTAAAATATCTTATATATAAAATTCTCGTGTCACAATGTTAGTTACCGTATCCCTCCGAAACGGCTTTACCGATTTTCACAAAATTTTATATGCATATTCAGTAGGTCTGAGAATCGGCTACTATTTTTCATATCTCTAAGTGATAAGGGTTGTTCACCCTTAACATTTTTTTATTTATATGGCAACACAACGTTTGATAGGTCAGCTAGTACATAGATAAAATTAATAATCAAAGAAGTCACAGACCTGTATGGTCTGTAAAAGAGGTTAAGAGTTAGGTCTAGATTTAAAGATATAACTCTAGTTATACAGATTGAAAGGCAGGTGTGGCGGGGGCCGCCATCACTCTCGTGTCGTAACGAGAAAACATAATGAAACGGCTTGCATTTTCTCAGCGGCATCACTCAACGGGCGTTGGGGAAATATGGGCGCTACTGGAAATTTCTTAAGCAAATCTTATAATATATATTTTTTTATAATATAGGAGTAGCAGACGAGCATGCAGTCCACCTGATGGTAAGTGGCTACTGCCGCCCGTGGACATCTGTAATCAAGCCCAGATAGAATTAGATATTCCTACCTAAGGCCGGCCACAGACCCCTGAGGACTAAGCTGTAATGCTTTGGTAAAGTCTGTCTCCCTTCTACCACCTTCTTTAATTATTATATTTAATTTGCTAGTAATAGTATTTTGCCATAGATGTTGTACTATGAAGGCTTTGTGGTTCGACTCCGGCGGCACCGTCACACCTATGTCTAACAACAGATTTTTAAGAGCTGCTGTGTTCTACTTTGAAGGGCTGTAAGGGAGACATACATGAGGAATTCCAACTTATTCCTAAGGGGCAGCGGCGTTTCTGTGGCCGACCTCATGTAGGTACAGCTAATCCTATCTGGAGTTGATGTCCATGGACCATCAGGTGGACTGCATGCTCGTCTGCTACTCCTATATTATATAAAATAATACCTGCGGTGGCTGAGCTGATTGCGACGATGTATATAATCATCCTATATTTGAGCACAAAAATCTCGTGAACAAAAATGTCCTAGGTTTTCGACCAATCAGCTTGAATCCTAAAAATTGAAATTTTAATAGATCTTTTAAGTTTCTAGTTGCATCCTTTTACCCAACGTCCGTAGCATCTCCAGAAAACAAATTACAAATCATCTCCCCCCGCGAAGACTACCCCTCCCAAATGACTCAGTTAGAGCTAAATTGCTCGCAGCACCAGATTGCCGCCTCGCAAAATTTCCGTTGAATTTAAATTTCGAATCTCGAACCGTTATTGTGGCGTTCCGCCTCTAATGAAATTGTATCGATTTAGTTGCGGCCGGATTCGAATCGATTCGATTGTCCGATATCGATATGCCGGGGCATTAGTCTGCGGATTGCTGTGTCGTTCCATTTGTTACTCGCTGTCTTAATCGATGTCTCGGATTGTGTTGATTTTTCTCTATTTGTTTAAAAAGGAAGGAAGGAAAAGAATATTTCTTTATTCATATTATTAAAATTTGTTACTTATATACAATAAGTTTTGTATGCTTTAAGCTTATCAAATTCTATATTTCTTACATTATCTTTAGGAAGAAAAAAATCTTTTAAACCTGGATTTGAAAGCCAGAAATTATAATAATGTACGTTCTACCAGTATACCTTACGCTATCAAGCGCTATCTTACAATTACATCAAAAATATATACAATAAATATTTATTTAAATCTTCTAAAAAAGGAAAAAAATAGTTACCTAGCCGGACACCGAACCCGGAACCCTTTACCAGTTATAACGATAAAATTATGACTTCACCGATTATTTATTTGCACTATCCGTTACACAAAAAATAGCAATCCTTAATTAAGTACAGTCATGACTCTACATTTACATTGTTGTTAAAAATAGCACGTTACAACAAAATAAATACAACAAAGTTGTTGTAAATTTGCAACGTTTCATCCTAAAACATCAATTTATTCCTTCATTCATATTTATGTATATCTTTATTACTTGCAAAATTATCAATTTAGCGCAATGCAGCTCACAGCACTCATTTTAACGAATAATAATTATAGTTTCAAAACTAAAAAACACGGTAACATCGAACAAGGAAAATCATTAATCCTGATTCCTGACGATCCTGATGAGGAGAATGGGACGGAATTATTAAAATCGTGTATTATCATCGGTTTTTGACAAATCTAAAATTACAGAAGGTACACACATAGAACGTGTGTACCTTCTGTAATTTTAGAGAGCAAAGAAGCTTTATAAAAATCAACAGAAATTTTACTTCGCTCCTTAAAATAAAAGTACATAGTTTTAATATAACGTTATCTTAATGTAAGTGAACAAATTACATCTTTATTACTTGTAAAAGTGACCACACGTTGTTTATATCCGCTGTAATTCAGTAACAAATTGAAGTTCTTATGTTAAAAACAAAACAAATGGACTTAAATACTACTTATTTTTTATATTTAGCGAGCGAAGCACAGCTGTAAAGAACAGTCACAACTTTGCTTCGCTCCTTAAAAGTAATAGCAAATATATCATGTCATTTTAATTTTATGAAACAAATTAAATTTAAAGGCTGCTTATTTCTTTTATTTTTAGACAGCGAAGCAAAGTTTTAAAGAACAGTCGCAACTTTGCTTCGCTCCTTTTAAGTAATAACAAATATATCATGTTCTTTAATTTAAGTAAACAAATTACACCTTTATTACTTGTAAAATTATCAACGTGTTGTTTATACCCGCTGTAACTCAGCGTCAGATCGAAATTCTTACATCAATAACAACACCATTGGAATTAAAGACTTTGTATATCTTTTATTTTTAGGCAGCGAAGCAAACTTGTAAAGAATAGTCGCATCTTTGCTTCGCGCCTTAAAATAAAAGTAAATAGTTTTATTATCATGTCAGTTTAAATTAAGTAAACAAATTACACCTCTATTACTTGTAAAATTATCAACGTGTTGTTTATACCCGCTGTAACTTACCGTCAGATAAAAAATTCTTACAACAACGACAAAACAATTGAACTTAAAGGCTGCTTATTTCTTTTATTTTTAGATAGCGAAGCAAAGCTGTAAAGTACAGTCACAACTTTGCTTCGCTCCTTAAAAGTAATAACAAATATATCATGTTCTTTAATTTAAGTAAACAAATTACACCTTTATTACTTGTAAAATTATCAACGTGTTGTTTATACCCGCTGTAACTCAGCGTCAGATCCCACTTCTTAGGTCATTAGGAGAACGACACTCATTCCGGGAGCCATTTAGATAAAATGCCAGAGATTGAACCCCCCAAGACGCGAGTAATGACTCGCGAAGATTTCGGGGTGCAAATGTTTATATAGGGTGCGAATTTCAACTGTAATTCGGGTACGCCCCATTTGACTACCTTTGGTTTGAATTGAATTGTTATTGGATCGATTTTGTTTATAGCACGTTATTAATAATCGAAAAGAAAATGAAGATCGAAATTTGACAATATCTAGTATCAACAAATTGTCAAATGTTGATCTTAGCAAAACATTGGATAGATTATTTATTAACAACGGACGCTAAAGTATAAGAATGAGATAGGTAACTTATAGTTCGTCTTTTGTTAGTTATATTTATGTGTATCAAATCAATTAATTCTTGAGTTTTCTTTTTTACTGCAATAAAAATTTTTCAACACCAAGAAGTCTACTAAAATTTTCTATCAAAACTAAGCATGTCTTGAAAACTCTGTAGGTACGAAAACATCAACTTATTACTATCCCACTGATTGGCACTGGTTTCCTCTCAGTGAGAAAGGGATTAAGACCACAACAGTCCACTGTACTAATCAAAACGTATTGGTAGACTTACGAGTAACACACCTTTATGAACTATTTTTAAATATGAGAGCATTTGTAGCTATATCATCATCAACCCATTACTGTCCCACTGCTGGGCATGGGTCTCCTCTCATAATGAGAAGGATTAGGCCGTAGTCCACCGCGCTGGTCAAGTGCGAATTGGTAGACTTCACATAACTTTGAGTTTTTTTTTTATATAAATCTCTCGGGTATGCAGGTTTCCTTACGGTGTTTTCCTTCACCGTTTAGCAAGTGATAATTAATTTCTAATACGCACATGACTTTGAAAAATCAGAGGTGCGTGCCTGGGATTTGAACCTCGGACCCCTCGATCGGGATACCGACTTTCTTAACCACTAGGCTATCACTGCTTTTTACGACTTTGTAGGTATATACGAGTAGGTTTTCTCACATTGTTTCTTCTTACAGTCAAAGCAAGTGATAGTTAATTGCCTGGGATGCCCCAATCCCGATTTACCAAGCTAAGGCCAAGTTTCAACCACCAGCCTATGCCTAGATATGATGTAACACATTTTTAGGTAAGATGTAACACATATTTTTTTCTAGAAACCAAGTTACATATTGGGTTCCCCGGAACCCCTGATTGAAAGGTCAAGTTTCAAACGCTAGCCTATCACTTCCTAGGTACTATGTAACACATACTTTTTTATAAAAAAGCGTGTTAATACCAAGTAACACATATTTTTTCTTGATTTTTATTTATATTTTTTCAAAGCCAAAAAACGAACACCCTGTATAGCATTAGGTAGTTCCAAGCTCAGCGCGAATGCCTTAGCTTATCTCCCGTCGTCTCTCGTCGCGATAACATTATTCACGGGGTCTTTTAATGTTTATTTACGGACGCTGTAGCTTCATTTAAGTTTGTAAATTAGAAAATTTGTTAATGAAATGAGTGCTTGAAAGATGTTTATAATTATGTTCTAGTAAATATAAGTGGTCGAATCACAGTCCCAAGATTGGGTATAAATACCTCTGATTGAACGAAGTTTATGACCTTTAAGATCTTTTTATAATATAGGAGTAGTAGACGAACATGCAGTCCACCTGATGGTAAGTGGCTACTGCCGCCCATGGGCGTATGTAATCAACCCCAGATAGGATTAGACCTTCTACTACTTCCTTCCTTCCTTCTACCTAAGGTCGGCCACGGATGCGATGCTACCCCTGAGGACTTAGCTGAAACGCCTCGTAAAAGTATGTCTTCCTTAACACACCTTTCAAACCAAAACACTATATATTTTTGCCTCATCTTAGTTAACTATTTATTGCGTTTTAGTATGAGGCTAGGTTTGTGTTCAAAGCTAGTAGAACCCTTTGTGGTTCGACTCCGCACCGCCATGCCAATTTCTGCCTAATAACACCAGTTGTAAAGACAGCTGTGTAAATTTAAAGGATGTAAAGAAAAGATAAAAGATAAAGAAAAAATATATCCTTATACCAGACGCTCCAAGATACGCCTAATAGTAATATAAGTAATCTTAACATTTTTTTTACCTAGTAGAGTTTTGTCATTTTTTCTAGACAATAGTCAAATTTCAAACGTTGATAGGAAAGCATTGGTTAAGACCAAAGTTATTATTAATATTATAACAAAAGGCGTTAGTATTCAGTTATAAAACGCATCTATGATGGAACAACTCCAATATAAAACAAAGAAACATATTATTCAAATACCTTAAACTCCTCCATCCAATCCCACATTTTATATTAAAATCTAATTAAAAGTACAACGTATAATAATTAACATAGTTTATCTGTGCGAGAAGGAACATTGAAAACAGATTAAAAAACTATAATGCTAGAGCGAGCGCGCCAACCGCAAGAATTATCGACCGGGCACGTTCAAAAACTCTACCCTTTTCAATTCGTTTAATAACACTTACAACTAAACGCACACAGGCACAGCCACCCCCCGCCTTGGGGCAATTCTTCAAAGGGTGGAAAAAACCCACCCGCCTCACCCCATCGAACCCGCCTTAAAGCATTCTTAGGGTGAAAAAAGGGGTGGATACTTAGCAACGAATGAGAATGGATGCATCGGTTTTTGCTCTTCGGTTTCTGAACGTTCGCTGTTTGTTTTTTTTATTTCTGCGCGCAATCTTGTGTTCGGAATTTGAAATTACTTTTAATTGTAATCATAGTGGTGTAAATTTTTTTTGGTTGAGTTTTCTGTTTGTTATGTAATTATTGACTCAGTCTTAGGTAAGTAACGAATACTAATATTTAGTCTTAAGTATTATTGTTTATCCGTTAATCGGGATCTTTGATAATTCTGTGACTTTATTATTGCAATATTACGTTTTTTGTCAGCTAACATACATACGTATCTGATAATGAGAAAAGACAATTATTTAAATCGTAATTAATTAATGTTAAAACAAAAGCCTAATCTATATTCGTATTTCATATACATTTTTATTTATCCAAAAAATACCGTTATTGTTTATTATAATTACGTAACAAAATTTTAAAGTCTTTCATTCCTAAACAATAGACAATAACACTCAATAGCCAAGAATCCATAGACACAAGGATCTTCCAAGGCAAACGCAATTAGACGGCACTCTGCCTCCGAATTACGGCACAGATTAAAATAACGATCGCAGCGAGCGCCACTAAAAACCCCCCGCGCTAAAAAACTTAAACCCCCTCACGCACACATATAAAAATACCCCGCTGTCTACGACGTGCCACAGTGCAGACAATGTGGCGTGTCAACTTTGGTATTATTTAAGTAGAACTTATGTTTTCATGTATGTAATTTTTATAATATTATTAGATTGTATTTGTTTATAAACCCTTGATATTGTTTGCGTAAAATTATAATGACTAGACTGGAAAGACCCAAAACTTAAAATAAAAAGTACAAACTAGTCTACGCCTTTTCAACATTTTTCGAAAATGTTAAAATTTTCGTTTTTTTTTGTGTTTTTAGTAAAAGTTAACTTATTATTTTTATCCATTACCATACCGCTGCTAGAAATTGTAGTCCCCTCAGAAGAGGTGTGAGATATAGGCCACGCTAACCAAGTGTGACCAACTTCACTCTTCTGAGCATTTATTGCAGAACGCAATTCGGATGTTTTAATAACGTTAAAACTAGTGACAATTACTTTCTAATATACAAATTACATCGAAAAATCACAAATCCATACTATGAAAATCAAAGTAGGTGCTTAACTTGGTTCGAACCCAGGATCCCAACATGAGAAGTCAATATCACTAAGCTGACTACATTGACATTTACGTCAAAAAATTCACAGTTCTTAATTTAAAAAATACTGTTTCCCTTACACTATGTTAATACGTACACATGCAAAAAACCTTAACTAGTCCCCCTTCCCCCTTCCCTCATATCCTTGCAGAAATTTTGTTTACTTCTCTCTGAAGGAACCGGGTATCCGGGAAGCGTTTGAAATAGGAACTCGGCGGGATTGGTTCTGCGTTCTAAGTTTTAATCCGTTGGATATTCGTTTTATTCTCTCTATTTTTTTATTGTTTCTGTTTGAATGTTCGAAATTCGAATCGAACCGTGTGTCCAGTTAGCGTTTGAAATAAGAATGCAAGTTGCTTTTGATTGGTTTCCAAATTTAAATTGCTACATAATAATGAGTTTGTAGTTTTTAAGTATCTTTTTTTTATTTATTATGAACTTTTTTGTTTGCATCCTGCATTCGGATAACGCATTAAAGACGGAATATATTAAGGTGTTTTAGTTTATTATTCGTATCATTTGCAAAGGTGGTAGAACCCTTTGAGGTTCGACTCCGGCCACACCACCGCCACACCTATTTCTGCCTCATAACAGCAGTGTTAAACGTGGTAAGGGAGACATACATTTCCGAGGAGTTCCAGCTTTGTCAGTTTCTTTGTTTTCTTTTTTTTAGTAAATTCATGGTTATGTGTTGTACTACCATATAAGTTTTTAAGATTAAAAAATGAACGCAAACGCAAAAAGTTCAGGTAAATAAATACCTATAAGTAATGTTTTAATTTTATAATTTGGGAATTTCCTTTGACAACTACCAGATAAATTCGTCCGTCCCAGATACATTGAAGATAAAGTCATAATTACTTCAAATAAATTCACAAGGCGAGCGGCGTTTGAAATTTCGAAAGTCAATTCGAGGCTTCGCAACACGAACGCGTGCTTTGAATCTAGAGTATTCTGTCCGAAGATCTACTTTGTATGAAATCCGAAGTTTCGTGCGAAATTTCAACCATTTTTATAGTTAACAGAGATATTTGCTATTTATACAGTAGTATTCTGCATCAAAAAATTAATTATCACTTGCTTAAACGGCGCAGGAAAACATCGTGAGGAAACCTGCATACCTGAGAGATTTATAAAAAATCTTAAAGGTATGTGAAGCCTACCAATACGCACTTGGCCAGCGCGGTGGACTATGGCCTAATCCTTCTCATTCTGAGAGGAGACCCGTGCCCAGCAGTAATAAATTGAACTTGATGCAGAATCATCATCATCAACCCATTACTGTCCCATTACTGTCCCACAGCTGGTCATGGGTCTCCTCTTAAAACGAGAGGAGTTCAGGCCATAGTCCACTACGATGTCTACCAATCCAATCTGCTAAGATTTAAACCCTTCTGACTAAAGGACATCCGAGTCCAGATAAGACAATTATCTAACAAGAAAACAAAACTACCTTAACAAATTCTGGACTAACTAGAGTCTAACAAATAACGCATATACCTTCAAAACTTGAATCCGACGACATCTTGCGAGCGTTTGATTCAAACTTAAATTTAAACACGGCGCACCAAGTTTCTCAATTTGAAAATTAGACTTGCCGCGAATTTGCACAAATTTTAGAGAATATGGTATGCTCGCAAACTTTGTGTTTATACGGTCTGGTTAGAAGGTATATTAGAAGATTCTAAATTTATTCTAGAATTTCAATTAGTAGCAGATGGTGGAGGATGGTGGAGTATTGTTTGACCGGTAAGGTACCAGTGGCATACCTATTTTTAACATGAAACATTCCTGCGTTCCAATAGAAAGGTATGAGGTATGATTTATGAAGTTACACACAAAATCCCCCGTACGTCTTCTTCACCACATCCTTCAAACCAGAACACAGCAGCGCTTAACACTGCTGTTATTAGGCGGAAATGGATATACCGTTGGTATCTCCGGGGTCTAACCATTAAAGGTTCTACCACGGTAAATCTATCTATATATTCGTATGTACATTCTATGTAATAAACCCTCCGAAAGCCGAACTCTTGCCACGCAGGTGCGTGTACGAAATTTTCATGCGTTAACTTTACGTGTAATCACAAAATATATTCACAACTTGTAACTGGATTTAAATAGTAATGGATGTTAGGGATGCGATAGGGTCTATCGATTTGTCCCTGTAGTTCCGGGACCAGAATAGGGCTACAGTATCTCCTGCTTGTCGTAAGAGGCGACTAAAAGGGGCTTTCGGGGTTGCGGGTGGTAAGAGTGGGAGCTCGAACCGTCCGGCCACGACTCCGGGAAGGACGGCGGTATGTGTGGTCGCATACCGTCGTGTACATTCGACGGTGGGTTGATTCAATCTCACTTGGGCGGAGCCCGACGGGGCAGTGCGCTGAGAGGACTCCGGTTGCGTTCCTTTGGAGATCCCGGAGTCCTCTACGCAGCGCTGAGGACGGCCACGGGGGGGGTTTTAGGGCGGTAAAAATCCCACATAACCCCGTGTCGCTCCCACGGCACCGGGTACCTTTCGAAGGTTTCCCCCTCGAGAAGAAAAAAAAAGGGTCTATCGATTGTCGATAAAATGAAACCATAACATTATGACATAATGTGGTTATTTTTATTTTAATGAAAAATTTATATATCTCCTCCTCTTTAAGTCCTCTCCCTAAGGTTGCCTGGAAGAAATCGCTGTTTTAGCGATAAGGTCGCCTTATGTATCGTTCAAAATTGAATTTTATTTTGTGTTCTACTTTTGGGTACTTTAAAGAATATTATTATTATTATATCTCCCGACAAAGGTCACGAAAATACCACCAAAAATAAAGGATTTCAGTTTTTTAATACTTAAACCTCTAAACAGCAATTACTCCGGCGGCACCACCGTCATACCGATTTCTGCCTAATAACAGCAGTGTTAAATGCTGCTGTGTTCTGATTTGAGGGTTGTGGTAAGGGAGACATACTTATCCAACACGTTGTATATTAGTGTTCAACACGTTTGTGGCAGGTGGAAGTCTTATTTCATCTGATTGATTACAGATGTCCATTGTCATGAGCGGCAATACGCACTTAATGTCAGATTAACTGCATCCTCGTCTGCTACTTTCAAATTATAAAAAAAGAAAGATAAAGATTTTTTTAAAATACTAGTTAATATTAGTACAAAACCTTTAGTCATGAAACATACTTGACATACACATAGATTAGTAAAGATTACTCACTCCTAACAAGAAAATGTCACCAGTTTAGACAAATGAAATTGTCACTGTCATCTATTTTCATGTTTGAAAAATATTTAAAAAATGTAGTTTTTAGAACATTTACGAATATTCTCCGCACTTTTTCTTCGATTTCGTGTTGTTTTGCATCACTTAACTGCACAGGGAATTGTTCCGCGTAAATTACACCATGAAAGTCGGAGACGTAATGGGAAAACTGTCAGCCATTTTACGTATGTCAGCCATTTGTGGCTTCCTTCAATTACAAGGCGGTTAGATATCTATACTAATCTATGGATTTACAACTAAACATTTACTTAGGTATAATAATCTACAAACAGATTATGAAGTAAAACAAAGAGTAGAATTGGTCCTCATTTATTATATCACAATAGCTTCAAGATACAATAGCTAAAACGACACTTGGGCACATAAATCATCCTGAAGGAACACAGGAAGGCATTCACAAGAGGTTGCGAATTTGCTAGTCATTTTGAAGGTACCTAGTTATTTTAAAATTATCGTTGACCAGAATTTTAAAGATGTAGGTCATAAGGTGAAGGAAAACTTAATTTTTTTTTAAGCATAAGTAATTTTGAAACAGCTAATATGATTTATATGTGACATGTTTTCGTAAATATTGTTCCCAACGCCGTTTTATTTTTGAAATCATACCATTTATTATACATAAAAATATATCGTCATCTTTGCTGGTTCACCATATTGGACTAACTACCATACATTGACCTGACCAAAGTTTTATGCAAATTTTCAGCTCAATCGGTTAGATTTGACTTTAAATTCAGATGCAAGATTTCATTCATTGTCACATACTTTTTTTTCGAGGGGGAACCTTCAAAAGGTCGTGGGAGCGACGCTAGGTTATATGGAATTCGAAGTCTCCATGGTTCGCAATCGGAGTCCTCTTACATCACACCATAACATCATCAACCCATTAACGTCCCACTGCTGGGCACGGGTCTCTTCTCATAATGAGAAGGATTATGCCATAGTCCACCACGCTGGCCAAGTGCGAATTGATAGACTTCACATACCTTTGAGATTCTTTTTTATATCTCTTAGGGATGCAGGTTTCCTCGCGATGTTTTCCTTCACCGTTTAGCAAGTGATAATTAATTTCTAATACATACATTACAATTCTAGTCCTCTTACATACAAAGTAACAAATATAAAAAAATATGTTTAAATAAAGGCTTGTAACTATAATATTTTTTGATTTATCGATAACTCAATACACATTACCCCATCTCACTTCCCGCATAAAGACAGTGACATTAGGCATTCCGCGCGCGGCGCAACTTATTGAATTTGTTCGCGGCTGCACTCGTCATTCAAATGTGGCGCCATCTTGGAGCAGTTTGAATTTGGAATTTAAGAAATGGGAAATGTTTCTACTGTCAAAATGATTAATGTTATTAATAGATTAATGAATAAATTGAGATATAAGATTGGTTTAATATAAAAGGACATTATAATTGATTTTGGGAGAAACATCCTTGTAAACGTAAAGGATTTTTAGAAGCTACACGAATATAGACGATTATACTTGTACGGTTATTAAGGTATATGTAGGTAGAACCGTACATAAATGTCGTTTGTCATAAAATTCATTTATTAATGCATAATTTAATATAAAAATTACATTATATTTCAATAGACATGACTTATAAATTAAGGTTAAATTATAAATATCTTTCCAAGTTTTCGATTTCGGTTTTGAAAAAAATTCTTTGATCGACTTCAGATTCATCTATTCTTTATGGAGTTGGTTACAGATGTCTATGGGCAGCATTGTACCCTTACCATGAGTTTTTACGTTTTGACAAGTATGACTGTTTTGGTATTTGTTTACGTATTGGCCCATACTATTTCCAAGTTCTGACACAATCCGCTAGGGGCGCTGATTGGAAATTATATGGGCAAATACGTAAACAAATACCAAAACAGTCATATTTGTCAAAATGTAAAATCTCATGGTAGGGGTACTGGCCATTTATCATCAGATGGACTTACTCATTTGATATTTCAATGGTACAAAAAATATTCACTATATACGAATATTAGAAATATAGTAACTTGTGCTAATTAAAATAGTTTTTACCTTCGAAGACTCTATTTATATAAGCCCTCAAACATTCCCTCTGCATTTTCCAATTAAATTCTTGTTCGAAAGTTTGTCATACGAGCTTTGACGAAGACAATATGCCGCCATCTTGCGTGTTTGAATACGTCAGTTTGTTTGAATTTTAAATTCCGAAGGGATGTTTGCCGTCTTAGGGGAGGAATGAGGGTGGAACTGAGACGAATTTGCAAAGGAAAATACTTTGAAGTAGACAAATGAAATAGGTACGTAGAAATTATGGTTTTATATCTTGCTTAATTTGAAAATGAAATGAAACTACTCGTATACAACTTCATACACTCTTCTTAAGATATTTTTCATAGGTTTTCCTTACATGTAATAATTAATTTTGAGTACATACATTACTTTAAAAAATCAGAAGTGTTTACCTGAGATTCGAACTCCGGACCCTCGAGGCCTTCTCTCGAGGATCTTATCTTTTCTCTCGAGGATTTATATAGGTACGAGTATACTATGGCCGTCCTTACATTTAAAATACAAGCGTATAAAATTACCTAAATTAGGACGTCTACATATCACTCTACTATTTGCCTCTATCACTATATTATCATTTGCAAGATTACCTTAAAAATAAGTAATAATAAATATGGAGTTATATTTTCTGAAGGTGGTAGAGACCTTTGTGGTTCGACTCCGGCGGCACCACCGCCACACCTATTTCTACCTAATAACCGCAGTTTTAGGCGCTGCTGTGTTCCGGTTTGAAGGGTGTGGTAAGGGAGACATACTTTTCCGAGGCGTTCCAGCTTAGTCCTCAGGGGTAGCGGCGCATCTGTGGCCGACCTCAGGTAGGAATATCTAATCCTATCTGGGGTTGATTACAGATGTCCATGGGCGGCAGTAGCCACTTACCATCAGGTGGACTGCATGCTCGTCTGCTACTCCTATATTATAAAAAAAAAAAAAAAAATATTGTACTTTACCCTTACCATGAGTGTTTACGTTTTGACAAATATGACTGTTTTGGTATTTGTGTACGTATTGGCCTATACAATTTCCAAGTTCTGACACAATCCGCTAGGGGCACTAATCGGATATTGTATGGGCAAATACGTAAACAAATACCAAAACTGTCATATTTGTCAAAACGTAAAAACTCATGGTAAGGGTACTTATCTTACATTACAAATCAGAATACATAGATACTATTTATTCTTATATTAAAATTTAATTGAGTTCCTTAACTTTAGAAGATCTTAATTAAAACGCCCCCACAGTCGTAATATAAAATCCCGTCTTGCGCCCCTACGAAAAGGAAGCGTAATTGTCTTATTCAGCTAATTTCTATAGTTCGCAGGGTGAGGACATAGTGATTTGTTTACCGCACGTACTGACTCTGTACCGACTGTGGTTTTTATGTCAAACTGTTATACTACTATTGTACTCAGTAAATCCGCAGTTTTATTCGAAAACTCGAAAGTGATACTTTTACCGCACGTGCCGACTAGCCATATGAATTTATATTTGACAAATCTTTTATTGTTCTTGGTTGTTTTTTTTACTGAATCCTTAACTTGTATAAATTCTACATTATTTTTACAAAAAAATCAAGTAACCTTTAGTATAGTATCGCGAAATCTCTTTAAATCCTTACACGCCTGCAGTTCTGCACATCATCGGTAAACACAATCATTATGCCCACATGCTATCTATCGTAATGTCTATTTGAATTGAAATTCTTTATTCTTGACGACCCGCGTGGCGGAGCAGTCACCATACCGGTCTGACGAGCAGAAGGGTCCTGGGTTCGATCCCCGGCCAGACGGAAATCTAAATGACGAATTTAGATTTCTGTTTCTGGGTCTGGGGGTTTGTGTGTTTGTCTTTGTATGTGTACATGGCGCCCACGATACAGGGAATTCAAGTGTAGGGCTGTGAGTATAGAAAGCGTTATTATTATTATTATTTTAAAAAATTCTTCGTCGTCATCAACTCTGCACGGTATCGGTAAGCACTATGTTTGCACCCTTACTATCGCAGTTTTGGGGAGGCTATAAATTTTCTGTACACAACAACCACGCGCTTCGCTTTGTCAGTAATTTTCTATAGGCTTACAAAACGTTAAGGCGAAGTACTGTATTAAGGTCGAAAGGAATCTTATTAGAAAGAAAGAAAATACTTTCACAGCTACTAAAGTAGAGAGATTTTTTAATAATAGAGAAGTATCAAACGAACATGCCGTCCACCTGATGGTTATTACCATGGACATCTGTAATCAATCCCAGGTTAATGCGTTTCTACTCGTGAGGACTAAGTTGGAACACCTCGGATAAGTATGTCCCCCGTACACATCCTTCAAACTGGAACACAGCAGCACAAACACTGCTGGTATTTAGAAAATAGGTATGGCGGCAATGATTCTGAAATCGCACCACACGGAGGTTTACTGAATTAATAAAATTCTGTTTTAAAATAAGAATAAAAAATAAAGTAAGTAGGTACCTAAAATATTACCTCGCCATAAAATATTCTCTAAAATAAAAATAAAAAATAAGTAAAACAAGATAAGTTCCACTTTCAAATATGAATTCCATTTATAAAATTTCATTCCCTCACCAAAAACAGCTAGAATGGAACGAAATGCATATTCGAATTCAGAACGAGGTCCGGGCGAAAGAACTTTCGTAAAATTCGTGTAATTTTAAACGGGAAATATTTTAACGTTTGCAACGCTCTAGATTTTTTATTTATCTAAATGAAATCATTTATTTAGTAAAGTTTAGCAAGCGTACTTAAAGGTATTTTTGATTACAGTAATAGCCTACGTAACGGTAAAGATATGTAGATGTGGCAGCCATAGATTAGTAAAGATTACTCAGTCCTAACAAGAAAATTTAACCAGTTTTGACAATTGAAGTTGTCACTGTTATCTATTTTGGTGTTAGAAAAATATTTAAAAATTTAGTTTTTAGATCATTTACGAATAACGTTTCATTCGTATTCGTAAAGTTTTTTCTTCGATTTCGTGTTTTTGCATCACTTACTTGCACATGTCGGCATTGTTCCGCGTAAATTACACCATGACAACCATTAAATGGCTGACACATTTGTTAGCCGTTTAAGCCATTTAGTGGCATCCATCAATTACAAGGCGGTGAGAGATCTATACTTTTCTATGGTGACAGCACAGTGGTTTGAAGTTCGACCTATCGCTCGGAAGAGTCTGAGGTTCGAATCTAAGGCAAGAAATTTCGGAAAACAGTGAAAGAAAATATTGCGAAATCTATACGCAAGAATTTTTAAAAGAAACCTCTTAGGTATGTGTCTATTAATCCATACTTGGCCTTGACAGTGGACTATCGCTTAAAACTTGCTCACACTCAGACTATGCCCAGCAATGGGATGAATGGGTTGATGATGAATACACCGGAGACACATAATATAATATAACTAGGCTTCCTTCATTTGTGAACAGAAAACCATGCCAAAGTTCGAAAATCTCAGATTTTTCGGATGTTAGTAATAAAATTGAATTTATTTTACAATTAAGTTAATTACGTAAACAACACATTTTTTTGTCATAATAGTAATGTGTATGAGTAAAAATTCTTATTAGGTTTTCAACGTGAAGAGAATTCAACGATTACTTATTGTAAGAAAACTACGAAAAAATCCATTTATATAACAAACAAAGAATACTTCGGGAGAACCTACGTCTTCATCATCATCATCGTCATCAACCCATTACTGTCCCACTGCTGGGCACGGGTCTCCTCTCAGAATGAGAAGGATTAGGTCATAGTCCACCGTGCTAGCCAAGTGCGTATTGGTAGACTTCACATACCTTTAAGATTTTTATCTCTCAGGTATGCAGGTTTCCTCACGATGTTTTCCTACACCGTTTAAGCAAGTGATAATTAATATCTAATACGCACATAAATTTGAAAATCAGAGGTGGAGGCCTGGGATTTGAACCTCGGACCCCTCGATCGAGAGGCCGCGTTTCTTAACCACTAGGCTATCACTGCCACATACGTCTTAATACATAGATAACTACAAAATCTTTGAACCATATACATGATCCAAAAAATATGCATCCACAAACCATAAAACTTGCTAATCCAAAAACGAGTACCACGCAAAAAAACTTTATAATTTTACGTTTTCAACTAAACTCGAACTATTTGGGGAGGCAAAAAAGGTCCTAACCAAACAGCGACCCTTATAAAACAGGGTCGGAGGGTAAAAAGCCCAAAAAGGCAGTAAAACTAAAGGAATTAGACCCTGCCCAACTACTTTTCAAAACCCGCACTAAAATATATGAATCCCAATTTATATTTTCTAACGTGGGTTCGACGGGCGCTTAGAATATATTAAAATGGGTTTCTCTTTGTATTTGTTGTATATTTTAAAGCGATGTGGATACGACCTACTTTTTATTAGGTTAGGAATAGATAGATAAAATGATACACATTTTAATGAGATATAAATAATAAGGAGCATGCAATCCACCTGATGATAAAACGCTCATGGACATAAAAAACTTCATATACCTAAATCAATAGATTAGTAAAGATCACTCCTAACAAGAAAATGTAACGAGTTTTGACAATTGAAGTTGTCACTGTCATCTATTTTCGTGTTTGAAAAATATTTAAAAAATGTAGTTTTTATATAATTAACGAATAAAACGATATTTCTCCGCACTTTTTCATCGATTTCGTGGTTTTGCACCACTTCACTGCGCTTGTCGGCATTGTTCCGCGTAAATTAGCCATCAAATGGCTGACAGAATTGTAAGCCGTTTAAGCCATCTAATGGCTTCCTTCAATTACAAGTTGGTGAGATATCTATGCCTAAATCAAAGGTTTTACCTGAAATCAATCATAGATGCTTTGCCACTCCTCAGAACTAAGATACTCAACTAAAGCGCAAGAACTGCTTTACACTTAAACTAATCGTGGTTATAGTACCTACCCGGTGGAACAATACCGTCTCTACCACTTTACAAGTTGAAACGTTTCGTGTAAGTGTATCTCCTTTACCATCTCCAGAACACAGCGTTTAACACTGCGCTATGTGAGATTCTTACCGCACTAAAACCCCACCGGTGACTATCCTCAGCGATGCGAAGACGACTCCGGGATTTCCAACGGAACGCAACCGGAGTCCTCTGAACACGTTGCCCCATCAGGCGCCGCCTAAGTGAGCTAAGCGCTCGCGACACCGTCTGGTGTTTACGACGGTATGCGACACATATCGCCGTCCTTCCCGGGGTCGCTTGCTAGACGGTTCGAGCTCCCACTCTTGTCGCCCGCAATCCCGGAAGCCCCCTTTTTGTCGCCTCTTACGACAGGCAGGGGACACCATAGCCCCATTCTGGACCCGGTACTACAGGAACAAAGACCACCTCACCTAGAATTTCGATTATATACAGGGTTAATGTCGATACAAGTGACTTAACACTAAACTGCAAGTTCGTTTGCTGCCTACACACACAACGTCATTTACTCGTATATACCAAGTCGTAGCATTCCCAGAGAAGATTCCGCAAAATTAATTACAAAAGCCGAAAACGAAGTTTAAAAATTGATTAAAGCTAGCGTCGACCGCACGCCGTTCTAGCCGAGAGTTAGTTCAGTCGCAACACGGAAACGCCGAAGTTTCGAACGGGGGTCCTCCCGACCCCACCCGCTAGAAGGGGCAAAAATGAACCACGAGAAGACGGATCGAGCAAGTTTAAAATTAGACTGCAAACCCCTTCTTTCTGTGCCTGCAGTGTGTATGTTAACACTTAAATACTCACGGGGGTGTATAGTGCCGGATTTTGCGCAAAGCAAGATCTTGCTACGATTGTATAAAGCAATATTTTTTGGCGTCAAAATTTTGATGTAGGAAAATTTAAAATGTTGTACTGAATAAGAAGTTACCCCTTTTATGTTCTGTAATAGCGAGTTTGTATAGGCAAAATGTAGAATTTCACTACAAAGTATCCGTTGGCTCAAAGAAGATATCAAATAGGTATTTTTTTAATTTAAGGAATATAAGTAGGTACGGGTTATTTAATATTTGTAGGTATTATTATAACGATTACCCGTCAATTTAAATATATGAAACCAATCTTAAGTGTATGTTTATTCACCAGGAATCCACTCTGCCATAATAATATCATAAGGTTCAAAAAATAAAGGGAAAAAAATATAATGTTAGGGTAAAAAATAAGATCTCTCAGGCGTTAAGTATATCTAATCATCTAATATCTAACCATATTTTCCTTCACCATTACACCCAGTAATAAAATAGCTGTCTAATAACAACAAACACACAAAAAACATTATTTGTATATAAAGCATTTGCCTTTGACAGCGCGAGGGCAAGTTTTAATAGAAATTTAAATGAAGTCAGCTCCACGCCTTGAGATGTCGTGTGTTGTTCCCGGTTCTATTTATTTTATTTTATAGCTACCCTCACCCCTTTGCCACCCGTGCACCTATATGCATAGTTATTCAAGTTTAACAAAGCCTTAGGTATTTTATTCCAGACATTTGCCTCTGAGGAAGAATGATTGAGAAAAATCGTAGGTATTAGCGATAAGGTTGTTGTAGTTTTTTTTTTACTTTTTTGCCTTTCTTAGTGTACGTAATAAATAACGTAATTTTTTGTGAAATATGAAACTCCGTTCAAAATTGGTTTTAGTTTAAATGGTATTGACCCCGAAAAGAAAGCATTATTACGTACCTATTAAAAAGATTTCTTGAGAAGGATTAGACCATAGCTCATCGTACTGATCAAGTGCAGATGGGTAGACTTCACGTACCATTGAGAACATTTTGTTAACTTATAACTTTAGTCATAACGACTTACAAAAGTTATGTAATGCAATACTTAACTAATAAATACCTTTATATCTAGCATATATGATAACGTTTGAAGGTGGTAGAACCCTTTGTGGTTCGACTCCGGCGGCACCACCGCCACACCTATTTCTACCTAATAACAGCAATTTTAGGCGCTGCTGTGTTCCGGTTTGAAGGGTGTGGTAAGGGAGACAGACTTTTCCGAGGCCTTCCAGCTTAGTTCTCAGAGGTAGCGGCGCATCTGTGGCCGACCTCAGGTAGGAATATCTAATCCTATCTGGGGTTGATTACTGATGTCCATGGGCGGCAGTAGCCACTTACCATCAGGTGGACTGCATGCTCGTTTGCTACTCCTCTATTATAAAAAAATATATATATAAATAACGTTTTGGTGCCTACTCTAGGTTAGACCTGTTGTAGCCTGTTATAGATCCAATCAGGTATATTTCTCCTCACAATGTTATTCTTCACCTTCAAATCACGTGATAGTTAATTTCTAATCAATATCCTAAGGAATTGAATCCCATATCCCTAACTTAGATCCCGAGCCACTAGGTTATCACCCCAACTATCAATACTCTACATAACTAATTAGAGCTATTGTCATAACAGAACGTCTCTATCAAGAGCCACAATTAGCGAACAAGAAGTGGGTACAAGACATTACCATATCAAATATTCAGGCGAGCGCGGAATAAAGCAGCCTTTTGAACATTACGCGACTTCAAGTCATTTTGTACGAGCTTATGTTCTGTTTACATTGAGCTAGTACTTGCTTCAGTACTAAATATTAGGAGTAAATAATAAAAGTTTGATGTAAAGTGCTCCAGTAAGTGATTCATGGACTGTGGAGTAAAGCAAGCTTAGATACAAGGTCCAAATCATTTTGAACTATATTCTGATTCATAATTAGATATCCAAAATGTAAACAAAGGAGATGCCCTATCAAAAAATACGGTTCAAATGGTAGTTTCTTATTTTTGACGCAATTAAAGTAATACAACATAATCGGGATCCAAAACATTTTTTGTGCCGCCATGTTTAAGTTTCGTAGCCGATGTTATTCATTTCCGTGATCGTGATCGAGCTCGAATGTTTTCTCGTTGTCATAGCGCGTCTCTTAAATTGTGTGTAGTTGTTACTGTTTTTGTTTTTTGTTGAATTTGTTAAAGGTTTTGTTTCTTGTTAATTTATTAAGGTTTACAATACCTGTAATCGTATTTTGACAATGATATTTCTTTGTGTACTTACTCCAGTACTAAATATTACGTGTAAGTCCTAAAAAATATATAGCAACGGGCTGCAGTAACTGATTACATTAAGATTACTTGCTCCAGTACTAAATACACTACTACATGATAGAAGTTAAAACAAGTGTAAATGCCGTTCGATTTTACTATTCGGATGTATTTCATTGTTAAACAGATAATTCACATCAATCGGGGTTGCGGGCGGCAAGAGTGGGAGCTCCAGCAAGCAACCCCGGGAAGAACGGCGGTATGTGTGGTCGCATCCGGTCGTAAACACCAGATGGTGTGGGAGGAGCGAAAAGTGCTCCCCCCACGACAAAGCCCGATCGGGGCATCGCATGGAGGAGTCCGGTTGTGTTCAGTCGAAGATCCCGGAGTTCTCCAACAAGCGTTGAACCGGCCACCGGGGGTTTTAGTGCGGTAAAAATCCCACATAACCGGTCGTCGCTCCCCTGTCGTTGGTTACCTTTTGAAGGTTTCGCCCTCGTAAACAAAAAAAAGTTAATATTTTTTACCCAACAAAAATTGCACAACGTCGCTAAAGAAGTTTTCACTTAAAAAAAAACAAGAATCGGACTGCTTAAAAATAACTTCATGTCACTCCCACAATTCAGGCGAATCCGTGAAGTCGTGCCAAGGAATAAGACATACTCAAAAAACATTACCCTCCGCTGTCAAGTAATTCGTTACTAGCAAGCAGCGTAAAGACAGCATGGGGCCAGCAGGCGCTTCGCTCGAGACACCGACGTTCGGCGCAAGTTTTGATAGAATTTTCAATTACCTTCCTTTGTTTCATGAGTTCGCGAGAGCTCTATACTTGAATAGTTTGTCTTTTGTCTACATTACAACTTTTTAAATGTATGTTTTGTATAGGATTTAGCTAGGCACCTGTCTTTTGTTAAAGAAGTTCATCTCAGGACGACCTCAAGTAGAACACATTCCACTTAGGTTAGAGTTCTCTGATCCACGTACGATTTTTTTAAAGCAATCATCACATTACATTGACGCTGAAGGAAAAATCGAGGAGAAACTTAAGATTTCTTCAAAGTCCTTACATATCTACTGATTATATTTAAGTGCTAGCCCCTACTAAGATGGCTACAATATTTCTGTGGGCGCGGCCAAAGTCCACGACACTGAAAGGTAGAGTCCAGTCCAGTGGAGGTTCCATGGAGGTACCACCGCCACAGCTATGCCCAACGTGAAGCAATTCTTGCATTTCGGTGGCAGGGTGTGAATGCCAGCCGACTTAGGAATATATGAGATAAGTATCTTAGTCCTTTGGAGTGGTCACGCATCTTCGATCAGCTTCCGGTACAACCTATTTTATATGGAATCGGTCACAGAGGTCTACAGGTGACATCACTACCACACCTGATGGTAGATGCTCCATTTACGATCAGGTGAACTGTAAGCTCGTTTGGTATTCCAATCCTATAAAACTAACAAATATTGGTGAAGACCTATAAGATTTCGAAAAAATCCAAAGCGTGCTCAGTGACGCTATTCTTCACCATTAAAACAGGTAATAATTAATAACAAAATACATTAATTTAAGATTACTTTCCTTTTTTTTATAATATAGAAGTAGCAGACGAGCATGCAGTCCACCTGATGGTAAGTAGCTACTGCCGCCCATGGACATTTGTAATCAACCCCAGACAGGATAAGATATTCCTACCTGAGGTCAGCCACAGATGCGCCGCTACCCCTGAGGACTAAGCTGGAACGCCTCGAAAAAGTCTGTCTCCTTTACCACACCCTTCAAACCGGAACACAGCAGCGCCTAACACTGCTGTTATTAGGCAAAATTAGGTGTGTGTACCTATTTAACTTCAAGATAATAAGGGAATAAGGAATAGGGCTTCCTCCCTATAAATCCCTATTCAACACAAAATGGCGCCGTAAAACATGAATCTGTCACAACGTTAACGAAAGACGACTTTAAATCGAAAACTCGTACCTACGAAGTAACTTTTAGCACAAGACGCGAAATTTGCATAAATTTACAAATTTCCGTCGAAATAAATAGCATAGTTGGAGGTGGTGCCCCCTTCAGGAGTAGTTGGGGAGGTGCGGTAGGGGAGCCACCTTTGTTATCAAGTGGGGATTTTCCTGGTACTATATTTATGTTTTCTGTTTTGTAACTTCTCAAACAATGTAATTTTAAAACCATGCTGACTATCGCATGATTTTTGATTACTTAATTTACTTATGAATCGGTAATATTTAAATTTATTATAGCAATTACAATGTATTATTTGACAGCTTGTCATTTTATATTACTACGTTGTCACTTTGTATGACTATCGATGAAGACTTTATACAAGTTTAGCATTTGTTTAAAGCATTTAGCCCGAGCTGTGACAAAGCCATCTTTCTCCGAAATTATTGATATACTTCCTATCCGTTATTATTATTAATCGACTAATGCCATTCAGGTATTATAATTCAATTAGTAACAAATTTTAATTTATTTTTATATATTTTTGTTGGATTTTTGCAAACCTCATACAGGTAGACCACACTGGACTGTAATATGTACATAATATCGGTGTAATAACTGTGTTCTAGCAAACGAAAAAATTGAATTGAATTTAAATTTGAATTTAAAACCTGTTATGTAATTAATCTTAATTAAGATTATCCCAATATATACTAAACTATGGTCACACTCCACGCCACCCGTTTTTCATGTTTAATTTTAACTTCGCGTGGTGGTTTAATAAATGCGAAGTCTTTCGTTCAGAATTTTACGCGCAGCAACCTTTAGTATAAATGGAAATTCCGCTCCGCTCGGGAGACGTCCCGCTTTAGTTTTATTGTATGTAATTAGTTTTGGAGTTATGACGGTAGCTTGTAAAAATTAATGGCCCCGCCGTGCTTGTTGTTTCAAATAGCCTTTTTGGTTGCTATTTTGTGAGTAGATATTGTTTTCGTTTTAAGGTAGTCAATATTGACCTATTTTGCACGCCTCATAAGCGAAGCGTTGAGGTTGTGCTCTACCATCGACATTTCAAAAAAAGCAGTTTTCTCGAAACTGAAATTGATTTTTTGTTATTTATATTGCACTTATAGGTTAATTTGAGTGCACTAATATCAAGTCAAATAATTTATCAGGCACATAAAATATATTTTAATAACAATTTTTTTTGTTTAACATAGTAAATAATAATATTAAACATAATCTTTTCTGGACGTCCGTGTATGGACGGGTTTATGTGGCATCAAAATTGGTCGAAAAAATGATCGTATTGGAATATTTTTTTTTTAATTATCTAAAGTAACACACGAAATAATTTCTTAGTCAATATGAGCGTTTAATTCACTGTCATTAAATTATTATTTATAAAAAACTAATACAACAACAATCAAAAAAAAAATTGCTAAACTTCTTAAAATCATTTTTTTTTATTTGTTTATTGAATAGAAATAAATAATAAAAAATAAAAAAAAAAAAAGTCAAATGTAAAATCTTAAGTTGTAACCTCGTGAATATAACTCCATCTGATATCTATAAATGGTACTTTTTTACAAGACACTGTAAAGTTACATTGACTATTGAGGTGTTTTTCTATTTCTACATTATTTATATAATATACACTTTTACAAATAATCAATTTCATTGTAAAAAAAAATGAGATTATGAGGCGTGCACTTTTGGATTTTCCAAACTTTTTTTAGGTTGCGCTGGGTCTCTCAGAGTGACAGGTTTAGGTTGGGTTAGGTTGGATTTTTGAAGTGTGGTTTTTGTTTTAAGATATTTAACGTTAAATAACTAAATTGGAATCCGAAAAAGATGTGACGATGATTCCAGCGCAATCAAATAATTTGAGGCTCTTTAACTAAGCCTTGAATGGCAACTATGATCGCCCTTAGATATATTTTTTATCCTCTTTGGAGTCAGTATAGATCCATGGGTGCTACTGACAATTCCATATCAAATAGGTTACAAATTCACGTTAAAAATAACTATATGTCACGTGCCACTCCTACTAACCAAAATATTTTTCCAAAATCGTTATTTACCTTTTTTAATTCATCTATCTTTTATCTTTTAATACCCATTACTCAAGTTATTTAAAACACAATTATAAGTCCGTGAGATTACTAAAACTAGTTTTCATCAGTAATCGGCCCTAAGATTGCGAAGTTAATCCAAATTGAATCCTAGCGAAGTTCGATCAAGTATATCGGGGGCTGAGTGGAGCGAAATTCACTTTTAATGGATTTTCTTGTACACTTTGAAAACTTTGTCACACTTTAAAGTGTGGGTAGAGCCGATCTTCTTATGATGAGGAGGCCTAGAGGCGATGGCATCACACTTCTTCAATACGGATTTGTGGATCGTATCGTAGTGGTCAACAGTGGTCGGTTATTTTTAAACCTGGTGTAAGTATTCGCGATAAGTTTTACTAATTGCTGGTGTTGTCCAATGGTAATTACCTGAACTGAAGGGTTACCATGTCCTGTGTCGTAAGAAAATGCGCATGATATTTCGTTAGGAGGTAATACACTAATAACAACAGAAACCAAGCAACACCAAGTTAGGACACGAACCTTTTTTAATTCATCTATCTTTTATCTTTTAATACCCATTACTTAAGTTATTTAAAAAACAATTATAAGTCCGTGAGATTACTAAAACTAGTTTTCATCAGAGCGAGCTACCATTACCGATCTTCGGTGACGATCTCTGACACGAATGGTAGCTGCGACATGTGGCTGCGACCGTTATTGTCAACTGGTTGCGACCGTCAGCGACGGTTGTCGACAGCTATCGTCATATCGTTATCTTTAGCATGAACTACCTATTAACTACTTTATTTTCTTAACGGTTACTAACCCTTACAATGGCGCCCAACGTGGGACCACTCTTACTCATCTCCTGATGAATAAGTTGCCCAGGAGTATTATTTACTTTAGCTAAATCGCAAATCTAATTTTATCTGCCGTAAAACTAAATTAAAAGCAAGACCGAACGCCATTAAAATGCGTAATTGCTAGATTAGTCTGCTCAAGATTTCTCTATTCGCCTCTATAGCCCGACTAGGCTACTCCGGCAGATTATATTAAAGGTTTGCGTTTGTATTACATCTGTTGTAGTTTAGTTGTCAAAAAAGAAAATTGTTGAATCAATATTACACAATGTTGTTTTTAGGAAAGACCACTTAACCTCTTTCATATAATTTAGATTAATGTAACAAACGTCGTAATCTTCAAGTTATGGTATAGTCCGCGCCAAACTGCTAGGCCGCTCCGAATATACAACAACTTCAGAGCGGACTAGCAGTTTGGCGCGGATTATAAGTGGTAACCAACGCAAATATGTAACAAACTACAATATAAAACAGAGTCTTACCTGAAACTGATCTCAAGTGTGTTATTACTAAATGAGGACAAAGATGGTCGTCTATATATAAGTCAGCCAGCATTCATACCTTCCAAAAAAAGCAGATAGTTCAATATTCACGATTTAAGACATTTATTTTCTAAAAAAAGTACAACTCACTTACTTAAGAAAATACATATTGATTTTAACATAAATAGCATGAAGCATAAGAACTAAGATTTTAATATTTCCTTAAAAATGAAATTAGTCATGATTTTATACGATATGTGTCACAAAATCTGTTTTTATATGACACAACTTAAATTAAACTAGGCACACGTAGCTAAGCCAAGCCGTAACCGGTAAAACCAGGCGTAGAATATTAAAAGCAGGAGAACGAACGCCATTAAAATGCGTAATTGCTGGATTAGACCGCTCAAGATTCCTCTATTTGCCTCGCCTGTCCCGATTGGGGTACTGTGACACAGATTAGATATTGAAGGAAATGTCAAATTAATAAAATATTAATTAAGTATAAATTAAATTTGAAATATTGTTAAAGATAACGCTATAGTATGAAAACGAATAAAAAAGTTACGATGACACAAAATTATTTGAACAAAATTTCAATACGATTATCAAGTACCTATAGAGACCTAAAGAACAGGTATCTAAAGAAGATTTCATAAAAAATACATATAATCGAATAAAGATTTGGTTTTTGGAGACCTAATTATCTCATCTGAATATTAAAAAAACAAAGTCGTATTCCATAATGAAATAAAATAAAAACGTGTTATTTGTTACGTAAATACGTACTATTTTACGTTTTGTTTACAAATAAAATAACACTTTTAATCTGTGTCATTTGAAAAATGACGCCTTATCTTCAAAAAAGGAAAAAACTAAACATTAATTATACTCTGTGGCTTCCAAAATGGCGCGCAATGAGAACGCGGGCCGCGACGTGCTCCCCATACGACGGAGCGGTCTCAAGATTACGCGATTTGCCGCTTTTTCCTAGCATGCCTTCCTCGCACGTTCTGAATTTAAATTGAGGCGCGCTTTAATTTTAATTGCGACGCCATTTTGATTTTACTGGCGCTGCGCCGTCACTAAAATTTTATGAGTTCGTATCAAAGATTATATTATATTTGACATAATTATACCTATACCTAATGTGAAATGTATTTTATTTATATTTTTTGCGATATAAGTTTATTTATCGCTACTAGTCATTTCCTTTTAATCGAGGGATTTAATTAGGAGTTACGTAGATTAAATTCGTAAACCTTTTGTACTTATTATTTCATTATTTATATATAAATACTCTTCGTCAATTACAATGCATTACATAATATTTATAACTTATGATTTAACTTAAAAATCAATCTTTACAATATACCTTCCCACCTTATGCGTAAAAAAAACATAGTTTTACAGATACAGATATCAAGAGTTTAGTCTAAACATGGACATCAACCATTGTCCATTTTTTATCTACAATATTTGTATCTCATAAAGCGAAAGCGTTTATTTTTAATCTGTAGCGCATAATACAAGTCCGTAGCACGTGCGCCGGTCTCAAGATTACGCGATTTGCCGGCTTTTTCGTATGAGCCTCGTTTTATGCCTTCCAACGGCACAGAACACGTTCTGAATTTAAATGCTTTGAGGATTGGAATCTATTAAATTCCCTTAGTTGGAACGTGGCGCCATTCTTATTAACATAGACATAAATATTTATATTTTATTTTTCGGTCATGATTTTGATTTTATTCAGATTTAATAAAAGTAATTTAGCAAATAATTCTGTGGGAATATTGCGAAATTTTCGCGTGTTATTTGAAATGGGATACATTTTGTATTAAGTTACATTGTTACAAGAAATAATTACTTAATAAATTTTCCTATTGCACCTAAAACAAGTCTGTTTATAAGAGTAAAAAACAGAGTTTAGACATAACGTAAACGTCACATTTTTTTGGCTTTCGAAACATCTGTAACCCACTGAATACAATTCATGTGTCCATTTCACAAAAAGACAAAAACGTTAACAAGCTTCATTATCAAATAAACCCGAGCATCTGTTAGAAAAAACGAAAAACCCGTGTTAAAACATTCATAAAAGGGGTTGCGAAACTTTTTGCCACCCCCGGCGAACACCCCGCGCCGTACACCTATAAATCTATATGACGTCATTAAGAAAACAGAGCAACGTCTTGCGTATATTTGTCTCTTTCGCACCCGTATTTTTAGTAAAACGCGCTAGAAGAGTGAGTAGGAACGTCTTAACGGAAAGAAAAGTACGGGAGACTGTTTTATCTCGCTCTCCACCTTACAATGGAGAAAAGACGATGGAAATTAAATAATACTTTGTCGTTGGAATCAAAGGGGTGGCGGGTAGTTCGGAATATTTTCGGGGGTAGAGTAAAAAGGTATTGATTTTAGTTGAGATCAGAACATTAAGTTTATAGCGCGGAGCGTGGACAACCATCTTGGTTTCGTATCCTCTTTGTGGTTTAATAAAAGTTTGTGACCGCTGTTAAATATTACGTTAATATTATACTATCTATTATTATGAATATTAGCTCTAACGTTAAGAAATTTCGTGAGAAACTCACGTTATTATTGCTTTGTGGTTCGTTAAAACTAATTCGTTGGTTCCAATGTAGAATGTTATAAAGACGGCTATAATTATTTAAGTAACGTTATGTATTTAATGATTACATTAAAAATCAAATATTATATTTTAGTTGAAATAAGTAGTATGTCTACGATAAGATATTAATATGCAAAAAATATGTAAAAAATATCATGCAAAGATTACGATACTTATTTGCAATTAAACTTTAATTACTTTATATATGTTTTAATAACAGTATGTTTTTTTTTTGTTTTAGGTAAAGGTGATGACTTAACGTAAATGCTATTCACGTTGAAAATTGTTTTTAAATTCCTAGTAATAATATTACACACAAAGACAAAACTCAAATTCAAAACACATACTTTATAAGGAATGGAAATACATTTAATGAATGTTTTTACAACAGTTTATTTTATAGAAGGCATACTAACTCATCTGCCTGTTGGTTGATTGTTTGTTAAGGTGGTAAAACCCTGCGGTTCGATTCCGGCGGCAACACACACTATATTTCTACCTAATAATAGCAATGTTAAACACTGCTGTTCTAGTTTCAGGGGAACATAAGTATGTTAAAGACTAAGTAAGAAAGAGGATGAGCATCCGACGCTTTCTTATTCCTGAGAAAATTATGTATATTTATCGTATAGATTTATTTTATTTTCTTTGTAATTTACATTATTTGCATAAATATAATACGTCTCTATTTCTATAAATGTTGAACATGCCTGTAAGTTGCTTGCATACCAGTGTATCTTGTTATATCACAATGTTATTTGTAAAATTTCTGTATGTTATGCTGTTGGCGTGTCAAATAAAAAAAAAAAATACTCTATCGTATAAGTATCGAGGTTTCGTATCGTATAAGAATAGCAATGCATCTGTTACTCTCTACATTTTGTATTTTCTATATTAGTTTAGAATTGTTACTTTGCAAGAGGGGTAATTTAGCGTTCAACCCTTAGTTCCGGACCGGTCAGAATTGAAGAAATTCAATTTGTATTCTCAGATTAATTCGCAACTATCTTGAGGTGCTTTCAGGAATTTTAATAAGCAACCCGGAGGAAGCTGTAAGAAGGAACAGTATAAACCATAGTTAACCATTTTGACCAAGTGCAGAGTTTTAGTTTAAATGCCATCATCATCATCAACAACCCATTATTGTCCCACTGCTGGGCACGGATCTCATAATGTGAAGGATTAGGCTATAGTCAACCGCGCTGGCCAAGTGTGTATTGGTACACTTCACATACCATTGAGATTTTTTATTTTATAAATCTCTCAGGTATGCAGGTTTCCTCACGATGTTTTCCTTCACCGTTTAGCAAGTGATAATTAATTTCTAATACGCACATAACTTTGAAAATCAGAAGTGCGTGCCTGAGATTTGAACCTCGGACCCCTCGAGAGTCCGAGTTTCTTAACCACTAGCCTATCACTGCTTTTTAGTTTAAATATATATTGTAACTTTTTAAATAACCTTCGGATTTTTTTATTATAATATAGAAGTAGCAGACGAGCATGCAGTCCACCTGTTTGCGGTTCAACTTCGACGGTACCACCGCCACACCTATTTCTGCCTATTAACAGTAGTGTCAAGCGCTACTGTATTCTGGGTTAGCAACATACTTTTCCGAGGCGTTCCAGCTTAGTCCTCAAGGGTAGCGGCGCATCTGTGACCTCAGGTAGGAATATCTACTCTAATCTGGGCTTGATTACAGATGTCCATGGGCGGCAGTATCCACTTACCATCAGGTGGATTGCATGTTCGTCTGCTAATCCTATATTATATAAAAAAATAATCCATTCATTTTATCAATAAAATTTCTTTATTTTGATGACAAATGATTGGTCCGATCGAATATTACTAACGGGTTTTATTCTGTTCCACCACATCCTAGTGTAAGGAGCCAATGAGTTACAACAGATATTTTATCATCATCTTTTTCATATAATAAAAACCTTCCTAAAAAACATCAATCATAAAAAATAAAAATAATGTATTACAAAAAAATCTTAAAACATTTCTTCTTGCAACATTTCCTAAACCTATTAAAGTTACTAACAATATTAAAATGTATCATAAGATACCGAATTCCGGCCATAAAGCAGCTTCCAAAATGTTTCGATAGCGTTATCATTCTTCAGCTGAAGCGATACAAAGGGTGGAAGTCACCCCGAGGCCGGGCAAATAAGCCATTAAAAGCGTTGCGACGGCATGGGCTATAAAATCTCTGTTTCTTACCCCCTGCCACCCCACCGATAAACTGCTTTTATGTGCGCTATACACTATGATGGATATATTTAGACTGAAACTAAGGGTGACTAACTTAAACTAAGATTTAATTTTTAGATATAGATTAGTAAAGATACTTCGCCGCCTTGAAATTGAATGAAGCCACAAACGGCTTATTAGTTTCTTTTTTTGAATTCTTGACAAATAAAAACATTTTTAGAGAACATTTACGAATAAATAACTAATACTGCGTAATTTACGTGATAAATAAATAAGTATTTCAAATATTTTAGGGACATTTTAGCACGGAGACGTGGCAAAACTTTTTTACGCAACTATTTCAATTCTCAAAACTGGGTACATTTTCTGTACTTCAAATGTATTTATTAACTGAAAAATATTTACAATTATAATTAAATTTACAGAAAATTACAAATAATAAATTAAACTATAAATATAAAATAACTTATTTACAAAATTTACATATATACAAAAATGAAAAACAGAAATATAAAAACAAAAACACTACCATAAAAAAATGTACATTTTCTTGTTAGGAGTGAGTAATCTTTACTAATCTATATACTATCTAAACCATATCTAAACCATACTTATTTAAATAAGATTTTCTTAAATAAGCCAAAGCATAAGTCTAAGTAAAAGCTCACTAAAATAACCCCCTAAATTAGAGAGGTGTATAGCCCACCCACCGTAAACTGCTTTATACGTTCCGCCATAATTAAAATGGTTTGACGTTTTCTAGCGAGTATGCAAGATAAAAGACCTAAGATGGCGGCGCGTTCCAAAATTGAATTTTGTAATTTTAATTAGAGCCTGTTGTGCCTGCCAGTACGTATTTAATTATCCAATTTTGTTGGGTCTTGTGAGCGGTAGTGTATTCTAATAACTATTATACAAAAGAAAATTAAGTGTGTGTAGTTTCAAATTATTGGCGTTTTTACTCGACTACGCGACTCAAAGGATGTTATTTGTCATCAACCCATTATTGTCCCACTGCTGGGCACGGGTCTCCTCTCAGAATGAGAAGGATTAGGCCATAGCCCACCGCGCTGGCCAAGTGTGTATTGGTAGACTTCACATACTTTTGAGATTTTATTTTTTATAAATTTCTCAGGTATGCAGGTTTCCTCACGACGTTTTCCTTCACCGTTTAGCAAGTGATAATTAATTTCTAATACGCTCATAACTTTGAAAAATTAGAGGTGCGTACCTGGGATTTGAACCTCAGACCCCTCGATCGAGAGGCCGAGTTTCCTAACCACTAGGCTATCATTGTTATATAAAGGAGGTTATTTAAACAAATTGTAGTAGGTATTTTAATAAGTAAGTTAATTATTATATTTCTGGGTCTTAAAGGTAGTAAATGGTGCTTTAAGGGTGATACAGCAGTGACTGCGAGACATACGAACCTAATTCTCGCGGTAGCTGTGTCGTCACATTTCTGTCCCACTGCTGGGCATGCGATATGTATAGGCTCGCTGGTATAGTGGGAAGCTATTGTAACCAACTGCACTTATCAAGGGTAAATTAGTAGATACTACACCTATGTGAACTTTTTTTAGTACCTTCTCTCACGTGTGGGTTCCTTACGACATTATACTTTTGCTATAAGTAAAATGTCGTAAGGAAAAGTGAGAATTATTTTCGTCGTGAGAATTAATTTCTAGTAGAGGTGCCTAGGATTCGAATCTCGGACCTCGGATTAAAAGGCAGAGTTTTATTACTTGGATCGGTAACAATTACCTACGAGCCATAATAGCCCTTCATTCAGGTGAACAAGCCCGTTTTGTACTTTAGAAAACAAGTTAACTTAAATTGTATTCCTAAAGAAATCTATTTAATAATCGATTATTGAAAAAAAACCGGTACTTAGCCGTGCACGTGTGGGGTTGACCGGTTTCCGATATTTTCAAAAAACCCGGTTTTCGAAACGCGTTTTATTGTGTTCGAACTAGATCAACTGGCTTTGCACGTGGGTGAAGAATAAATGGAAATAGGGGTAAATGTATGGGGTAAGTTGTAAGGGTCTAAATAATTTGTTACTGATTTTAAAGTTAAAATTGACGCGGAATTGAGGTATTTTAATATGTAACGGGTTCTCACGGGACGTGGTTTTAATTTCTTTTCCGATTTTTAGACACCGTTGCATTGATCGTAATGTAAGACTTCTTTTATATCGACAGAGTAAACAGTAAATAGGATTTTGTCTGTCAGACACGTTCTGTGTCTGTAGACATAAATAAACGCTATTTTAAAACTTGTTTGCTTATTTACCACATCTATACTATAATATATAATATTATAAAGAGGGAAACTTTGTTTGTTTTTATATTTGTAATGAATAGGCTCAAAAACTAATGGACCGATTTTAAAAATTCTTTCACCATTCGAAAGCTACGTTATCCACGTGTAACATAGGCTATATTTTATATGAAATATATTTGATAAATAGATTATGAGGCGGTACAAAGTTTGCCGGGTCAGCTAGTATATATATAAAATAATGTCTGTAAATATTGTCCAGTAGCGATCTTTTTCTAAGAAGTAATTTTGAACTATGCCTGAACAGATTTTAATAAAAATGATGTGCAAAAACAATGTGAGCCGTCACGGGACGCCTGGCAGATGTGAAACATCGACATTATTTTGTAAAAGTAATATTCAGAAAAGAACATATTGTGATAGGAACTAAATATGTCATAATGATAAAATAAAATATTACGATTTTTGCGCATGGCGACGCGTCGCCACACCGTACACACTACTGCATATAGTCTGTATATATATACCATCGTATAGCGTGGCGACGCGCCACAGCATGCGTCGCCACGCCAGAAATCGGTTTTACGTGCGGCTATAGATGTTTCACATCAAAAAATAAAAGCTTTTAGGAAAGCTACAGATTACTTAGAACTCCGAACATAGTGTCCCTGTATCACGATCGAAAAACCACGCTTGTGTTTTTCAGAGATTCGAACCCTGGACCTTCTTTTTATAATATAGCAGTAGCAGACGAGCATGCAATCCACCTGATGGTAAGTGGCTACTGCCGCCTATGAACATCAGTAACTAAGCTGGAACGCCGCGGAATAGTCTGTCTCCCTTACCACACCCTTCAAAACGGAACACAGCAGCGCCTAACACTACTGTTATTAGGTAGAAATAGGTGTGGCGGTGGTGACACCGGAGTCGAACCACAAACGGTTCTACCACCTTCACCTTTCTCAAAAGGCACACTTTACACTAACATTTCGAATCGCTCCACAATTTTAATTAATACGTAAAATAGATCTACTATTTCATAAATCAATATGTAATTAAACTTATTTTATCAATTAAAAACTTACGCGTCTCTGAATCTAAATTAAAAGACGCACGCTTATTACAAACCATTTTATTTAGACCTCCAAGGGTCCTACGTGTACTCAAATTTGATTAATTGCAATTAGAAGTTTCAACTGGAGTACGTTATTAATTTCTTTTTTTTTATAATATAGGAGTAGCAGACGAGCATACAGTCCACCTGATGGTAAGTGGTTACTGCCGCCCGTGGACATCTGTAATCAATCCCAGATAGGATTAGATATTCCTACCTGAGGTCGGCCACAGATGCGCCGCTACCCCTGAGGACTAAGCTGGAACGCCTCGAATAAGTCTGTCTCCCTTACCACACCCTTCAAACCGGAACACAGCAGCGCCTAACACTGCTGTTATTAGGTAGAAATAGGTGTGGCAGTGGTACCGCCGGAGTCGATCCACAAAGGGTTCTACCACCTTCTAAAATAACATATGATTATAAATACTTATAGTTCAATATTTAAAATTAGTCTGAAATAAGGTAAAATAGTTTTTATTTATACCTATTATAGAATTATGTTACATTCCACCTTATAAGTGGATGATAGCCTCCAAATATATATCAATTGTTAGTATAGTCCGCGCCAAACTGCTAGTCCGCTCTGAAGTTGTTGCGAGCAGGTTTAGTCATACAATTTGCTATGGCAACGCGATTAATTTCTACATTCAGAGTGGACTAGCATTTTACGCGGACTCTAATTAGTTCATTGATCCAAAATACTTTATTCATTTTTATCTAGCACAGCAGTAATAGCTTACTTTTATATGGATATATTCCTCTTATATAGATACGTCGTTAGGTACATAAGTAAAAACATACTTAAATAATATTCAATCAGAGTACACTTTTTTAATCCTTTACATAAGCAAAATATACTCCATAACCGTTCAAAAACATTACATATATTTTCGAAAACGAATTATTAGAACTCGTTAAAGTTAAAATATAACCCTCAGAGCTCATGTTACACTGGTCCGTTTGTTAGGGAGGCGGGGGTGTAAATGTGAAAATTACACAAGAAAATTTCTCCATTCAGCATCTTTGTGTTTTCTCAAGATGGCGGGCGGTGGGCGGGAAACGGCTACACGTGTAATATTTCACTGTTTTTGTTAGATTAAGTTACGAGTTAATATAATTAATTGGTGTATTAAATTACGTTATACACTATGTATTATTATTAAATGTAACGAGCTACGTATGTATCACGATTTTACTGCACACACTTCCAAATACAAAAAAATATTTTTGATGATTGTTTTTTCAAATTGTTAACACAAATTCTATAGATACTTAATATAGTCTGTCATGTTTTATATACTATTTAAATAAGTAAAGTACTACTTGTTTTTTGTATTTTTTCTAAAAGTAGCTGTTACTATATTTCTATAATAACTGCATTAGATAATGCAGTTATTATAGAAATATAGTAACAGCTACTTTTAGATAGCCAGTGATTGAAATCCGGCCTTTTAGTCATGGAGTCCGAGCTTCGAATCAACATCTCTGATGAGTTTCGAATACATATAATAATATTGATAACTTCTTGAAATTGTAAAGGAAAATATCATGTGGCAGTCTATACACTTGAGAGTTAAAAATATTGAACAAAGTGTATTAATTGTGAGAAGTGTACCTATTCGCACTTGACCAGTACCCTTACCATAAGTTTTCAAAACATCCCACAATTTTACGTTACGTTTACTCAATCCAATATTCTATTCGATTTGCTTAGTAGACTGAGTAAACGTAATAATAAGTAAGTGCTCAAGTCTTTTTGTCTACCTCACATCTTCGCAAAATAGAGAGACAAAACATAAAGCGACATTTGTCATATTTGACAATATGTAAAAACTCATGGTAAGGGTACAGTGCGTTGGCTTATGACCTATAGCCTGACCCGTGCCCAGATGAAGTACAGTCATGAGTTGACAACAACTACAGTTTTTAAAGAAATTGTTAACAAAATAAAACAATAAATTATCTTAAACAATTTTCAGTAGCGTCTTTCCAACCGTACAGGAAGCCCGCACAATAGCTGCGCGCCTTCTTTGATCATCCCTTTAATTAACGCACACATAATTACAATTATAAATAACGAACACGTGGGTCATTTACATAACGCGAAAATAACTAAACACTTAAGTAAAGAACTTAACAGATATAAATAATAAATGATTGCTAACTAATACAAAAATACAGTAAATTACTAATATGCAAATAAATTAAAAAATTATTCAAGGCGTGCCTAAACGAACTAATTTTAAGGCCGTATTTCTAACCACTAGTCTATCATCGCTTTAATAAACAGTTTTGCTGCTATAAAAATATTTAGAGTAGGTATTTTCGTTTCGGAAAAGACTTCGACTAGTAGTTATGGAGTAGTAAACTCCGTAAAACTTGACTCTACAAATTAGTATCAAAAAGGACAAACATGAAAGAACATACTGCATACGCCCTACTCAAAAGACTACAAAAATATATAAACACTAAAAAGCACCAACGAAATTACCACATACTTTTGACATACTCAAATCAAAATATGTAAAGCATAGATCTATGTGCTCTACATAGAGCTATCTCGCTCGGGATACGTACCGCCTCGGGCTGAGTTCTACAAGAAAATTAGTTATTAAAATTTCACTGACGCTCCGAAATTTATCTCAGACGCGGGGAGTACGCACGAGAGGTCTTGATACTTGTATTACGTAATGATTTTATATATTTTTTTCGTAATATCTTATCATAGATTAGTATAAAAGATACTTCGCCGTCTTGAAATTGAATGAAGCCACAAACGGCTTATTAGTAAGTTCTTTTTTTGAATTCTTGACATATAAAAACATTTTTAGAGAAAATTTACGAATAAATAACTAATACTGCGTAATTTACATGATAAAAAATAATTATGTCAAATATTTTAGGGACATTTAAGCACGAAGACGTGGCAAAACTTTTTTACGCAACTATTTCAATTCTCAAAACTGGGTAAATTTTCTTGTATGTATCTAATCTATGTATCTTATATATAATATTCTCGTGTCACAATGTTAGTTACTCCTCCGAAACAGCTTTACCGATTTTCGCCAAATTTTACATGCACATTCAGCAGGTCTGAGAATCAGCTACTATCTATTTTTGATACTTGTATTACTTGATACTTGTATTACGTAATGATGCTGTTTTATTATTGGTGGTAGAACCCTCTGTGGTTCGACTCCGGCAGCACCACCGCCACACCTATTTCTACCTACTAACAGCAGTGTTAAGCGCTGCTGTATTCTGGTTTGGTAGCGGCGCATCTGTGGCCGACCTCAAGTAGGAATAATTATTCCTATCTGGGGTTGATTACAGGTGTCCATGGGTGGCAGTAGCTTACCATTAGGTAGACTGCATGATCATCTGCTACTCCTATATTATAAAAGAAAAAGAAAGAAAATAAAAAAAATGTACTTTATATAAAAAATTCTTTATTTTATTCCTATAAACCACCATTCATATATAAACCTTATAAGAATGTAAGATGTACAACCAAAACTCCATCCAAATTAGATCAAAACCTTCTTTTTTGAAGTCGGTTAAAAATATAAATCAAAAAAGAAAGAACAGTAAAACTATTTTTCATTTGTAACTTGATTTATAATACTTATTTCTCACGAAGATAACATTGTTACAGATCCGATCACTTCAAGGGAGCAGTCACAAAAGAAGACAATCAAAATTTAAAAAAAGGAATATCAATACTCTTTTAAACACTTTCTTTTTAAAAATACTTTTTAAACTGTGAGAACAAGAACTTGTTTTAATAAAATCTTCTTTTAAAAAAAACAGGTTTTTATCATTGGGGTCGAAGTGACCGAAGACGGACAGCGGTCAGCGCGTGGGAAAGGGACGATGAAGGGTTAAACCTGTTTACGTGTAAAATGAATTCAATTTGGATGCATTTGACCATTACAGATTTGCATGCGACGGTTACAAATTTTAACGGAGGATTATGTTGTGAATAAATGGTTTAATTTTGATCTGTAAGAAGTTAAGATATTTAAAGTTTTTTTTAATTAAATTCATATTTTATAGAACTATACAGATATATGCTCATTCATTTATATTGATAATGAATTATAAGATAATTATGTATAATAAAAACGATATGAACGATCACAAATATATTTTTAATTTTCAATAAATACTAATAAAGTTAAATTGTATGTACTCGTACCTAGCAAAAATATCAACATAATGTACAATATTTTATTCATATTATAATAAATGATTATCATATTGTCTTTGTGTTTCTTTTTATTTTAACCATCGTATAGTAATTTTTTTATTAAATAACGAAGATGTTCGAATTCTTTTAGTCAATTTTATGAGGGGAACAAATGACCCCAAGGCAGCGGACACCGGTCATTACGTGGGAAAGAAGTGACAGAGGGTTAAGACTTGTTTATGCGTGTTTTGACAAAGAACTGGACCATTAAAAAGCTCTCAAAATGATGGACTTTACAAAGGACATATCCTTTTTGTGATGTGAGATAGCTTACAGATATCCATGAGAGAAGCGACCACTTTGGCAGGATTTAATTAATGTATTTATTTATTGTTAAAAATATTATCTAAGATTTAAATTTTCCCGACAAATTCATATAACGTCACTGCCATTCTGCATATCTTTTTAAATATTTAAATATCAAATGAGCAGTGCCTTCCACCTGAAGGTACCACTTTCTATATTCAGCCCAATCATCATAAGTGTTAAACAATGCAAACCAGGGGACACACTATAACTAATATACCAATATACAATAAATGTGTTACATCAGTACCCTTACCATGAGTTTTTACGTTTTGACAAATATTACTATTTTGGTATTTGTTTACGTATTTGTCTATACAATTTCCAAGAACTTACTAAAAACTAAAGAACCACACAAAAGAAGAGCTCATAAAACCTTTATTCTCAGAATAAAAACCAGTTAAAACTGGATCTAGAGATCGCTGATGAACGCATCTAGTTGCAGTTCAACTACATCTACGAATAGGTACGTTGCAGTTGATCTGATTCTAATAACAGATCACCAAGCACCAACTCCGTCAGTCGCGCTACACGAGGAAGACGCCGTTAAAGTTTTCCTGCTACTTTCGCGGCTGTGCGGAAAGTTGTGCGCGGCTCATTACGGAAGCGAACCGCGCTGTGCGCACCGGGGCGGAGAAACGCTGCGTTTGGAACGCGCGTTTAAATGCACGCCATCTACAAAACCCCCCCTAGTCAAGATTTTATTTAAAATATATTTTTGTAAAGTCGAAAAGTCAAAAGAACAGCATAGCATATATAGCTATGAAAACTATTCAAATTTCATACAGGCACAATATTTTTATATAAAATTGCTTTTTATGTGTCTGTGTGTTAAAGTATGCAGCTTCCCTGATATTAAGTGGTAGTTATCGCCAATTTAAATAAAAGTACTATGCTGCCTAAGAACGATCACGGTTGCGTTGTAACCACTGATTACTAATATGATATTCTTCTTGCCTATACCTTACCATGCTTTTCAGATCAGAATGTGACGGCTCTTGACTCTATTTATAAGGCACAGGTAGATATTATAGTGGTGCAGATACGGCTAAAATGATTTCTTTAACATACACCAGAATCATGCAAGTACTTACAATACGTAAACATCTAGTATCATCCTTGCCGGACAAATATCACGCAATAATCAAAATTCTGTAAATTTGTAAAATGAGTAAGCATAATTAAATATCTTCACAACACATATAAATAACTTAGTAATTGTGGATATCTTTCGTGTCTGGGTGTTTACATATATAGCAACCATGAAACAGATAACACTACTTACCACTCTGAATTTAATCAGCGTTTTTTAAACGAGCGTCAAAACCGCCGCGTTTTTCCCACCCAGTACGCTCCCTTAGCCCCCGCCTGAGAGCCCCCCGGCGAACACCTCTAGATAAGTTCCCGAGTTATATACGTGTATTGACAGGGCTAATATTTATTACGCTTTGTTATCGCTCTAATAAAGCAGCGCTAAGTTTTAACTATCTAGCAAGCGAGATAATTAAGTTTCTAGTTCGGTGCGGATGTTTTGGTAGGATCGAAATATTTTATGAAAAAAACATAGATTAGTAAAGATTACTCACTCCTAACAAGAAAATGTAACCAGTTTAGAGAATTGAAATAGTTGCGTCAAAAAGTTTTGCCACGTCTCCGTGCTAAAATGTCCCTAAAATATTTGAAATAATTATTTATTTATTATGTAAATTACGCAGTATTAGTTATTTATTCGTGAATTTTCTCAAAAAATGTTTTTATTTGTCAAGAATTCAAAAAAAGAACTTACAAATAAACCGTTTGTGGCTTCATTCAATTTCAAGGCGACGAAGTATCTTTACTAATCTATGGAAAAAAATATGAATTCTACTGACACACACACTGGTATTTCCTGTAAGGTGGGTGCCACCGACACATAGATGAAAAGACACACACGTATATCTAAAATAGAAATCTGAATACACAATTTAGTTATCTGTCTGACCGGGGCTCGAACCCGGGAATTTCTGTGAGTCAAACTGTTATGATGACCACTTTGACGCGAAATTGAAAAAAATTGCAAACATTGCTGACAAAACATTGGATAGATTGTTTATTAATTTCGGACGCAAGATACTTAGACATTAATAATAGGTAATGTTTAGATGAAGTAAGACAGCAGTAAAAAATAGTATGAAATCTAAAAGAAAAGTCCATCCTCATCATAAGTGGGTCACAGCTGCATAGCTATCACAGAAGATGTTTGGTTGATATGTCATAATTCTCCTAGAAAAAACAATTCAAGTTTAAAGAGGTCAATGATCAAACACTAACTATTATTTTATATATTTTAGCATGACGATAAAGCAGACGTGCTACCTGATGGAAAGTAGTGACCGTCGCCTATGGATATTTGCAACACTAGAGGAATCGCCATTGTATCGCCGGCTTTAAAGGAGAGCTCTTTTTGCACCTTTTTTAAAGAGCCCCATGTCAAAGCGCTCCGGAAATACCTCAGGAGGAAGTTCATTCTACGTCTTGCACGTTCGTGGCAAGAACTAAGGTATTACTCGCAATTTTTTTGTTTTAATTCTTCCTTTAATCTTATCGCACACTGAAAATTGAGAATCAATAAATATTGCTACACAAAAAAGTTTTAATTTATTGTTGTAAATAACATGATTGTGCAATAAATAAAAAAAAAACATCTTGTATTATTTTCCTTTTGTTTCATTTCATCATTCAGTTAAAACACACACACAATTATAACACGATATAAAGGGTGTACCTATAATATTACATGATATACTTTTAAAAACCTTTAAAATTATATACGTTATTACTTTAAATATTACGCAATCTATACTCACCACGATGAGAAGCAACCCCCGAAATGAGGGTTCCCGAAAATTAATTTCCCCCGTGCAAAAAATCCAATCAACTTGACGGATCTCAAGACGCGGATCTTAGGCGTGTTCGTCCGTCATCCCCCTCGCACCCCCGACCGCCACCCCCACGCCCCATTTATCCACATTAATATAACTCGCCCCGTGATAAATTGCTACGGAACCCGGCCTACGTTTTCTTCGACGAATCCTGTATGTACAGGGTGTGCTTATTATAAATATTTAGAATAATAACATACGACGTAAATGAAAGTTAAAAAAAAGAAATTTTATTGCTAAAATCAAAAAAAATATTTGCCTTTTAGGACGTATGATTTAACAATTAATATAAGATTTCAAATAAAAGCCTAAAAGTCGTATAGTCCAGGTCTTACTTTTAGATTACCTGTATAAGCGATAATCAAAATTACTTATAACTTAAAAATGCGTTTGTTAACAAAAATAAAAATATAATAATAGATATAGTAACCAATTTACACAGATTTATGTATAACAAATAGGCAGAATATATAATGTTCAAAATTAAAATATATATCCTAAAAGCAAACACGCTGTATATACTTTTCTCTGGCGAGTAATTAACGACGTCTTAGACCTTTTCTGTACAAAAAACCCTTCACGTTCTTAGTTCACGTCTTAGGCACGCGTGCTTTTGAATATTACACACACACTTCCATACAAATACATGTATACGAGAACACACATGGATTTAGTACCCTTTATAAATAAGAAGAAATTCTACAAAATGTTTTTTATACTTTAAGCCGTTCTCTTTTCTTTTTCATAATATTAGGAACATGTCTGATATAACTAGGGTTAAATATATGCGAATCTTTTAGAGGATCTTGTATGATCACAGACTTTTAAATTATTGTATATATTATTTATTTTATACTAAGAAACTTGATAATAATGTAGAAGAATTTACAATTAAGTAATTGGCGACTGTAGAAAAAATGTATTTCGTAGTATCTTTAAAAAAATAAACTTATTTTGTCTGCCGCTAGACTTTATATTGATCTAGTCTTCGGAATCCAAAAAACTTGGCATACAAAAATTAACACACATTTTATAAGAAAGAAAAATAGGTACCCCACGTTATGTAAGAGTTATTTTTATTATATCAAAGGTATTTTTCTTGTTTTTTGTTTCAATGAGAACTACAATGCAGCATGCCCTTGATTAAGTAGTCTTACAGCTTCTATAGGACAAATTAGGTGTGACGGTGACGCCGCTTCGAACAACAAATTCTATTTTTAGATACACTTTTCCCTCTAGTCACACTTTCCTTGCGAGCACTATGAACGTGCAAATATTAACCAGACTTAAAAAACCTCCAAATTCATCCATACTTCAATCAAGAATCAAACCCAAGACACCCACATCTCAACAAAGTCATTAACTTCAAAACTGTCTTTTAAATGAATTATTCCCAAACAATTATTATCATATGTAACATACATAAATTCGTTCATCTAACTTTGTTCCATTATTCCATATTATCTTGGAGTTCTCAAAACTCTTATAAGTGCAAATAATAATTAGAAGGCCCCCTTCGTTAGGGCCTAATGCCGGTGTACATTAATCATTCCTTTCATAAAGAGTGGGGCTCTGTAGATAAATAAGTCTAGTATGTGTTTTCTTAGGGTACCGTTCTTAAGACGACGGTAGAGTTTTGAGGATAAGCCTTATATTATGACTGTTTTGTTTACTTACTTACTTACTCCGCTGGCGCAGCGACCCAAAGTGAGTCTTGGCCTCCGACACGAGATTTCGCCACTTGTCCCTGATTTGCGCAGTCTCAAGCCAGTTATTGGCTTTAAGTTCGCGCAAATCTGCCTCGACCCTGTCTGCCCAGCGGTATTTTGGGCGGCCAACAGGGCGTCGACCATTTGGACGCCCCAAGTACGCGCGCTTGACGCCGCGATCCTCGCTCATTCTTACAACGTGGCCAAGCCAGCGAAGACGGTGGGATTTAATTACTCCTATGATGTTAGGCTCGGCCACTAGATCTTCAATCTCTTTGTTTGTACGGGATCGCCATTCCCCACTATCGGACACTATCGCAGTCCACTAGGGGCGCTGCTTGGAATTTGTATGGGCAAACAAAACAGTCATTTTTTTTATAATGACTGTTTTGTTTGCCCATACAAATTCCAATCAGCGCCCCTAGTGGATTGCGTTTTATGTTTTGTCTCTCTTTTTTGCGAACATGTGAGGCAGACAGAAAGACTTGAGCACTTACTTATTGTTACGTTTACTCAGTCTACTGAAGCAAACGGAACATAATATTGGAATGAGTTAAAGTAACGTAAAATTGTGGGATATGTTGAAAACTCATGGTGAGGGTACTGGTTTTAAATTTAAGTCCAAATATTGAAGCATAATTTAAACCTCACCTGGGAAGATATATGTATCCAGCAGGAGGAAACTCAAGGGTTGATGACTAGAATTATTTATGTGGTAGGGCAACTGGCTCTACAGGAAACTCAGAGGCTAGCTGCATCTGTTCTTTGAGTTAGGAGTTACTTTCTTATTATTATTGTTAGGTTAGTGATTCTGTACTTATCGTTAGATGTGTCTATAGTATCTACAGATAAACGAAAACGTATCAGGGCATTTTTTTATAATATAGGAGTAGCAGACGAGCATCCAGTCCTTCTGATGGTAAGTGGCTACTGCCGCCCATGAATATCTATAAATAACCCTATATAAGATTAGATATTCCTATCTGAGGTCGGCCAGAGATACACCAGTATTCCAGAGGACTAAGCTGGAACGCCTCGTAAAAGTATGTCTCTCATACCACACCCTTGAAACTACAACACAGCAGCGCTGAAAAGACTGGTATCCAACAAATTTTTCTATAGTCTACCGCGCTAGCCAAGTACGTATTGATAAACTTAACATACCTTTGATTTTTTTTAATTTATGAGGTACGCAGGTTTCCTCACGATATTTTCCTTCGCTGTTATTTTTATTCTATATTATTGTAAGAAGTCATATCCATGTTACGCCAACAGCCTCCACAACGTACCAAGGCAGCGCTGCCACATAATTATTCATCTTAAATTGCACGGGCTTGTGTGTGTACGTACGTTGTTTGTGTGCGCTCAAATTACGAGCTGCCTTTGTAAGAAAGTGTTGTGAGATGGAAAATTTATAAAATTAATAATTTCAACCAGTCACGGTATTTAATTAATTCAAGTTTGTTTCCGTTTTACTTTGGGTGTGACTTAGGCATTATATATATGTATAAGCATAGTATGTATGTATGTATATAAGCGTAGGCATAAATAGCATAGATATTTCAGTGATGTATGTTATTTGAGCAGTGGTAGCATAGTGGTTGAAAAGCGCCCTCTCAGTAAAAAGTCCTGAAAAAAGTTGGGTTTGAATCCTTAGTACCTTTGATTTTTCAAAATCATGCGAGTATAAGGGAGGTGAAGGAAATCATGCTGTGAAAACCTACATACCTACGAGATCTTACAAAAAAGTTCTCAAAGGTATGAGCGTTCCACCGATTAGCACTTGGCGCAATGAACTATGGTCTAATCTGAAATGAGGCCTATGCCTATGTATTACTTGTGTTTTTCAAACTTCACAAATGAATCAGGCCAAATAAAAGCATTTTACTTTTATAATTATATGTCCGTGAGAAGCTAGATCATAAGCGAAATTACATATACTAATCGGAGAGATTTGAGTCGTAGTATCTATTCACAGTCCTACGACGCACTAATCAACCCAATGTCGAAGTTAACACCAAAGAGAAATCATAAAAAATTAAAATGGTAAATAAAAACTAAAATATGATTAAATATATATAAGTATTAATAAAAAAAGCATTTAAAATAATTGTGTATAAAATTGTGTTTAAAATAATTGTGTATTGCTTCGTAGCACGTTGCCGTAGCTCGTAGACGGTAGGTTGCTACGGGTTCTACGATACTGTAAAACATTCGTAGCTATGCGTCTGCTACGTACATTACCTAGCTACGGCACCTACTTTTTATTAATGTAATTAGAAAGAGCATAAAGGTTGCAGTCCGCAGTTGATAGTTTTTTTCTTATATAATATAGTAGTAGCAGACGAGCATGCAGTCCACCTGATGGTAAGTGGCTACTGCCGCCCAAATTGTAGTGGCGGTGGTGCTTCCGGAGTCGACAAACAAATCTTTAACCAATATTCAATACAAAAGCTCTACGTGATTTCAATTTCTTGATACCCTTGGGGAATTATTGTCTTTAGCATAATGCAGATGTTTCCGTGGAAAAGTGTAAATACAGGCTGACATATAGAAGCGACTATCTTAATCCTTGTGGCAGGCAACACATCTGTGATCGACTACAGGTACAATATTTTCTATATGGAGTCGGATACGCATGGACCACTCACCATCAGATGGAATGTACCCTTACCAGGAGTTTTTACGTTTCGACAAATATGACTGTATTGGTATTTGTTTACGTATTGGCCCATACGATTTCCTAGTTCTGACACAATCCGCTAGGGAATGGAATTTTTACGTTACGTTTTCTCAATCAGTAAACGTAACAATTCAACGTAAAAAAGTGCTCAAGTCTTTTCGTCTGCCTCACATGTTCATAAAAAAGAGAGACAAGACATAAAGCGCCATTTTGTCAATTTAGACATTTAACTTTACGTTACTGACACTATAGTTCTGATAAAATCCGCTAGGGGCGCTGGTTGGAATTTGTATGGGCAAATACGTAAACAAATACTAAAACAGTTATATTTGTCAAAACGTAAAAACTCATGGTGAGGCACTGCATATTCATTTCCTAATTCAATCTGACGAAATAAAAACAAAAAAATTAGTTTTCAAAAATAAAATCAAAAAGGTACACGCGAACAAAATATAGATTTAAGTAATATATTAAGCCGACAGACATAAAGCCCAAGACAGCGCCGGCAACGCGGCAGATATTTAAATAATATGTAAATACAATGTTTGCCTTGCCCCCAAAAACTTAGCACCCGCCCCCCCCAGCGATATTTCTTCATTCCCCCCACACCCGGGGGTGGCAACCCCACTATAATTAAATTTCTGAACCAAATACGAAGTAAAACGCCTTAGAATTTTCTTTGTGTTCAGGTGAACGATATTTTCGCCCCGAGCTACCCCTTTGATGCTACCCTTGTAGGTATGTAACTTAGTTATCTGGTGCGGAATCTGAACGTAAATAATCTTAATTTTTGATGTGAAGGGGTATTCATTCTGTAGAAAATGGGGTGAGTACATCGTTTGTAAGGAGTTGTAGACTATCACTCTTTTACTGTCCCACGATTGGGCATAATTTTCCTCACAGAAAAATAGTGTAATTTTGATGTGACGGAATATTCATTTTGTATCAAATAGGATGATTATGTCGTTTGTAAGCAGTTGTAGATTATCACTACTGTGGACAATTTGTTACAGTCCCACCGCTGGGCATAATTTTCCTCGCAGAAAAATGGTAATCTACACTAATATTATAAAGACTTTGTTTGTTTGGTTGGTTGTAATGAATAGGCTCAAAAACTATTGGACCGATTTTAAAAATTCTTTCACCATTCGAAAGCTACATTATCCACGAGTAACATAGGCTATATTTTATATGAAATATATTTGATAAATAGATTTTGAGCGGTACAAAGTTTGCCGGGTCAGCTAGTTTTTGATATAAAGACCTATTCATTTTGTAGCAAACAGGGTGAATATGACGTTTAAAATAAATTGGAGATTTTCACTACTGTGGACAATATTTTACTGTACCACAACTGGGCATAGCTTTCCTTACACAAGACGGATCGACATCTGAAATTTTTGATGTAAAGTGGTATTCATTTTAAGCAGGAAGGGTGAATATATCGCTTGTAAGTTATGGATTATCATCATCGTTATTCATTGTCAAACCATTACTGTCCCACTGCTGGGCACAAGTCTACTACGGAGTAAGAGAGGTTTGGTTTAGGTTAGGTCCACCGTGTTAGCCTAGTGTGAATTGTTAGACTTCACACATCTTTTAGAGCTTTTTTAAGAACTCTCCTCACAATGTTTTCCGTCATTGTTACAGTTTAAAATCTCAAGACATTCTGTTACTGTCCCATAGCTGGGCATTTTTTGCAGAAGGATTACCCTATCATCGACCTAAGGATATTGTAGAAGCCATATCTATTTTTATCCGACAGCTGAGGGTATTTCACCGACATAAATGAGTTTATGTATAGCTCTAGTCTTATTTGAAATTAATAACAGTGTTACATTGACAATATGCTCGCATGCTGTTTCAATGTTTTTATAGTATATATTTATATATGTAATCTTAATAGTATATATACATGTATATGTATATTTTTGTTATTACCATTTAGTTTTTTGGTTTTTTTTTGTTTTTGCACAATAATTTTGCCTGTAGTATGCACATGCTTGTCCCAGGGTTGCTAGAAGAAATTCCATTATGGAATAAGCAATCCTTTGTTCTTCATTCCTATCTCTTCTGTATTGTTAGTTTTTTTTATGTTCAAAAATAAGTTTTTGTAAATAAAAAAATAATAAATTTATGACGTTGAAAAAAATCTTAGCTGAATAGTAAAATATTAATACTTATTTTATTTATTTATTTTATTTTTAATTTAAAGTGGGATTTTTTCGCTGGACGAACACACCATCCCTTACAAACAGACTATTAAGCAATTCATCAATTCAATTCAATATTCATACTTAACTAATCTTTATTATCTTAATGTGGTACATGATTTGGTACTTTAACTTGAACGTGTTGTCTTTTGTCTCTTAAATCAAATAATATTAATCTCTGCTCTCTCTTCGTCTCGTCTTTTAAATAAAATAACAAAATAATATCACTTAAATAAAATTAATATTTATTTATTCTTTTGTATGCTTCAAACTTTTAAACGTTGTAAATGTGAATGCCTTTGATTATTCATTTGTAGTAAAATGAACGATTATTTTTATAGCCATTAATGTCATAGGGGTTTAAACTCGGCTTCTTAATCTGAGACCAATCCAGATCCAAGGTTAGAATCCTAGACACATTTTTCAAAGTTATCATTTTTCTTAAAGTTAGTGACATTACATACCTCGAACTTTCTACAACGAAGAAACCCATAGCGAGGAAAGCTACACACCTGAGAATTATTAAAAAAATCGGAAAGGTGTGTGAAGTCTACCAATTAGCATTTGTCTAGCGTGATGGATAATAGCTCCACCTAGGTTTGGTGTCCAACCTGACATCGGTTACATATGAGTTACTGCTATTCATGCGAGCCAAAGCGGAATTCTTCATGGAAATGGATTTTCCTTACAATTTACAAACCAAAAATACAAGAAGGTCTTACAATTATTATAAGACGGAAATTTATATGGCGGCATAGATTAGTAAATATACTTCGCCGCCTTAAAATTGAATGAAGCCACAAACGGCTTATTAGTAAGTTATTTTTTTGAATTCTTGACAAATAAAAACATTTTTAGAGAAAATTTACGAATAAATAACTAATACTGCGTAATTTACATAATAAATAAATAAATAATTATTTCAAATATTTTAGGGACATTTTAGCACGGAGACGTGGCAAAACTTTTTTACGCAACTATTTCAATTCTCAAAACTGGGTACATTTTCTTGTTAGGAGTGAGTAATCTTTACTAATCTATGTATGTCGGTAGAAAAATAAAATCATCAAACAATATTTTATTTCTTGCAAAGATAGAAATGTTAATGGATACATTGTAATATATTTTTTTATCATTAAAATAAATCAAGTTGTGAGAAGGTAAACCTGTTCGAAGACATATTTTATTTGAAACAAGTTTCAATAAAAGGGTCAGTTTAAGAACGGTCATAGTTACGGTCACTGAACAATAGAGTCACCCATCTATTTTTACTGCACAGAGTTCTTTACTAATCTATTGAGGCCCGTTATTATTAATCGACCTGTCGATTTTTTTTTCCCAATAATCGAAATATTACAATGTATTATGATAAAATTTGTCGATCGAAATATTACAATGTAGAACCTTAGTGCTATTACAATTATAAAGAATTCCTAAATGTCTGAAAATATAGACATACAAATACACCTATCTATTGCTCTTAAATTATAAAAAGAAAAAATGCTTTGTAAGACTTATTTACTACTGATTAACTATTCTTATAAATAGCGATTATGTTACATCTAGAACGCCTTAATCGGCATATTAAATTTTTGGTGCGTTTTTGACTATTTCCCTATTGTAAGCCAAAAATGTACTTAATAAAGATTATGATTATGATTTGTAACCCAAACATAGGACAGATAGATTATTAATATCAAGTTTATTGTCGTGTATTTTAAGTGAATAAGCTATTTCTGTTTAAAAAAAAAAAGTATAGGGTTAAAAAAAAAGTATAGGGTTAACAATAAACGTAAATAAAACTAACAGACAATAGATCGTTTAAGCCAGTGGTTCCAGAAATATCTAATTTTAGTCTTCCTTGTTCCGTGACTATAACACCTAAAAAATAATGCCCCTAAGGAGTTTAAATAAAAGATGAAAGTTTTTGATAAATGTTGCTAATAATGATTTTTATGAAGCATCTAGCCCTCATAATACAGGGTGAATTTTTCAAATGGGCTTTCAGGGCCAAATCAGAAACTATAAGGATTAGCGAAAAATGCTGAAATGAGTTACTATCCATCCACAAATCGAGGTAGTTACTGAAATAGGTAAAAAATAGGTAGATAATACCCTTGATGAGTATGAGATTGAGTTATTATGGGCCAACGTATATGCGATCCTAAATGAACACGCAACGCAACCTGGTGTGAAGTAGCTAATATAAATAGGTGATCCAGGAAAGTTGTTATAAGAATTATGATTTTTTTGATTGGTTCAAAGCATTATTAATATAATTTTTTAACCATAGTTGCCTATTAATGCATTGCTTGATCAATACTGCATTGATTTTTCAACAACCATTATACAAATAACTATCTAAATGAAATTAAACATTAGCTAATTATTTCATTAATTATCGCAACCAACAATGGTGTAGCCGCAATTATTGCTGTTTTGCGGCAAAATTATTTTCTGAAACTGATTAGAAAAGTCGTCATAATACAATCAAACTTATATAGACAAGTCTAATAAGATATTATTGGATTCTTAACTGATTTAGTCTTACTGGATTTTAGAAGTTTCAAATCAGCGGTCTAACACAGTACGGGTTACGCCATCTATCGGCAAGTAGCTTACTTAATTAATAATATGAAAGACCTGTATTAGACTTCACTAGCGACATCTTGTAATGAATAGAAGCATTATAATTTTGATATAAAACATGATAATTAAAACATATTAATTGAAAATAAAAGAAGCTTGACATCTAAAACTACAAAAAAATAGTTGTTGTGTTTTCTTTATAGTTTTATGTCAGTATGGAATATTTCATGGAGTTTTATAAACTAGTACCTATCAATGCCATCTAGTGTCGAGTTGCATAAAATAAAATATTTTTAACATCATTGATGCACCAAACAAAAAAAATAAATCACATGACAATGTTAAAAAATAAATACATTACTATTCAGAGACTATTTTTAAGTTGACTTCGTCGTCAACCATTACTGTCCCACTGCTGGGCACGGGTCTCCTCTCAGTATGAGAAGGATTAAAGCCACAGTCCACCGCGCTGACCAAGTGCGTATTGGTAGACTTTACATTGATACTTTCCGGACCATTTTTATAATCATCATCTCATTTTTTTTAAAGCTCAGGTATGCAGGTTTCCTCACGATGTTTTCCTTCAACATTACAGCATGTTATAATGATATTGACGAATTCAAAGCTATTCAGGTTATCTATACCTCAGAATTACACCCTATTTATACACCTACAGATTTTGTACGACAAACATAATAATGTTTTCATATACAACGTATTAACGTGTTTATACCCATCATGCCTGTCAGTTAATCATAATCATAATCAGAATCATAATCTTTATTTGCTAAATAAGGTATCTACAATAGGTGTTGAGACAAAGTATATTATCCTCTTATTTTGCCTTTAGGCGTATATATAGTCAGGTATGACAATTTTTTTATAGTATTATAAAAAACATATATAGTTACATTAGAATAAATATATATGCCAAATTTTAGCTCAATCGGATATTGGGAAGTGGGTGAAATTTTGCTTGCAAGATTTAATTTCAAACAGCGGGATAGGTGAAACTAAATGAAAGCTTGTAAAAATATATTTTTTTCTGTTACGTTAATTTTTTGTAGTTATTTACATTTATTTATTATGTCGTACTGATTTTTGAAACATAAACTTAATTTTAATTATTTTAGATAAGTGTATTCGTGTACAATCTTCATGTATGGATTATTATGTTAAACCTTTACATGTCAAATAAATAAAAAAAATGTGGCAAGATAAATAAAAAATGGCAAAAAATATATATTTATTGAAAATACGATTAATTTTTTTCTTTTTTGAACAGAAACCAAATATAAAACTCTTTATTTTATTTTTAGAGTCAAAAATAAGTGTCTTTTATAGAATCTATCTTTTAATTATCTTAACATGTTAGTAGTTTTAAAAATTATATAATATTAATAGTTTTAGACTACATTGCTACTTATTAATTGCCAATTATTGATCTTATTTGCACCGCCCTACACATTAAACAAATGATTATAAGTAGCATAAAATATTTTTATATTGAATGATAATTTAACTAGATTATAAGAGTAATTCAGTTAAATAATTCCACAGATGAGTGATCACCCAAAAATGATTTGTAGTGGCTCGAAATTTGGATTCATTCTGCATAACGTAGAGTAAATTCAAATTATTTCGCGTCTTACTAAAATGTTAAACTTTTTTTATAATATGGGAGTAGCAGACGAGCATGCAATCCACCTGATGGTAAGTGGCTAGTGCCGCCTATAGACATCTATAATCGACCCCAGATAGGATTAGAAGCCCGCTGCCTCGAGGACTAAGCCGGAAGCTCCCTTACCACACCCTTCAAACCAGAACACAGCAGCGCTGATATATTTGATCGTATACAGAGGCCTCAATTGTCTCTCGAGCCATCCATATACCTTAATTATATTAACGTTACTAATAATTAAATAAAAAAGGGAGATTCATGATTGGTAAAGACTTAAAATTCGTTTTACATTCCTGTATTATGATAAAAAAGAATAATAGTATACGCTTGATAACGTTTATCTACATCCGTAATTGAAAAAAGTAATAGTCGTATTAAAATTCAAAATAATTATAAGATCTAAATCTTGACGTGATAGAGTACTACTTGGTAAAGCCACGTTTAAAAAAAATAAGATGTAGAGCGTTCTACTTCAATATTTGAGAAGACTAAAAACTTAGACTCTTGTTTCCTATTTCCAATATTCATACCAGAATTTTTATATTTAAAAATTACTTAATAAATACATAATTTGAAAAATACAGTCGTGGTAGATACAATCTATGATACAACCAACAGACATAGAGCGTATCAGACATGTACCGTGACAGACAAAATATTATTTTACTATACAATGTATATCAACGTATTTATATCGTTATTATATTACGACCAATGATGATCCTTGCCTGTTAGAACATAGTATAGATAAATATGATTTTGTCTGCAACGGCCCGTGTCTGACACGTTCAATGTATGTAAATATAAATAAACTCTAAAAATGTATAGTTGTGATAAAGACTTACATATTTTTATACACTAGAAGCGCCATCACCCATGGACCTTTATAATCAACCCCAGATAAGATTAGTGTCCTACTTGAGGTTAGCCACGGATGCGTTACTACACCTGAAGACTGGAACTCCTCGCATAAATATATCCTCCTTATCACACCTTTAAAACTGGAACACTATTATTAGACGGACAAAGGTGTGCCGGTAATGTCTCCTAAGTCAAACTTCAAAGGGATTTACCACCTTCAAAAGAATATATAGAAAAACTAGCTGATCCGACAAACGTTGTTGCCATATAAATAAAAAAATGTTAAGGCTAAACAACCCTTATCACTTAGGGGTATGAAAAATAAATAGTAGCCGATTCTCAGACCTACTGGATATACATATAAAATTTGGTGAATATCGGTAAAGCCGTTACGGAGGAGTACGGTAACTGACAACGTGACACGAGAATTTTATATACAAGATATGATTGTTTACGACGGCTCAGTATCCGATGTTCATAGTCTGTTAATATTAATGTATGTATTGTAGTATGTATCCCAAAATAAACACTTCTGTTGGACTCCTGCACCCTTAGTATGAGTTTTTACGTATTTACAAAAATGATAGTTTTTGTATTTGTTTACGTATTTGCCTATACATTTCCAATTATCGCCCCTAGCGGACTGTGTCAGAACTGATTGGAAATATAGGGGAAATACTAAGGTTACTCCATCATTAGGAAGATTTAAAATGTAGAGTTATAGAGTCCTACAAAACTAAAGAAGGACATCTATAATAAAAACAAAAAACAGGCTGTTTAAAATTATAAACTGAAAAGGGAAGGATAATAGAACCACTTTCTCACTCTCTCTGAGGATTTTGTAAGATTACACTACTGCCCATTATTATAATATCAATATCAACCAATTTTTTCGAGAGACAATTGAGATAGGCAAAAATAATCAAATTTATGCCTTCAAATAGGTTACGTGAGGTTAAAGAACCTTAAAAATGTAGAATTGTATGTAATGTAGAATGTAGAGTCCCACAAGACTAAATAAGAGTAATAAAATAGACTGCTATGTCCTACTTCCAATACGCATACCATACGGACAACGGCAATCTCAGTGTTTGTTGTAAGGTGTGGCCAGTAATTACCGCTGTGGCTTGTTGTCCGCAGACGTCCCGACGGACACGAGACCCGTGGAGTCGAATGGAGGCTAAAATATTTTTATTGACCAAATAACATTTATGTTTATTTTTATTGGCCAAATAAAATTTTGACACAAAACATGAAGTTAGATAATGTTGATAATAATGAATACCTTTTATAATGCGCTAAAAACATTATCACAATATGACCTTCAACGTCACATATAAATGACAGGAGCAAGAGTCAGTCACATACAAAGCCTATATTATTGTGTGTAGAGGGAACACACGTGTTTTTCCTTATTTTTTTAATAATTTTGTAAATTGTAGTTCGTTTTAATTTGATATAGTCTAAAGCTTTGTATATGTGATTAAATTACGTTATTCATATTAATAAGACAATACTAAGGCTTACCTTCTTCAGTAGTTCATCTATAAATATTTGATACTGTTGTATAAGAACTAATACCACCGCTGTATTTTGCCATATATTGGTCGAATTTGGTAGAACTCTGAGTAATTTTATTCAATAACTATCTGACCACTACAACATACCGACGATGAATACGTGGTATTTTTCGAGACAATAATAATAGACATACCACCTTCAACAGTCTCATCTAGTTAAAGGAAAAATAAAAAATACCTGTATAGTTTTTTGGTGTGAATTGATTAAGTGATTTGATTAGACAAATAGTGTGACCATAAATTTAAATAAAAATATCATTCTTATTAAAATAACTCTCATATATCTACCACACGTAGTCTTATAAGCGTATGTGCCTTATAAGCGTACTGTATCCTTATAAGCGTTACTAGGCAATAATAAAAAGAAACGAGTGGACTTAAACCTATAAAATTATGTAAATATTAAACAAATATTACTTACTAGGAAAAAAGTTTGACTGTATCATTCACAAGAGGTTTTATGGATGCCACAAAAATCTGACAAAAGCGTACAATATGGTAAATTTAACAAATTAGCTATATTTGACCAAATTTAAATATGTGGAAATGAATAACCTAATGACTCAATGATGAATGACGTCTCGGAAGTCATTGGCTATTACCGGCAAACGGCACTTTAGACACTACACTTTACACTTTATTTTACAAATGATTTTTTCACATATGCCACTTTACATATTAAAACAATGTCCTTTTAAATAAGCTATAAAATGCGTTGTTTTGTAATTCCCATATCCATATCACTGCATAAATATTATGCTTTACGTGCATTAATATAATGCGCACTTTATATACATATCTATGAGACATATTAATACATTCTTTACACGGATTACGTTACACGTATATGTTTATGTAACTATATAAAAGGCATTTTTACAACATTAATTTACCTAATAAAAATAAATCATAATTAATGTTCCAGTAAGAACACGGTCTCCACAGCTCCGCAGTGCCGGGTCATCGGTCGGTCAGCGGTCGCGGCCATTGACGGCTCGGAAGTCATCGTCTATTACCTGCAAAGCCACTTTACCCCACACTTTACACTTCACTTTATAAACGGGACACTTTAGATACACGTCATTTGGCACTTTTTAAAATATGTTCTTTACCTATGTATATGTCACTTTCCAAATACGCTCTTTACACTCGATTCACTTTTTAACCGACTTCAAAAAGGAGGTGGTTATCAATTCGGCCGGAATCTTTATTTTCTTTTTTTAAAGAATATATTTCTTATTTGATTTTTATAATGTAAAATATACTTTTTTTTTAAATCCCACAAAATACATTGAAGGTACTAAACTTAGGTAATAACGAATTTCAATACAAAACATATAACATATTTTTATTTAATATGAACGGATAAATATAGTATTTTTAAATCTTGAAATCAATTTATAAACATTTTATTTTATAAATGCGGCCCTTAATAAAACCTTGTTTTAAAAGTATCTACGTTAAATACTTCATATTTAATACACTCTTTACGCACACATTATTAACACACTTAAAATACCTACATTAGATACGCAAGTAACTATACAAGTACAGATATCACTATTCAAAGAGGCATTTTTAAAACTGTAATTAACCTTTTAACCTTAGATACTTTACCTTTACCTTAACTAATTTACATTGACTTTAATTTACTTTCAAAAAATAACTCAAAATAAAAATGTTCTAGTAAGAACACCGTCTCTATAGCTTCGCAGTGCGGGGTCATCGGTCGGTCAGCGAGTGACCGCGGCGATTGACGGCTCGGAAGTCATCGGCTATTACCTGCAACCGCCACTTTACACTTTATTTTACATTTCACTTTATGGGTTAATTTATAAAAAATAAATCGTCATTTTACAATAACGTATTGTTTAAGTATAGTGCGTAGAAATACATTATTATCAAATTATTATTATTTTTTTTGATGTTTAGAAAGTAAAAAAAAATATTAAAAATAATAAATAATAAATACCTGTAAATATGGAGGTATGACTTTTACATTTTTTGACAAAAATGCGTCGCGTTATAAATACATCACTATACAAATAAAACACTTTACACGGCACTTCACAAAAAAGTTTTTTTATAAAAGCATCACTTTACAATGTTAGAGACTTATTTTTTATTAAGTTTAAATAGGGTTGGGTAAAAAACTCAACCATCTAGTCTAATAAGGACTTATTCAATAGGTACTATAGATACTTAGATATTAAAACAAAGATAAAGATATTCTAACAAGAATTTACAAGTACTAGAATGTACGTATATAGGTCCATACCTACTGCCTGACTACAAAATGTATAAACTCAATAAGAAAATTATATTAAAAAAATATTTTCCTTATTTTATTTCATAAGAAAAATATTAATTAATACCTACAAAAATTACAAGAAAATAATTTGACTATCACAAAAATAATATTATTTAGAAAAATGTTGCAAATCCATGGTGGAAACGCAGACATCTTTCATTTTCAACCGAATTCTGTCTTCCATTACGGAACGGAATGAAATTTAAATAATGCTTCCCTCTTTCAAACTTCTTCTAAACTTCAAAACTATTTACGACCCGCCCATTTCTACGCAACTAAATATATATATCTGTCTCGCTTTACCGCGTTCATAAGCTGCTTTAGAAAGCGAGACGGTAGTAGTTAGAACTATAATAACGTCATTATAGTTTTAGGAGCGAATGCCAAAAGAGTATATTTACACCTTTACCGCAATGTAAAACGTACCGTATGTACAAGTATTACAGTTGATTTCTGAATTTCCGCTGTTATGCCAAAGTCATTGAATCATAGCTGAAGACGGGATAGAGAAACATTTTTACGCGAGCGATTCCGTGCCGTAGTAAGACGCTATAAGAGCCATAGTGGCGTAAAAATGGCCAACTTAAGACGTTCTGGAGAAAAAATACACGTTCTAGTTATTCTGTATCGACGTCTTGCGCAAGATGGCGGGCGAGAGGCGTTCGGAATTTGAATTTCTCGGGAATTATGGCTGTTTATTTTAAACGGCGCTAGCGCGGTCAGCGATTAAAGCGATGTACAGCGCTTGACGTATTTTGTATGGAGTTACGCGTTTGATCGTTTAATAGGCTTTATAAGCTTTGGTGGGACGTTTTGAAGATATATTTTGATTAGGTTTTGTAACTTATCGATTTTATGGTTCGTAAAATGTTGTCAAAGTATGCGTAGGGCTGGGACAACATCAATCTAACTTGATATTATTTTTTAAGATGGCAAAAATGCATGCAATTAATTTTAATTAAATATTTTGTTTCATTTAACTGAACATTTCGTATGTATTTTTTTATATTTTATTCATGCAAAATATGGACTTGGCTAGCGCGATTAAAACAGACATCGAAGAACTTGCACAATTTTTAAAATTTTATGAGTGTCTATGGCACGTCTTCTTCAGTGTATTTATTTTATGTCAGTAAAAAATGCCTAGTAGGTAGATACCTAAATATGCAGTATGCATCAAGTTCTGTTTAAACATGTAATGTGAGTACCTTTCAGATAGATATGTGAAAAAACGGTAAAAAACATGAAGGTATTTACTTATAAATAAGAAACTACTTTAACTTACTGGTTACGTTAACTTTAAGTAATCTACATAAAACTTGATGAACCTTTCAGTTTCTTTCTTGATGGAATTCAGTTAGGTTTTTTTCCATCTAAAAATCTGCCCTACCGAACCCTTATAGCCAAATAAGAGCTATAGCTACTTCTTGCGACCAAAATAGTTAAAAATTAAAACCCAACCAAACCAAAACTTTTTCTAAATATATTATTTACAGAATTGTATCTATAAATTAACGTCAATAACCTACTTATTTTACAATCTTACTCATTTCCCATACTTGCAACAATCATAAATCCACCCTAATCCAGCTCAAACCAGTTTGAACTAGTTACATTCTTAAGTTGTCTTGAAAATAGTTGCAGGATATTGAGTTCAAACATTTGAGGTCAAGTAAGTCATGGGAAAAGATAAAAAAAAACTCGATATTCCCTTTGATAAAATCCCTAAACTAAACCCCTTTCTAAAGAAAAAGTTATATTAAACGACTCTTCAGAAACCAAATTGTCAACTTTGTTGCATTTTTTTTTTAATAATAAAAGAGTAGCAGACGAGCATGCAGTCCACCTGATGGTAAGTGGCTACTGCCGTCCATGGACATCTGTAATCAACCCCAGATAGGATTAGATAAACCTACCTGAGGTCGGCCACAGATGCGCCGCTACCCCTGAAGACTAAGCTGGAGCGCCTCGGAAAAGTCTGTCTCCCTTACCACACCCTTCAAACCGAAACACAGCAGCGCCTAACACTGCTGTTATTAGGTAGAAATAGGTGTGTTAAATTTTCTCATCATCATCATCATTATCATCATCAAACCATTACTGTCCCACTGCTGGACACGGGTGTCCTCTCAGAATGATAAGGATTAGGCCATAGTCCACCGCTCTGGCCAAGTGCGTATTGGTAGACTTCACATAGCTTTGTATACATTTTTGTTTTTTTTTTTAAGATTTCTCGGATATGCAGGTTTCCTCACGATGTTTTCCATCACTGTTTAAGCAAGTAATAATTAATTTTAATACGCACTTTGAAAAACAGACGGGTGTGGCTGGGATTTGAATATCGGACCCCTCGATCTGTCTTGACCACTAGGCTATCACTGCTTTTTTAGTATAGACATATATTATTTAGCTAAAAAATCAAATAACTAAGTATTTTATTAAAAATAATGTACCTTTCCTTTTTTGTCTAGAATCCTTTTAATGCACTTAAAGGCATTGGGGATAAAATTGGCTAGAAGCCCAATTATTTTTACACGCTTTATATTAGCTTCACTTGTATATTTCTCAGTGAGTAACTTCCTTTTTACAGTAGAAAAAGATCAACATACATCCTTATCTTACCCTGCATGTATGAAAGAATGAAATAAAATACCTACTTGTCTACTTTTTAGTTGATTTTATCATAAAAGCGTGTTTTTTAGTTTTTTGAACTATATTTATTTGTTTGTTTTACAAATATCTAAGAACCTTAATGTTTGCATTTCAACGGTAGTAGGTATTTTTGCAGTTGTATTCTGTTTAATCTATCTTAACTTATCTCTATGTGTAGAGAAGTCCACAGATCAATAAGAGATGTTAAACAAATACTTCCATATATAGTAAAATACTTTTTAAATAGGTGAAAAAAGAAAAAAAACATTTTACCGTATTTTTTATAAAGAAGTATAACACAACTTTGATCTACCTACATTAATTAGACAACCCACCAAATCAATTTTTTCTATGGCTTCTAATACCTAAAAAAATGTGATTAACATATTTTAGTTTATCGACATATTTTAGTTTATCAACATATTCGAAAGTCTTTTATCACGGTTACTTATATTTTTTTCTTTGGAAAGTAAGAAAATAAAAATGTGCAAAATTCACCCTTCATATTTTTTATTTGTCTACTTATGCAACCTGTTGCAACATCAGGTTACATTATCAAGACGATTATAATACAACAACATAAATCCACCCTTTTCTTGTTCAAACTTGTTTGATCCAGTTCTATTCTTAAGCATTCTTTCTTTCCTTTCGAAAAATTAAGATTGTATCAAATCAATTGAGGCCAAGAAAGTCATGAGAAAAGATAGAAATAAACGTGTTAGAACAGGTTCCGTGGTTTCTTTTCTTTAGGTAAAGAAAGATAAGTGAAATGAAGAAGACTTGCTTAACCTGTTCGATTTACTTTCCCAGGAATTATAAAATCCACCCCAAACTGGTTCAAACCTGTTTTAGTTTTGTGTTTAAAATTGTATTTATACAAGTTTTGGAGATCATGGGAAAATTCTAACTTGGCATATTTGTAACAAATATTTTTTTTTAAATAACCATTAGATTTTGAAAAATACAGATAGATTGGAATTTGATTTATTTATTTAAGCCTATTCAACCTGTTTTATTTTATGATAGATACTTATCTCACCCAGTAGTTGTTGACTAAAAAAGCTTATAAATTATGTTCCCACTGCTGGACACAGATTTTCTCTTCGAGTGAGAGGAGTAAGGCCATAGAAGCTGCCCGAAGAAAAAGAAGAACTGTTTTTAAGAACTCTCTTACGTATCCCTCGCAATGTTTTCCTTCATCTTAACTGATAATAAGCAGTGACTTAAAATTGAAATTGAAAATTGGTACCTGGTAATGGTAATGGTACCTGGGATTCAAATCTCGAAACCTAGACTTCAGAGACCTAAAGCCCGAATTCAGCCTAGACTGGCTAAAATTTTAGCTGAAAATCGCGGCTGACAAAAATATAGGTATATTTTTTGTAAACACTTGTAATTTATATAGTGAACAAAAATCATGTGATTCAACACAAATAAATTAATAAAAATAAATTATTGTTTAGAGCAGACGTAGAAAACCACTACCTCTACAATTGAACCAAGAAGGGCTCTATCACAATCACGATTAAAGTACCTACTGTTCCCATGTCTCTTTGACCTCAAACTAGTATTTTTGGAACACCATTCCGAAAAATACCAATAAAGTTTACTAAGAATAAAACTGGTTCAGTAGTAGGGGTGGATTTTATAATTGTGTGGGAATTCAAATATCCCGTGACAAAGTTTGAACAAGTCGAAAACATGTTTTAAAAAGATGAAGTGTAGTTGTAGTTTGAACGGGTTGGTCAAGTTAAAACATGTTACCGATGGGATTCGAGTAGTTTTATATTTTCCCATGAGTCCTCCAAAGTATTTTGTAAAAACTAAGAAAGGTAGGTTTACTGTAGGTTTACTTAACTAGGTGAAAATATTTATTAGGTACGAGCTTTTGCCCCCGGCTTCGCTCGCGTTACGAAGTAATATTATTAAATAAGAAGATTTATACAAACTTTCATCCCTTATTTTATCTCCGTTCGACTCCGGCGGCACCACCCCCACACCTATTTCTACATAATAACAGCAGTGTTAGGCGCTGCTGTTCCGTTTTGAAGGGTGTGGTAAGGAAGACAGACTTTTCCGAGGCGTTCCAGCTTAGTCCTCAGGGGTAGCGGCGCATCTGTGGCAGATCTCAGGTAGGAATGTCTTATCCTATCTGGGGTTGATTACAGATGTCCATGGGCGGCAGTAGCCACTTACCATCAGATGGACTGCATGCTCGTCTGCTACTCCTATATTATAAAAAAAATACAAAATATATAAAAAGTTGATTCAGAGCTAAGTCCGCCTTTTGTGGTCAATAAAAAGTAAATAAATAAATAAATATTTTTTGAATACTCAATATGCACTAACATAGTTACTATAAAACAAATTAAATTAAACATTAATAGCGCAAAATGAATCGTATAGAGCAGGGGTTCCCAATCTTTTGTAACCCGCGGCGCAGTTACAAGTTTAATATTCTTTCACGGCGCCCTGTGCCCTGTCCTAGCTAACTATTTGAAGAAGACAGTCGAAAGAAATAGGTAACTACAATAATAGTAGTTACCTTAGGTTGATCGAAACGAATTTAAAACACCACAATATGAAATTGTACAATACGTTATTATAAAATAATTTAAACGGAAAACAACAACAAAGACTTGAGGATAACAAAAATAAAATACGATATTTATTCAGTCAAATCAATGTGAAGCGTGAGCTAAGTGATCTCCGCGCAGTTTTTCAAAGCGGGGAATATCACTTGACACTGCTATTCTCATTTCTTGCTCCACATTGATCCGATATTTGTTCTTTATCACAGCTACATCTGAAACCCAGCTTCACATAGATATGATGTTGCAAACGGAATGAAAATTTTTAATGCTTTGGATGTTAAATTTGGATAATCATTTTGAATCGATGACCAAAACGCCAATATTTGTGGTGTCCAATGATTAGAGGATCGACTCACGGCGCCCCTCTTAACTTTCTACGGCGCACCAGGGCGCCGCGGCGCACACTTTGGGAACCCCTGGTATAGAGCATATTCCTTGATGAATCTCTATACGACTGTCCATTTACAATGTACAACCCCTAAGCTCATCCCTTAAACAATAAATCGGAACGAACGACGGCACTCAGTCTGTAGGAATTTCATAAAGCCAATGAGACCCGACTGGGTATAAGAGTGTGACAGAGATACCCAAAGTTTTGATAGTAAAGTGGCTTTAATTTCCTGTTTAGAGAAAGATTGTAAGAAGGAAATATTTTAAATTATTAAAGTCATCATTAATTAAAAAATGTATTGTTTAACAGTTTTATTTAAAATTGATATAAAAATTAAAATTTAATTATGTATTTAAAACGAACAAAGATATAAATAAAGGAAGTAATGAAAATTGCATAAGACATATTCATACAGAATAGGTAAATATTTTCATTTTAAATCCTAAATAATTCCCTATGATACTCAACCTAAACTATAAAGATAAGTTTGTAGGTATAAAACATAAATAAAATCAATAGATTGACAAAATAAATCAAGATGAAAATTAAAAATATGGAATATGTTTGTTCCAACTGGAAAGACAATACACCTATTATATTTTGTAATACAATAAATAAAATGTGCACTTACCCTCTCAAATATTGTTGCCTCATGTCATCTTCATAAATTTTTTATCGTTTTTGTTATAAAGTTTATAAGCATGCCTGCCTTTACAGTAGTGTGAATATACATAATACCTAACACTAATTATATTACCACAAATGTTAATAAGTTAAGTTTAATTTTTAAGTATCTTTTCTTTGTATTCCTTTTTGCCAACCGAACACCACTCGGCCGAGCTACTCGTTGAATTGGGACACACTGAAAATCAGTGGCCGTGGTTCGCCGCGGTGAGGCTGAGTGTGGACCCTTTTGTTAAATTTTACTGCAGCAATGTTCTGATTTGAGAATCATGTTACTGTTAGTTATGCCATTTAATGTTGTAGTATTATTTGCAAATAAATATTTCTTTCTTTCTTTCTATTCGCAACGCAAAGAAATTCTTACGTTTCGGTGGCAGAGTATGAATGACTTACAGAAGGTGACCATCAAGTCCTCAGACTTTAGAACCCCTCTTCTAATTTTTATTTAATTTTTTTGCTGGTTGCCTGGTGGTGGTTGCCTGGAAGAGATCGCTATTTAGCGATAAGGCCGCCAGTTGTACCTTTAATTAATGTTTATTGTGTATTTTTGTTTGTTACTATAAATCTGGTGTACAATAAAGAGTATTGTATTGTATTGTATTGTATTAATTATAGTTTATAAGGTGGTAGAATTCTTTTGTTGGACTCACTCGGTACCATCTCCACACTTATTTCTGCCTAATAACAGCAGTGTTCATCACTGTTGTGTTGTGGTTTGAAGGGGTAAGGGAGATATACTTTTGCGAGGCGTTCCGGCTTAGTCTTCTGTGGTAGCGGCGCGTCTGTGGCTGACCTCAGATAGGAATATGTTATCATATCTAGGGGTTGATTACTTATGTCCATGGACGGCGACAGCCACTTAATATCGGATGGTCTGCATGCTCGTCTGCTACTTCTTAATTATAAACAAGCATACATTACATGAGCAGCAGTGACCACTTACTTATAGGTTGAGCGAAACTTCGATGTTATAAATAGAGAAATAAAAAAATATGTCACGTATTCACTTTTACAATTCAATTTTACAACTTTGAGAACCGTTGCCTTGAGTGGCAGTACAACAGGCGTCTCCTTAGCAACCACTGGTTTGCATTTCTATGTGTTTGCCACTAGCATGTGACATTGTTACACACATTTCAGTTGTAATATGACAATTAAATACATATTAAAATCATATCTAAACGGATTGACATCCATTATTAATAATCAATCTATCCAATGTTGTGCTTACCAAAGATCGACATTTGTAATTTCGGCGTAGGTACTAGAAATTGATAAATTTAAATCTTCGGTCGGCAAGGATAGATTGAATATTGATGTGTGTAATAATAATATGTCTAGTTTTTCATACAAAACCTTTTATCCCACTTCACACTGACACCATTTCGGATTGAGTGACGTTTGACATTTATTTCAGAACAAACTTATTACCAATAAAATTGGTAATCAACTATGATTGACACTTTAGCTCCTTTATGTTTATTGCTTTATAAATGTTTTTTTTTATTTATTTAATTTACAACAAACATTGTAGGTACATTTTTATATAAGATTGTTATAAAATTTTTGATACGTGTAAATATATTTACAGTTTCCAGTTTAAGTGGCCATTGTCGCCCATTAGTATTTGGTACAAATTCAGATAAAAACAATATGAACGAAGAGACTATCGCAGCGAAACTGCTGTCTGATAAAAAAATCACAAAATTTTGCAATTTTAGCTGACGTCAAACATAATTTTTCAAAACGAAAAAATGCTATTGATTTACTGAACCACGAAGCAGAAATAACTGTACCTAATATGGGGTCGAATTGTATACTAATACTAGCTGACCCGGAAAACGTTGTGTTGCCATAAAAATAAAAAAAATGTTAAGGGTGAACAACCCTTATCACTTAGGGCTATGAAAAATAGATAGTAGCCGATTCTCAGATAGTACTGAATATGCATATAAAATTTGGTGAAAATCGGTAAAGCCGTTTCGGAGGAGCACGGCAACTAACATTGTGACACGAGAATTTTATATATAAGAGATATATCATAGAACTTAATCTTTAAACTTTCGTTTATCTTTGTATTAAGATTCAATAGTAGGTACTAACAAAATTATTATTAAGTTAAAACATCCTTAATTAACATACCTTAGAAACTTGAACCAACCTAACTTATCAATAGCCGAAAAACTACCCCTCACACCTACCCCTATTTATTCACCCGCATCGCCTTTAAAGGAAGCCAAAGATAAGAAGTAGACGTTGGCAAGAGCCCCTTTTCTGAAGGGCTTATCGGTACCCCCTCTTTATAATGTTCGGGCGAACCCCTGGGGGGGCGCTCCCCACTTTTGCAATGTACATTTTCATTTCCTTCATCTTTCTCCGCTTTCGAGGCGAACAGGGACGGATTTAAACTAATTCGTAATTCACTGTTTTTTTATGAAATATTAAATGTAATGATAATGAAATATAGTCAATGCAATGATCTGTAATCTTCTAATATGGTTTTAGGTACATATTACAGACCTGCCTAAGGTCAACTATAAGTGTTAACTTGAAATGGCTAGAATATTGAATATGAGTTCTGCCTGAAGTGGGTCTTAAACACTAAATAGGAACTCCTTGCGTAAGTACGAGCATTGCCATGCCCTCGTCGCAGCTTTAAGCGTAAGTACCTCGTCATCATTATCACTGTAAATATACACAATTATGTCCCACCAATTATGAAATTTCTCCTCGAATATGGCCTTGCTTTCTAAGAAGAGAACCGTGTTCGATTCGAAACCATACTTTAACTTACTTGCACTACAAATTGAACTAATTTGCACAACAAATTTCAATATTTACAATTTTACTAAGCAATAAGTGTCAAATTTCTAACTTTAATAAGCAAAAAATAGTTAATATTGATTATGATTATTACTAACAAGGTAATAAACTCAAGGTTTAACTTTACGTACCTACCTGTTTGTATTTATATTCCAGATACCAACATGAAAGTACTTTACAGTTCACTTAAGAATACTTTATATACTTACAATATAACCCAACTCTACGTAGAGTTCCTCCCTGCATCCAATTCCCCGTCTTACAGCACAGCCTCCACCACACCCCTTCGTTAGCGAACTTCCATACTTTGTAATATGCAAATGTAGCGTCTAAGGGATGCGGCGTTAGGCGTCTTAAAATGAATTAATGACGCAGGTGATTTAGGGGTGGTTCGTAGACTGGAGGTATGTAGGGGGCTTATTAGCGGGGGTGGAACTATAGGTATATGTGTGTGAAAAAGGATTTGGTTCGCGTATTGTAGTTTAGTGTATTAATGTAATGCTTTGGTAAATATATTTTTGTAAGATGAATAGCAAACGAGATGGTAAGGTTACAACTTTATATAGAACGTTTCTACCTATAGTCCATCAGAAATACGTTACTTCTGAGAACTGTCTGTCACTCATATGTAAGCCCTTCCACAACTCTACGTGTGGCATTAGTAGGGTACTAACTAGTAGGGTAATACCCTGCCATACCATACTGATTCAACTAAATTTCAATTTTCTTTAATTAATTCTTTCTACTTAAGTTAAAATTTTAAGTAAAAATATTTTTTAAAAATTAACTGCACCTTAATATCATTTGTTTCGTGTCCATTTTTTTGACTGACAGTTTTTTAGGAAACCTACATTTTTTTAGTTATTTATCCTTATAAATTTTCCTTTCACAACGTTTTATTTTTAAGGTGGTAACTTATGAGGAAGTTCAGGTGGAAATACCTTAGTTATCGACAAAAATACATATAATTTAAAAAGTTTCAGTTGTTAAGAATTAGGACAATAAATCAGAGGTACATTAATATAGAGATATAGAAACAACCAACAAAATTATAAGTTCTCTTATTTACCTGGCTAAGAGATCAATGTTCAAAAAAGCTCTCCCCGTTCTCTATGAACTTTGTGGTAAAATTCACGGTCCTAAACGTGCGCATTTAGGTCCTATTTATATCTACGGATAATAAACGTGTCAAACATATGTTGGGGCAGAGTAAATCGTTTTTTTTCTATAATATAATTTGATAGTTATAACCCTATCACAGTTACTGTGTTACGATAGATGTAAATACGTCAATAAACATTGTAAGGGAAAATACTTTTTAGTCTGTATATAATATCTATATATATTAGCTATAAATAACATTCAAACGACTTAACAACAAAACTAAAGAATACAAATAAATTATGTGTCATCAGCACGCGGAACTAAAAAAATATTTTTATTAAAAAAAAAATTGACGTAAAAATACATTACAAGCAAACCCACGTGCTCTCACTAGTGCTACAATAACATCTTAGTTCCGAAGTAATTTTATACGGAAACTGCCGGGGGGCGACCGCGAGTTAATAACCCCCCACCCCCAGGATTAACAAGATTCCATTAAAATTACTATCATGTATACCATAATGCCTTGGGTGCTTCGTATAGTGAATCGATATCTTACAGTTCCATTTCGGTACCACTGTCACACCTATATCAAGTCTTTATTACGTGGTCGCGGAAATTAAGAAGCGAAAAGTAATTTTTGAAAAGTTGAAAATGGTAAAAAAAATAATATTATTTTCCAAAATAAAAAGAATAAAACAAAATAGGTGTCTTATTGAGTATAAAAATAAAAAGGGGAATGAAACTTTTTATTTTTTATCTTTAACATAATATCTGTACTTGTATAAAAATACTTTAAAATTAATAACGATATTAATACAGAAAATATTTGTAGCTAAAAAAATAATCTAATTTTAGAGAATATTTTTCGGTGACATCTTTAAACGATACATATTATTTAGACACAACCTTCTTTTCCTAATAGAAAGAACGTATAATACCTATATGTTCATATCTTAATAGGTATTATACTCCCCCATAACTATAAGATTTCTCTTATTACAACCAAATATACCCGAAAACCAATTACAGTTCCAACACATAGCCATAAACGTAAAACTTGAGCCAAGTAAAACTAATTAATTCGTGTTATGTAAGCGAAATTTTGAGTGCTACCGTCTTGACGTTGTCTCAGGTGGCTTACCCCCGTACCCCACGCACCCCACGCCACCCCACACCCTACCCCACAGGGTGGCTCCCGCGAAACGTCTCTGTTTTCGCGGCCTCCGAGGCGAATAAATAACGTTATGTGCCGCAGCTCGCGACTTATATACTTATCTCTTGTACATAAGTAACGCTCTTAGTACTATTGATCGGGTTCTTGCTACGCGGTAAGATGGTAAAAACATCTCTGTTGAATTCCATAGAATGTTCTTTGTTGTAACACCTCTTTATAAATACATAAATTATATTTGTAAAAACATTTTTGAGTCTTTCATAAGAAAGGTAATGATGTTAATTGTATGAGATCTACGAAGTGATTTTTTTAAGTTATCTGGTAGAATCCTTTGTGAATCGGCTTCTTAGGTAATATGACTACACACCTACTTGAGCTTTTTAGCAGCAGTATTTAACAACAGCCTAACATTCTAACATTTTTAATCCAAATCGATGCATTAGAAAAAAATCATTCGTTTCGAAAGACAAAATTTTTTTTTTTTTTTTTATGCAAATATGGTTTTGAAAATGCCATTAATTCTGACTCCCAACTTTTCAGACACTAGCTGAAATTTATTCGCATAGATTCACCCCCACCCCAGTGGTGACTTTAATGAATACTAGTGATGTGATGATTTTATGAATATTCATATGCTCATTATTTTTACATTCGTTTTCGTATTCGTCCTCGCGAAATTCAATGCGAATATATTTACTTAATAAAAAGCAATTTATATATTATAGACATGGAATATAATAATAAAATGTTTTTTGTATTTATTTGAATAAAAAAATTTATTTGAAAAAAATAAAAATAAAATCATATATTATAAGTAAGATAGGTTTGAGGTAGGCAAATAGGTAGGCTTAATTTGCAATTTCTCTTTCTTTTGGTAGACTAATAAAAATATCAACAACATTTAAAAATTAAAATCCAAAAAGAATGAAAAAATGACCATTTTTTACATGAATAAAACATTAAATTGTAAATAGACATATTTTTTGCAAGCATTTTCATTGCGAATAGTTTGATAAATAATCATTCGTATTCGCATTCTCAAATATCAAAAACCCAACATTCATACCCCACAGCGGAAACGTTGCCTTTCTAAAGCTCACAAATAGGGGTAGTTCCTCCCTCATTTTGAGAAACGTTCCAGTTTCTTCGCTACGATCGATCGCTGGCTTAGTTGCGAGAAACTCATAAATACTTGCCAAGACGCGCATCTTATACTACTCGTAGCTCGGTTACTCGTGTGGGAGTTGCTACACGTACTGCAGTAGAACTTATAATGCCTGAGTTTTTGTGGTTACTTGTAGGAATTACGAATGTAGGGAGTTGAACACCTTTTTTTATAATATAGGAGTAGCAGACGATGTAGTCCACCTGATGGTAAGTGGCTACTGCCGCCCATGGACATCTGTAATCAACCCCAGATAGGATTAGATATTCCTACCTGAGGTCGGCCACAGATGCGCCGCTACCCCTGAGGACTAAGCTGGAACGCCTCGGATAAGTCTGTCTTCCTTACCACACCCTTCAAACCGGAACACAGCAGCGCCTAACACTGCTGTTATTAAGACACTACAGTAGAACTTATAATGCCTGAGTTTTTATGATTACTTGTAGGAATTACGAATGTGGGGAGTTGAACACCTATACTACAGTAGAACTTACAATGCCTGAGTTTTTGTATGAGTGTTTGTGGTTACTTGTAGGAGTTGCGCGGGTGGGGAGTTGAACACGTATACTGCAGTAGAACTTATAATGCCTGAGTTTTCGTATGAGTTTTTGTGGTTACTTGTAAGAGTTACTCGTGTGAAAGTTGCTACACCTACTGCAGTGGAACTTATAATGCCTGAGTTTTACGTGTGAGTTTTTGTGGTTACTTGTACATTCATCGTCGTTAATGCATTATTGTCTTACTACTGTGAATAGCGTAGATAGGTATTCTATTATGTAAATTTATGTGGTACCCTATCCGTCATCATCATCAACAACCTATTCTGTCCACGGGTCTCCTCTCAGAATGAGAAGGATTAAGCCATAGTCCACCGCGCGTGCCAAGTGCGTATTGGTAGACTTCACATACCTTAGAGATTTTTTTTTATAAATCTTTTATGTATGCAGGTTTCCTCACGATGTTTTCCCTCACCGTTTAGCAAGTGATAATTAATTGATTCGAACCTCGGACCCCTCGATCGACAAGCGAAGTTTCTTAACCACTAGGCTCTCAATGCTTTTATGTGGTACCCTATTACGCGACTGCATAAGGCTAAATGTATTTTTAGAACGCCTCGAAACGTTTCCTTTAACACACATTTTAAACACAGCAGCACTTAACAGTTCTGTATTCAATTCAATTCAATTTCTTTATTTGCATAAGGATAAGGTATTAGACAGAAATAGCTGTCAACCACAAAGGGTTCTACCACCTTCTAAGATTTTAATGTTGTGTCTGTAGCAATAAACATTTAACGCGACTCGATGATAAATAATGATAAATATATATAAAATTCGTTCACAAACCGCTTACGCCCCCTAGTGAGGGAACGTGTAACAAACTTAGATTAGAAACAAAAGCTGCAACGTGCTTCGATTGCGCTTAAACTATGCTTTGTCTACGGCTCTACTTCTAATTATTCGTACAAGAAGCACTTTAGAGAACCTCTTTCGTAGGCACATAAATACCTATGTAGGATTTAATTTTACTGGTGGTAGCCACCGTTACACCTATTTCTGCCTAATAACAGGAGTGTTAAGCGTTGTTGTGTTCTGGTTCGAAGGGTGTAGAAGCCCTAATTATCCAAGGCGTTCTAACTTAGTCCTTAGATATAGGAGCGGGTTTGTGACCGACCTCAGGTAAAAATCTAATGTTATTTGGGATTGATTATGAATGTCCATGGGCAGTCCCCACTTACCATCAGGTAAGGTCACCAAGAATACAATCGTTCAGCCTTTTTAGGATACACAGACAGTCAGACACAGGAATGTTTTCATTAAACTGGGTTTAACCCATTATTAATTCATAAGTAAATCTTAATAAAGTACTATCCGACAATACAAAATATTAGAACACACACTTTCTACACTCACAGCCCCACACTAGGATTCCCTTTATCGTGGGTGCCATTAACACACACAGAGACAACTACACAAACACCCAGACCCAGAAACAGAAACCTAAATTCATCATTTGGAAATCTGTCAAGTCGGGAATCGAACCCCTCTGCGCATCAGACCGGTATGGTGACCGCTCCGCCACGCGGGTCGTCAGAAATATATTAGAAATATATTATAAGCACCATTTTCCAAAACTTGTACTATATAAGTGCCTACTTGAAATTATATTCGTCTAGTAAACAAAGTAAGAGCGCATAGCTAGTTATATTTAAACAGCATCCCGCGAAGCGAGATGAGATCCAAGATGGCGGCCTTCTTAACGTTATAGCTCGCGTGGGTAGGATAGTGTGGCGGCGGCTTCTTAGTAACACATTTTTTACTTTTATTTTAAGTATTAGGTATATTAGGTTTGAAGGTGGCAGAACCCTTTATGATTCGACTCCGGCGACACCACCGCCACACCTTTTCCTACCTAATCACAGCAGTGTTAGGCGCTGCTGTGTTCCGGTTTGAAGGGTGTGGTAAGGGAGACAGACTTTTCCGCGGCGTTCCAGCCTAGTCCTCAGGGGAAGCGGCGCATCTGTGGCCGACCTCAGGTAGGAATATCTAATCCTATCTGGGGTTGATTACAGATGTCCATGGGCGGCAGTAGCCACTCACCATCAGGTGGACTGCATGCTCGTCTGCTACTCTTATATTATAAAAAAAAAAGTATTTCTTATCATAAATAAATAAAGCTGTGGATTTAGTGAATAAATAAAGAAACACATGCATACATAATAAACAAGATGAAGGTTGTAAGACTCTATGTGGTTCTATTCGGACGGCACCACCGCCACACCAATTTCTGCCTAATAACAGCAGTGGTAAGCGCTGCTGTATTCCGTTTTAAATAGTGTAGTAAGGGAGACTTATCCGAGGCGTCCCATCTTCGTCCCGTCTTCAGAGGAAACAACGCATTTGTGGCCAAACTCATGTACGAGTCAAGCCTTATCTGGGATTGATTACAGATGTCCATGTACGGCTGTAGCAACCTTCTTTAGCAAAGTGAGAAGAATAGCTAATACGCTAGTAATCATGTCCGGGGAGCGGTCGTGCGTATACAGTTTCAGTTTGGAGGTTGTTGTATATATACGAGATGTTGAGAAAACTTCGATAGCGTGATTCAGAATACTCGTGAAGCTATCTCTTGACAAGTCGCGGGAAGTCGCAACACTATCAGATGGCCTGCCTGATTGTTCGCTACTTGCTTATTTTCTTCACGAAATTAATATAGTCTCTCTCCATACTACGAGGTACCATCGCGCTACGTACCGAGGCGGTAACTTCACTACCTTCCTTATTACTTATACTGAGTTTGTACCTAAATAATAAAGCATGCGCGTACATATAGCCTTATTAAAGGGAAGGAGTTCAAACAGCTGTATAGTTGAGATCGGCAAAAAGGTAGGTTAGGTTAGGTTAGGCTATGATTTTCTCGCCTGCAACCGGCTTAATTTAAAATGATTGATGTAATCTAGGTTAATTTCGAAGTTAATTCATCCGATCGTAATGGCATACACCATGTTCAAATCATATAACAATAAAAATATAAAAATGAAAACAAAATTCGGATCATAGGATTTTTTTCGACTGTAGTAACTGTTGTGGCTGTAGTTTCAAGCTTTAACAGATATAGTCCGCGCCTAACTGGTAGTCCGCTCTGAAGTTGTTGCGGTCAGGTGTACTCATACAATTTGCTATGGCGATTCATTTCTATATTCAGAGTGGACTAGCAATTTTATGCATATCTACTGTACCAAAGGTAAGAATAGAACGGCCTCCTGTCGCATTCTTTACAGCACTTTACATTTTGCACTATGCATTATGTGTCTTATGTGTGTTCATTGTGTGTGTGTTATGTTATCCATTATATATAGGGTCCGTGCAAGCAAACCCACGACCAAAACCTAGTCAAACTTTATAAGGAAACAGTTAATAACCTACATCTTACGTTTGTGAAGCCGAATGCTAATGAGCTCAAGCAAGTGACAACCAAAGACGGTGGGGAGGGAGCTCTTACCCCACATACTTAATAACATACTCTGGAAATAGGTACAGTACGCGTAAAACTGCTAGTCCGCTCTGAATATAGAAATGAATTTCGTCGCCATAGCAAATTGTATGACAACACGTGCTCGCAACAACTTCAGAATGGACGGGAAGTTTGGCGCGGACCATAGGTTTAATAACAATTTTTGGAAATATCGAAAGCACTTAAGACGCGACACAAGAAAATTGAAATGTTACAAATCAATTTAAAAATTTGACCGATTGGTGTATACCTACCTACATACCTCTCTTTAGCATCAAAAGATCCCAGGTTCGAATCCTGACAGGGTCATTTCATATGTTGTGCAGTGGAGGTTCGAATAAACGTGGCATCTTTTTTAAATCAATCCTTAATTAGTATTGACTAAGATCCATTATTAATAATCAATCTATCCAATGTTTTTTAACCAAAGATCGACATTTGACAATTTCTGGCTATTAGAAATTATCTATAGAGAATTACCGACCTTTGGTAGGAAAAAATGATAGGTTGATTGAGGATAGTTTGAAAAAAGGATAGGTTATTTTTTTATAATATAGGAGTAGCAGACGAGCACGCAGTCCACCTGATGGTAAGTGCCACCCATATACATCTGTAGTCAATTCCAGATAGGATTATATATTTCTACCTGGGGTCGGCCACAGATGCGCCGCTACCGCTGAGGACTAAGCTGGAACGCCTCGATAAAGTATATCTCCCTTACCACTTCCTTCAAACCAGAACACAGCAGCGTTTAACACTGCTGTTATGAGGCAGAAATAGGTGTGGCGGTGGTGCCCCCGGAGTCGAACCACAAAGGATTCTATTAGCTTCAAAATTACATTTCAATTAATTCTACAGATGTACATATACATAATAAATATCTAAAGATCATATAGAAGGAAGTAACATTCGAAGTGGGGCGTATTTACATAATATAGAGGTGTTTTGTTTCTGAATATGTTCTGAGGTTTCGTGTTCCGAGGGCAAATTAGAACAGTTGCTTCGCTTCGTAATGTTTCATCATTTTGCTCTTCTTAATAGGGACGACACGGTGCAACACCGGCACGACAACGGCGCCGACGGCACGACAGTGGTTATTATTGAAGTGAAAACTTCTTTAGCGGCGCTGTGCACTTTTTGTGATGAGTAAAAATGTTAAACTCGCGTCAGGACACGTGACCTGATCGAAAATTCGTAAGACGGGAAAGCAAGCTGCAAAAGTCAAGATGTCAATGAGTGTAAGTTTCATTTTTTCTTTATTATATTTTATTGTTCAGGTTAGGTTTCGAAAGTTTTCCCTTCTGCCAGCACTCCTGGAGTGCAGCCCATTGATTCTTTTCGAAGTGGGGTGAATTTACATAATATAGAGGTGTTTTGTTTCTTTATATATTCTGAGATTTCGTGTTCCGAGGGCAAATTAGAACAGTTGCTTCGCTTGGTAATTTTTCATCATTTCGCTCTTAATTGAGACGACACGGTGCGACACCGGCACGGCACCGGCACGGAATCGACGCCGATGGCATGACACTGGTTACTATTATTAACCGCTTTAAAAAAAAGGAGGACGTTCTAAATTCGACTGGATATTTTGGAAAGATCGACGCCTAAATATTTTTACGCTTAATTATTCAACTTATATATTAAGTGAAGGACACTTTATTTATTTTAGTTTATTTATTAAGTCAAGGATAAAGATAACGTGTATATAACACATACTCCTACACCCACATATAAAAATATCCACAGCGGGTGTTGGCGGAGTAAAACATCGTTCAGTACAATTTATACGATTGTGCGTCCACTGATGTCGCTGCCGTGCCGTTGTCGTGTCGTGTAAGTGGAGAAGATTCACCTATTATACCGTGGTACACAGATAATTATGTGCCTTAACTTATATATACTTCCTCTCTTTGCAAAATCGGTTAAAAAGTATGTGCTCCTAAGTAGGTCTGTAATAATGGGCCGAAAACGACACAATACAAAAGTTCTATAATAGTACAAAATTGAGCGCAATTCAAACTCCGGTCTCTAGTGACTCGGGAAGAGGCGTGTAGTTCGAGATCTCAGAACTAAGTGGAGACGCCAGCGGAATATAGAAGTCTTTCGAACGACTTCGAGCGAGTTCTTACTTCGCGTTCTAAGTTACCTTAACTATAGATTCTAAATATAATTGGACTAGATTTAGTTTATGAGAAATTCCTATAAGAATAATTTAGTCAATGATTTTTACTTGTGTTTTTAACCAACTTCATAAGAGGTGACGGATATCTTATATATAAAATTCTCGGGTCACAATGGTCGTTACCGTACTCCTCCCAAACGGCTTTACCGATTTTCACCAAATTTTATATGCTATCTATTTTTCATACCCCCAAGTGATAAGGGTTGTTCATCATTAACATTTTTTTATTTATATGGCAACACAACGTTTTTCGGGTCAGCTAGTTTTTTTATAAAAAAAAATCTATATAGAAAGCAATCATATAGTCCACCTATCGGTATCTAGTCACTACCGCCAATGGGCAGAAGTAGGTGTGACGGGTAGAAGGGGGTGTTATAATATGAAATAGTCATCATCATCATCATCGACTGTCTCACTTCTGGGCAGGAGTCTCCTCTCAGAATGAGAAGGATTAGGCCATAGTCCACCGCGCTGGCCAAGTGCGTATTGGTAGACTTCACATACCTTTGAGATATTTTTTTTATAAATCTGTCAGGTATGCATGTTTCCTCACGATGTTTTCCTTCCCCGTTTTGGCAAGTGATAATTAATTTCTAATACGCACATGATTTCGAAAAATCAGAGGTGCGTGCCTGGGATTAGAACCTCGGACCCCTCGGTCGAGTTTCTTAACCACTAGACTATCACTGCTCATCCTTACTAATATTATAAATCCGAAAGTAACTCTGTCTGTCTGTCTGTCTGTCTGGTTGTCTTTTCTTCACGCCTAAACCACTGAACCGATTTGAATGGAATTTTGTACAAAGATAGTCTGAGACTCGAGAAAGGACATAGGGTAGTTTTTATCCCGGAAATCCCACGGGAACTACGGATGGCGATCTGAGATCGATTAATCGGAGAATCGATCTTTTGAACCAAAAAATCGATTATTTTAATCGATCTCCAGTAATGGATCGATTCAGTGAATCGATCTTTCAACCCAGAAGATCGTAATTCGATTTTTTCATAATTAACCTTTTTTTTTCTTTACGAGGGGGAAACCTTCAAAAGGTACCCGGTGCCGTGGGAGCCGTGGATAATTTACCTACAGTTACTTTACTTATCCATGTTAGTCGATCATCTATCTATTTATATAAAAATGAAATTTGTCTATATACATTTTATAAAATCGGAAAATATGCATTTGATCTTATATCATATCTCTTATCATATCTTATTGCTATAAGATTTTAGATTTAGATTTTAGATTAGATTTTAGATTTTAAAGATATAATATGCTTATTATATCTTTAAAATGCGGGCGAAGCCGCGGGCACCACTAGTATGAAATAGTGTAATCGTATAATTTTTAAAATCTACACATCTTAGCAAAACTTTTTCATATCACTGTTTGTTTCATAGATTATTACATGACATCAATAGTGGTTATATTCTCTTTGATGACATCTTTCAAACAATTTTTACGCTGTCTACATGTCTAACATGCAATTTTCTATAATTTTACAAAAGTAGAAATTTCGATATAATTTTAGTTTTATAACGGAATTATAATATAATCGGCTATGGATAAGGAAGCTAGTGAAGTGAAAGAGGACAAACGACCCTCGCCTAATGACTTCGAAGTCTATCTGCCGTGGGCTTGCATGCAGCTGCAGTTGGAATCTACGGTGCAAGTCCAGAAAATATATCAAAGTATGGTTATTTATTATATGGAAGTGGCAAAAGATCTTTCGAACCAACTGACTAGAGTTGCGCAAAATGTATCACTAAAGTGAAAAGAGTGATATATATCTTTTGAACTCAGTGATATATATCACTCTTTTAGCTCAATAGCTCACTTTAGCTCAGTAGCTCTGTAAAGATACGCGACATTTTATATCAGTATATCAGAGAATCAGATCAAAATGTTTTGACAACATTTTTGATTCCTATAATTAATACAAAACTGGCAAGAAATTATATATGAATTATCACAGCCAACGCTATATTTGTATATCCCGGTTTCCATGTTCTTAGCAATAAAATATTTTAATTTAGTGTTTAATACGTAACCGTAACTGTTATATATCTCAATCAACGCATTTGACTCGAATCAGGCTCACTACTCACTCTCAGTCAGTCGCTCATTTGACTCATCGCTCACTCGCGAGCTAGTATAACACTGTTGAGTTGAAGAAGATCTTATATCCGGAATCGTTTGAATCTATGAACTAAACCATGTGATGCGGATATAAAGATATAATTCAAATCCGTCGGAGTTGATGAGTGATTAGCTCTTTGGTGAAGATATATATCTTTTATATCACTCACTCGCGAGCTACACAATTCTACAACTGACCCTAAGTTACCGCTCATGGACATCTGCCTGTATCTTCACATCTGTCCAACTTTATAAAAAACAGGGGCTCTACTTGAAGTCAATCACAGACGCCTTCCCACTCTTGAGGACTAAGATGGTCACCTTATATGTAGAACCCTTATATATATGAAGGTGGTAGAACCCCTTTGTGGTTCGACTCCGGCGGCACCACCGCCACACCTATTTCTACCTAATAACAGCAGTGTTAGGCGCTGCTGTGTTCCGGTTTGAAGGCGTTCCAGCTTAGTCCTCAGGAGTAGCGGCACATCTGTGGCCGACCTCAGGTAGGAATACCTAATCCTATCTGAGATTGATTACAGATGTCCATGGGCGGCAGTAGCCACTTACCACTTACTTACTTAGTGGGTGGACTGCATGCTCGTGTGTTACATCAGTAGCATACTTCTACCGAAACGCAAGAGCTGTTGTACCGGTCACTGCAGCTAACCGGTCGAACCATAGTTGTATCAGTCAGCAAAAAAAAGTCAGCAAAAAAAAGTCACCGATACACAGGCAAAAAATTAGACTACGGGCCCGGACCTCCGACGACCTTATTCCGCCCACATGTAACCAACTTTATGGTGTTGATTTTTATCTGTCCTGTTGTTTAAAAAACCCTCCCATCATTTTTACTAAACGCCCCAAATGAAGTACCTATAACTTCATAAATATTCGTTACCTAATACAAAAGACAATTTATCGGAACGAGGTATCGATTAAGTTACCGTTAAGGATAATCTTCTTACACCGTTTCACTTGTTGCAGATGAGTACGTCAGTGTAGCTGTGTCTGAACGAAGCAAAAAGGGCAAGAGTCGAGGCAAAATCAACCAGTCTCGAGTGGACGTGAAAGATGATGCAGAAAAAGAAGATCGCAGCACATCCGTCACTCAAATGCGTCCCGTTTTCGAAACCACCACAGCAAAATTCATTAAAGTTCAGGCCATCTACGATACCATTGAAAACTTAGTGCAACTAAAGTTCCTAAAGAATACTCAGTTACCCCGCGTAATGATTAAAATCATAGGCCTGATTATAAAGTTTCAAAATTTCTTAAACACTATCACGATAAATGGCGGCCTGGACATGTACACGATTTACGAAATATGCAAGTTTCTACCCACGTCGCACATCACTGAGATATGTTTGGACGGCTGTTATTTGAAGGAGCCGAATTATTATCTGTTATTGGAGCAAACAAACCTTCTAAAGTACCTCTCATTGTGCAGATGCAAGATCGATGACATAACCGTTGAGAGTTTGTGCTCCAGGCTCGTTTATCCGTTGCCAGCTTCCAAAACGTTATCCATCCTCAATTTATCATCAAACAGGATCACGGATGAAGGTGCCAAGTTTTTAGCAAACGCTCTATGTTCGAATAGACAACTCAGCTATTTGAACCTAGCCAGCAACATAATAACAGATAAGGGCGCCTCTGAAATATTAAGCACTCTGATGGAATTTCCGTTGTCGACCGATGAGGTGCTCGCAGCAAAGACGAGGCTCATGACTTTCTTAAAGACCAAGAATGAAATGATCGCTACAACCATCAGAGAACTTAGAATGGGTGAAGCCGATAAGAGAGCAATGAGGCGGAAACCATCACGACCAGCGCCTGTAGCTGTGAAGAAGTTAAAAACCGATATATCTCAGAAATCCATAGTAGACACTTACATGAAGAGTATAGCTGATATGGACAGTGCGATATTGGAGAAAGCAGTAATGATTGTTGACAATGCTTTAGGTAATTTTGTAGATCCATATAGCAATACGAACTCTAATATAAGGGCAGGTGTTACTTACTGTAAGGGCAATAATGTGCTGTGTTGTTTAAACCTATCTTATAACTACCTAAGTTACTTGTCGCTGAGGAAGTTGCAAGCGGTCCTCTTGTATCAGAAGCTAGCGAATAGGAAACCTAGAGGCTTGTTGAGCGTATCAGTGGAAGGAAATAATATGCCTGTCAGTTGCAAGGAACTATCACTAATAGACGATATCCTAGAAATCAATCTGATGTCACAGACACGGAAGCTGTCTGGTAACAAGAAACGGCCTCCACCAAGATCCCTCCAACGCTGATTGCATATTTATTTCCGTATAAAGACAATATTTGTATGAATATTAAGTTTAGATCTAACTTTATGTTTTAGATGTAATTGTATAATAATTTTTGAATTAGTTCGTTGTTTGATAATTTATTTCTAATTTTGTAGGAATAATTAAATTTACTTTTCCTAAAATAAAATTCTACGTTTTATTCATCATCAACCCATTACTGTGTCCCACTGCTGGGCACGGGTCTCCTCTCAGAATGAGAAGGATTAGGCCATAGTCTACCGCGCTGGCCAAGTGCGTATTGGTAGACTTCACATACCTTTGAGGTTTTTTTTTTATATATCTCAGGTATGCAGGTTTCCTCACGATGTTTTCCTTCACCGTTTAAGCAAGCGATAATTAATTTCTAATACGCACATAAATTTGAAAATCAGAGGTGCGTGCCTGGGATTGGAACTTCCGACCCCTCGATCGAGAGGCCGCGTTTCTTAACCACTAGGCTATCACTACGTTTTATTGCAATACAAAAAGTTTTTAGTTTTTAATCCACAGAAATATGTGTGGCAGTGGCACCTCTGGGGTTGAACCACAAAGGGTTCTACCACCTTATAATGGATTGGCATTTATTTCAGATCAACATACTACCAAATGGAAATAAGCCGTGGATTAAACTTTCCAAATTTATCATCGTCGTCTTCAACCCATCATCCCACTATTGAGCACGAGTTTCCTCTCAAAGTAAGAAGGGCTTATTGTCCACCGTGCTGGCCATGTACATCATACGTATTGGTAGGCTTCACACATCTTTAAGAACTTTTTTATTTAAAGTATGAATTTTTATTATGAATGTTTATTTATATCAGGCGTGTATGTTTTCTCACGATATTTTCCTTCACCATTAGCAAGTGATAATTTCTAATACCCACAGATCTATGAAAAACGAATACGTGCCAGGGGTGTTAAAACTTCGAACCCCCAAATTGGAAGCCGAATTGCAGCTATGGCGGCTTTTAATTCAAATTTAATAGTCAAAAACAATACAAAGAGCGGTCCAAAATCAGCGCGGGGTAACGTCGGGAACGAATTCCGTAAGTAGGGGGACGGCGCGCGTCGATACGGGAGCCATCTTAAATATAAGAGCCCCCACCCCCGCCTCCTTAGACGATCGCTTTTTCAAACTGCGCTGCGGGTGGCGTTCGCAACATTTGGCGATCACGGGAATTTTCGCTCGCTTTTGGGAATTTTCGGGAATTTGTTTTTATTTTTATTTATTATCTTTGATTTTTAATTGTTCTTTTTGTTGTGTCTTTAGGAATATATTTCATGGAGTTCTATATAAACAAAAATAATTAAGAGAACGAATTCCGTAAGTAGGGGGACGGCGCGCGTCGATACGGGAGCCATCTTAAATATAAGAGCCCCCACCCCCGCCTCCTTAGACGATCGCTTTTTCAAACTGCGCTGCGGGTGGCGTTCGCAACGTTTGGCGCGCGGGAATTTTCGCTCGCTTTTGGGAATTTTCGGGAATTTGCAATTTTTTTTTTTTTATTTTTTTACTTTGTTACTTGTTCATTTAGTTGTATCGTTATAAAAATATACCATGGGGTTCTATATACAAAAAAAAAATGAAAAGAGAATGAATTCCGTAAGTAGGGGGACGGTGCGCGTCGATACGGGAGCCATCTTAAATATAAGAGCACCCACCCCCGCCTCCTTAGACGATCGCTTTTTCAAACTGCGCTGCGGGTGGCGTTCGCAACATTTACCGCGCGGGAATTTTCGCTCGCTTTTGGGAATTTTCGGGAATTTGCAAACATTTATTTTTTTACTTTGTTAATTGTTCATTTACTTGTATCGTTATAAAAATATACCATGGAGTTCTATATACAAAAGAAAACAATGCAAAAGAGAATGACTTCCGTAAGTAGGGGGACGGTGCGGGTCGATACGGGAGCCATCTTAAATATAAGAGCCCCCACCCCCGCCTCCTTAGACGATCGCTTTTTCAAACTGCGCTGCGGGTGGCGTTTGCAACATTTGGCGCGCGGGAATTTTCGCTCGCTTTTGGGAATTTTCGGGAATTTATTGTTTTTTGACGACCCGCGTGGCGGAGCGGTCACCATGCCGGTCTGACCCGCAGAGGGTCCCGGGTTCGATCCCCGGCCAGACAGATTTCTAAATGATGAATTTAGATTTCTGTTTCTGGGTCTGGGTGTTTGTGTATTTGTCTCTGTGTGTGTCCATAGCACCCACGATACAGGGAATTCTAGTGTGGGGCTGTGAGTGTAGAAAGCGTTTTATCAACTTTCAATTGTATGCTCGCTTTGCTTTAAAAAAAATCATGGAATTTGTTGTCGCACTAGCATCATCTAGCAGTGAGTAGGTAATAACTCACGGGTAATAATTTATAACTACTATGAAGGTTCTAATTTTTTTTATTAAATAATAAAAAAAAAAATTAGAACCTTCATAGGCTATCATGATGTAGAATTCCTATCAAAATCGGTCTAGATGTTTCTTATAGCCAGTAAATATAGATAAATTAGAACTGGAATACGAGGTTAATTCTTATTTTCATATACCTACATAGATCATATAAAATAAAATGCTTAATTTCGTCATAAATGTATGGCTATGTATGAGATTAATTTAATTGTATGTGTCAGCATGTTTGTGAGTATTTACAAATGCATAATCAACTTGATTACATCTAAGAAGTTATAATGCAAAGTTTGGGAAACCGTAATATAATTTTCTCTTTTAATTACCGCCCCACAATCGGGTGGTGCTATGGCTACAAACGAAAACGAATACACAAAAACTCAGACTAGAACAGAAACAAATCGACCATTAAGATTGGTCTGTCTAGTCGGGTACCGAATCCATTGTGGATTGATGTCAGACCGGTACGACAACCGTTCGGCCACAGGACCCAGGTGGCCTTTTCTTTGGAAATCATATTATGATTTTATTCTAATCATAAAAAAGGATTGTAAGGATAAATGACAAAAATAGTTCTGACTTCTGAGCGCTATCTCACTGTATCTCATTATATAAACCACAATTCCAAGATTCAATTGTTCAACTTTTAACAACTTCATAATAACGTACAACACACCACTAACTTACATACTCGTATCATCGAAAATTCCCATCTTAGAGATAATATTTCTTGCCGACTTCGGCGCGCTAAATCAATACGGCATTAACTCACACAACGCCAGCCCACGCCCACGAATGCAACGTAAAAACTATTGAAATGAAAATATAACACACACACTGAGACAGCACGCACACAGGCAGGTGTTCGCCACCCCCGCCGCCTTAGACGTTGGCTTTTTACATGGGTACAAGCAACCGGGCAGGTGTCGGCAACATTTGGTTAGGATTTTTAAGTTTATTTAGTTAATATGTTTTTTCTTTTGTTTTAGGGAATGTGCTTTTATTTATACACGACAGAGTGTATTGTCTTTGAGAGCAAGTATGTATTTTTCCTTGGCGCGCCTTTCAGCTCGATTGGCTTGACGAGTTTTAAAATTTGATTGTTACGTTCGTATAGATTGCGTATGTGACATAGGCTTCATTTCATTACTTCCATTTTCAGTCAATTTCTTTTTGGGAATCGGGTTTTTTGGTCTAATAACACGAGAACTCAAGTTTTCAAAAAGATAGTATGCTATCTCTACAATCCTCTGATTCAATCAAAATTCAGATTCGATCCCCATCAAACAAATTTTATTTTACAAAAATCGTTTTTATACTTTTGAGTATTAGAAAATACGGTATTACTTGAAAACTTATAACGTTTATAATTGGAATATTTTAGTACTACAATAAACTTTTTTCAAAATATTTTACTTACACTACTCGTTTTGGACACGCAATCATTACTACTTAAGTAAAAACAGTCATCATGGTAGTTCTTTCGAATTAGGTTAAGCTTAAAAGCTCTATCTGGAGGCACGGCAGTGCCTCCGCCAAGTCGAGCCAAAGCCAAAAAAAGCGGCATTAGTTTTATGTTATTTCACTCATAATTAGCCGGTTTTTTGCCACAGATCCCAAAATAGTTTTACTTACGTGTAATAATAGATTAGTAAAGATTACTTACTCCTAACAAGAAAATGTAACCAGTTTTGACAACTGAAATTGTCATTGTCATCTATTTTCGTGCTTGAAAAATATTAAAAAAATGTAGTTTTTAGATCCTTTACGAACGAAACGATATTTCTCCACACTTTTTCTTTGATTTCGTGTTTTTGCACAACTTAACTGCGCCTGTCGGCATCGTTCCGCGTAAATTACACCATGACAGCCATTAAATGGCTGACAGAATTGTCAGCCGTTTAAGCCATTTAATGGCTTTCTTCAATTACAAGGCAGTGAGATACCTATACTTATCTATGCGGATAATGAACAATTTTGTCTCACCAAACGCAGTCTCCACGACACAAAGATAATGAATATATTTCTCTAAACATAGTAATTAAAAATAAATTCAGAATATTTAGGGACTATATTTTTTGATATGTCTCGCGAGACAATATTTTTGGTTGAACCATATTTTATAGCAACTTCACTTACACTAAAAATAACAACAAAATATACATCTATAAAAAACACACCTATACATCTATAAAAAATAACATTTTTTCCCACCCTATCTTGTCCAAACCGGTTAAATCTGGTTATCTTAAGATTTCCCTTTAACAGGTTTTCAATAAAACTAACTAGAGTAAGGGTTTAAACGACAGGTTTTTCGAAATGGTCAAGTTAATGTCGTTTGGTGGGAATCGAAGATCCTGATTCATGTGTCCAATTCTTGGTAATGCGGGACTGGTTTCACCAAACGCGAACAACTATAATGCGTAAAGCGATGAACTCCCTTGAAGTTGAACTGTTGAAAGTATAAAAAAATTGTAATACCAACGGGTGATAAAAAATTACACATTTTTGAGTTTACATTTTTTTTTATAAATAATAAAATAAATGAATAAAATTCCTTTATTTCAGGCAAGTAAAGACCCATATGTTAGTAACAGATTACTTATATGCTATGTTAGTATCTACCTATTATAATTCACAATTTATTACCAATAACAATGATTAATAATAATGAAATTTATAATAAAAAACTGTTACTGTAAAATGACTTTAGGTTTCAATTTTAGGTTCGTTGTGAAAGTATTTACATTTAATTATTCACTTATAAGTTATTCTCGATGTTAATTTTTCCATATATCACCATGTAGATTATATTAAAACATAATATCTGCAAGTTAAGATCTGCTAATTTTGCTGCAAAATGAATGTACCGAACTTTAAACTAAGATAGAAAAAGAAGAAGGATAGACATAAAATACATGTCTTTAGTTACTCGTTTTCTCCTTCAATATTAAAAAAAAATATTTTATATCACGGCGTGCGTAAATGGACGTTTTACGCACGCTTCGCGTGCGTTAAACCCCCATTTCCGACCCCGTAATATAAAATTTTATACAACACGCGGACGAAAAATGTTTTTCTGACTCGTGTGATTGCAGTCCTCGCCTGCGGCTCGGCCTGCAAACTCACACTTGTCAGAAAAAAATTTTTCGTCCTCGTATTGTAATGTACTATTCTTTAAATAACTAAAATAGCGAATTAAATAATTGATTTGAAACAAATGCCTTTTATTTTTTTATTTTCATGCGAGAAAATATTAATAGCATGTCGCTTAACCACCGCGGTCGGACAGGGTACGAAGCGAGGGTGAATTCTTGGGGTTTCTGAATGTACTTTACGTAGAAACTTGTTTCGGACAATGCTATTTTGATTCTATTTCGTCATAATTGTGGATTCCAGTTTTGGATATACCGTGGTTCTGGCGTGGGAAGATCAACTTGGACTGACATATCACAATTGGGGGGATCTATATCTAAAAGTATAAATTAATATTTTCTGTGTGTAATTTTATTTTTAATAAAAAATATTTATTTGTAAAAATATGGTTGTGTAATATTGTATGCTAATAAAACCATCAAAGGAAAATAGTAGACTACTTTTAATGAAGTCACAGGTAAAGTAGTGAGCAAACTATCCACAATTTTCCAATTTTAAAATTTTATTTTTAAATATTACCTACCAGGCCTTTACCTATTTCATTAGACTACTCAATTTTAATATACTTAACTACAAAAAAAAATCTTTTAGTTTCATTTTGTGTTTTCAAATTTTTCTTCATAAACTACACAAGCACACACATGTGGTTTATTCGTTATCCAGCCAATTACAAATTATAAATTAAATTCATTAAAAAATAATAATAAACCATTCTTAACTAATAAAAGCACCACCTACATAATTCTTTAATAAAAAATATCTACCCTTTAATTGACTATATTATTGACATCCACTTTACCCACCCCATCCATCTTACAATCCAACCCTTTCTTGACCAACAGGTTTATAAAAACTAAGATAACAAACAAGAAAAGATTCTCACGTACTTTCAAACAGGTTTTTAATACCATTTAATGTAACTTAGCAGGTGATTTTTGCTTTAGTTATTTTAGTTTACTTCTTACTGTTGTGATAGTAACATGAATATTTATAGTGTGTAGTGTACTTAGTGCTATTTGCAAAGACTTTTCATCTAATATTTGTGTTATCTCAGTGAACGGAATTTTATAATTATTGTTTTTTAATCGACTTAAGGAGGATGTTCTGTATTCAGGTGTATTTTTTTAATTTCGTTTTCCTACGAAATTATATCTTTGTTTTGTAGGTAAATAGGTAATAAAAGGTGCGGTAAATAGGTTTAAAAATTAAAAACACTGTATAGTTTGGTCCTTGCTAAGTTTTATATACGTACCTATAAATGTTGATATTTATATTTAAATAATTAACATGTGGTTGCGTTAGCAAAAAAATAGTCAGTGTATTAAAAGGAGGAACAATTAAAACAAGGAGATCTGTGTGATGCTTCGAAATTTTGTGCGTATAACTAATTATTACCTGCTTAAACGGTGAAGGTTATTACCGTGAGGACACCTGAACACCGAGAGTTCTTAAGAGAAGAAAAAAGTTCAAGGATGGACTTGTAGAGTCTACCTATTCGCACTTGGTCAGCGCGGTCGCCTATGGCCTAACTCACTCCCTCTAAGAGGAGACCCGTGCCCAGCAGTGAGACAGTGGGTTAACAAAATTGAGAAGTAGACCCTATAAAAATTCATAAGTTTTATTAAGTATCACTTGCGTTTACAGACAAAGAAACCAATTTTTATTTTTTTATTTTATATTATATCTAACATAGTTCTCAAAGTCTACCAATCCTCACTTGGCAAGCTATAGACCACATAGCCTAAATCCTTCACACTCTCTGAGGATTCCTTGTAGTGAACTAGACAGTTCTAAGAATCTTATTAATTCATTAAATTCATTTTCGCTTTACAACATCAATTTAAACTGCTGCTGTCTTCTAGTTTGTAGAATATGGTAAGGAAGAGATACTTATACGATACATCCCATATTAGTCCTCAAAAGTAGCCACGTATCTGTCTGACCTCAGATAGGGCTCCTATCTGAAGTTAATTATAGATGTCAATCGACGGCACTGCCACATGTGGATTTTATGTTCGTTTACTACTTTTATAATACCTATTTTAAAAATGTAGAGTTAAGGTTAAAATTCTCCAACCTGTATGTACTTCCATTTGCATTTCAGTATCTTGTTTATTTAAATCATAGATGTCATATGATTTAAAATAATCTAAATGATTATTATAATTGTGCAATAAGTAATGATTTTATTGTTTTAAAGATAAATTATTTATAGAATAATTATTTCAATTAAAATCAAATTAACATTTTATCTTAACGGTATAAAAAACAAGCATTGATCGTATTCCTAATATTTACGAACGAAATCTCTCAAATTTAATAAATCACCTAACAAACCTCAAGCGAAAAAGCCCGACATCCCGAAAAACAGCAATACTGTAATTAGACATTTAATTATGAATCCACCATGAATTCTTAACCACTAGACATGAGCCCCCGCGCCTATGGCGTATCGCGGGCCCCATCTCCGCTGTCTTTCTAAGGGGACCACATAAAATAGTTATAGGGTAGGGGAGCTACTTAACCGTTTTTAGACACCCCCCCACCCTGACACCCCTAACTTCAACCCACTTCCTGCTCCACCCCTTTGAGGCGGGAGCTCTACTGTACCCTTAGTATGAGTTTTTACGTTTTTACAAATATAATTGTTTTTGTATTTGTTTACGTATTTGCTTAGACATTTCCAATCAGCGCTGCTAGCTATGTATCAAAACTGATTGGAAATATATAGGAAATATGTAGACAAAAACAAAAACAGTCATTTTTGTCAAAACGTAAAAACTGATACTAAGGTTACTGGCAACTATATTTTTGCAAATAAAATTCTTACTAAGGGTTTACGATACCTGGCCAGTCCGGTCGCTTATTGGACGTTTTTGTAGTAGTGAGGGCTATTCCGTATTCGGGTCATGCGATTTAGTTTTAATTTCGGGGGATTTCGGCCGAAATGGAAAATGTTTCGTTTTTGCGGATGCTAACTAAAATAGGGTTGTGTAATCTCCAAGGGAAATTTATTTTGGGTATCGTATTAAAAGTTTTGTTCGGTCAAATTGTTAAAAAATAATGCAAATTCTTATTTCGAACCATAGATTAGTAAAGATACTTCGCCGCCTTGAAATTGAATGAAGCCACAAACGGCTTATTAGTAAGTTCTGTTTTTGCTTTCTGGACAAATAAAAACATTTGTAGAGAAAATTTACGAATAAATAACTAATACTGCGTAATTTACATAATAAATAAATAGTTATTTCAAATATTTTAGGGACATTTTAGCACAGAGACGTGGCAAAACTTTTTTACGCAACTATTTCAATTCTCAAATTGGGTATATTTTCTTGTTAGGAGTGAGTAATCTTTACTAATCAATGTTTCGAATAAAAAATCATTAATGATTATTTCAATTTTAAAGTAAATTTACATATATATGCATTGTAATTTTTACAAGCTTGGCGTAATGGGTTAACGTAGGTATAAGATGGGGTAACTAAGGATTAGATAGATTTTGAATGATGTTACTACGAATTCAATACAAACTACGTAAAAGCGCATCATTACATTTTTTTAAATCCATTTTCCTGCCGGAAATCGAACATTTTAGGTAGGTACTTTTGAAAAAGTATTCACAATGAGACCGGTTTAGAACATAGTCCATTGCACTGACCAAGTGCTGCCCAAGTGGTAGTTCACACACTATTCAGATTTTTTAGGACTAGGCGCGCAGGTTTCCTCACGATACTTCCCTCCACCGTTAATCAAGTGATAATTATTCCTAATAGGTCAACATAATTTTTTTGGAAATCAGAAGTGTGTGTCTGAGACTCGAACATCGGACCCGTAATTGAGAGACCGATTTTGTAACTACTAGGCTATCATTGCTTTCATACTAGCGGTAATTAGGTAAGTAATTAGGTAAAACGGACCTATCTACCGTTTCTGTTATTCAGTGAGACAATAATCAAATCAAATCAAATCAATTTTTTTTATTCAAAATAGGGTCTTTACAGAGCACTTTTTGAATGTCATTACAACTACCACCACAACGTGTTTCGTTATGGAGAAGAAGCGGCGAAAGAAACTCCATAACACACATCTTTTAAAAAAATGTTTTTTACAATTTACTTAACCTAATAGAACAACAAAGCAACGCCTCATATGCTGTAACCTACTTATCTAAGTCTATGCCTTAGCGCTGTTTTCTACTAACTCAAGTTGTGTTTTTATTATATTGAAGTAACTAACATGAAATCCATTGATGGTAAATGGCTACGCCATGGACATCTGTTATAAATCCTAGATAAGGTTAGATTCCTACCCGAGGTTAGCCACAGATGCTACCCCTGAGGAATCCTCGAACGTCTTGCATATGTACCTAGACCTATATAATATGTCTCCCATATCACACCTTTCAAAGCAAAACAGCACAGCAGCGCTCAACACTGCTGTTATTAGGCAGTAATAGGTGTAGCGGTGGTGCCTCGAACCATAAAAGTTCGAAATGCGGCAATTTTTAGTAGGCAGTAATGGTAAAATTTCCGTCTTTGGTAGGCAAACAGTGGATAGATTGCTTATTAATAACGGGTGGTAGACTTTTACACACAAAGCACAGATATAAACCACCGTAAAATCAAGATTAATCAAATTCCAAAAAACCTTCACACTAGCATAAAATATTTCAAAATTAGCCCAAAATTGAATATTCAGCCAATAACCAACATCGTAAACAGATACATAAAACTTATATTCATCGAATATCTCATAAAGCGCCTACGAAATCCCGCATAGCAATCTGCGTTCAGACAACATACCAACATAAAACTTCATCATATAAGGCGCTTCCCAAGACGATATTAATATTAAGATTACACCCTGCATCCCCGGGCAGAGCTGTTATATTACGTGTAAGTACACGCTGTTAACGCCCCTAGTGTGACGGTATAAGGGTGATATTGCTATGGGGTTGGTCTGCGTTGGGTGGCTCGCGGTGGTGTGGGTAAACTTGAGGGAGAATGTAAAAACCACCCCGCGATCGACTTATATGCTGTATCAAGACACGCGCGGTATACTCGCAAATGGAGGCAAGTGGGTGTTTTAAGGAATATTTCTCGCGGGTGTGGTATGTTGATTTTAACATTTTTCAGAGCCATTTATAAGTTACCTTTTTATACAATAGATAAACTGTAAACTGAAATAATGAAAGGAAGCTTAATTAGGAATGTTTAAACAAATTTCTTCAAGTGGTAAAACCTATTTGTTTGGTAAAGTTATATAAAGCCAGTAAAAGGTATCAAAAGTAAAGTATGCCATACAAATATACATTTTTTAAACTATTTGTAACCAATCAATCAGGACGTTCGTAAGTTTTTAAAATCCAATTTTACTTAGTCAACTTTAACTATAAACTCCATACCTTGTCCTACATTCAAACGAGGGCAAACTTACACAAACTAAGTCAAACACTATCTGCACATTTGAATTTGTAGCGATTTGTTCAGGTTTGCCAAGCACGCAAGCGCGGTTAAACAAATAACAAAAACACAATCAAAGGAACTGTCTATTTACTTCTAAACATGACAACTAAATCAATCAAATGAAGGAATATGAAGGTCTAATAATTATAAAGGTGGTAGAACCCTTTGTGGTTCGACTCCGGCGGCACCACCGCCACACCTATTTCTGCCTAATAACAGCAGTGTTGGCGCTGCTGTGTTCCGGTTTGAAGGGTGTGGTAAGGGAGACAGACTTTTCCGAGGCGTTCCAGCTTAGTCCTCAGGGGTAGCGGCGCATCTGTGGCCGACCTCAGGTAGGAATATCTAATCCTATCTGGGGTTGATTACAGATGTCCATGGGCGGCAGTAGCCACTTACCATCAGGTGGACTGCATGCTCGTCTGCTACTCTTATATTATAAAAAAAAAAAAAAATATGAAGGTGGTACAACCCTTTGTGTTTCGACTCCGGTGGCACTATCGCCACGCCTATTTCTACCTAATAACAGCAGTGTTAGGCGCTGCTGTGTTCCGATATGAAGGGTGTGGTAAGGGAGACAGACTTTTCCGAGGCGTTCCAGCTTAGTCCTCAGGGGTAGCGGCGCATCCGTGGCCGACCTTAGGTAGGAATATCTAATCCTATCTGGGGCTGATTACAGATGTCCATGGGCGGCAGTAGCCACTTGCCATCAGGTGGAATGCATGCTTGTCTGCTACTCCTATATAAAAAAAAAATCAAGAAATACCCAAGCAAACCCTCAAAACACAGCGAGCTCAAGAAGTTCCTTCACGAAATCTCACGAGCGTCGTTTCACCCGCGCAAGGCGCGCCTCCCCAAAATTTTACCTCGCCTGCTACGAACCTACATACATATTTATCACGTACCTATCTTATACTACTAAGTTATTGCGTAAGTAGTTAGTGCACGCTGCTTTGCTCGCTAATGCGAAACTGCTGTACAGGATTAGCATACCCTATTTGATGTTGATTTTATTGTTGGTGGTTTTTGAGATTCGTTGAATATGTAAGATTTTATAAGACTTAAGTAACAAAAGATGTAATCAATTTGATGGTAAACACTCACTGCTATAGTCCGCGTCAAATTACTAGTCCGCTCTGAAGTTGTTGCGCACAAGTACAAGCATATATTCCGTAGCAACGTAAGGGCATACTAACGCAGCTATGTAACCGTGGGTGAGAGGCAGCGGACGGGTACCTGGAGGGCTCCCGCGTAGTCTACGTCCCGCTAATATCTAAAAATTGCTATTCGACGCGACTCGTTACAATGTTCAGAGCGGACTAGCAGTTTGGCGGGAATTATACCTGCATACTTTATTCTTCTTTATTTATACATACTTATTTAACTCCATATAGAACGGGGATGGTACCTTAAACCGATCACAGATCCGTTGTAACTTTTAAAAAGTTGCCCTAATATGTAAGTCAGCCGGTATACACACCCTTCCACCGAAACGCAACTGCTTCACACTAGAAATAGATGTGACAGGTATAGTCCGCGCCAAACTACTAGTCCGCTCTGAAGTTGCGAGCAGGTGTAGTCATACAATTTGCTATGTCGACGCGATTCATTTCTATATTCAGAGCGGACTAGCATTTTACGCGGACTATACCTTCCTATCGAATTATACAGTTTCCACCACCTTTCAGCAAGGTTTGTGATCACCAAAATATTAGACAGACGGACAGAATGCCTTAGTAATATATTTGTATTTTAGTTTGGAGGGTATAAGTACATTCACTTCTTCGATGCTTTCAATGGATGGAATACGGGTTAATGTCCCACCTTTTTAGATATTGAAACCGTTCATAAGGCCTCCGAGAAAAACATTACGATTAAAATAAAATAAATAAATTGCCGTACAAAGAGAAATGGGACTTAGTTTAAAATGTCCACCGAAGCACGAAATCAGTGATATATAGTGGTTAAAACTTACACTTTTATTTGAACATGAAGGTTTGAAGTTTTAATCTAAAGCACGACGCTCTAATTTTTCAATTCTAAGTATCTGCGTATTATAAAAATATTATTAGTTGCTATAACGTTCAAACTTATATGCGTATTTATTTATTATCTGTTACTATTACGGCGAAGGAAAAAATTGAGGACACTTACCTTATAATATCGAGGGTTCCAAAAAATAAAATGCCAAGTGTGTAAAATTAACTAATTCGTACTTAGCCAACCCGGTGAGCCTCTCACGGAGACCTGTACCTTTACCATGAATTTTTACGTTTTGACATTAATACAATACCCATACAATTTCCAAGTTCTGACACAATCCGCTAGGGGCGCTGATTGAAAATTGTATAGACATCCCAGGACAGAAATGTATTGACGACAGCCACCAATCCACCTGCAACCCATCCACATAACTTAACATTTCACCAATTTCACCATTTCAAGTAATAATAAAGCCCTTATTCATCCCGTACACATAGAATAAGTACACATAGGTAGCTAGGGTGTTATAGTTACTAAGAAACAATAACTCCACACGGGAAACTTGCGGGCGGCATTACCGACTTATAAGTCGTGATTTACAGCACCACGTGACTGCGAGTGCGGCGTAAGTTCCCGAATAAATCTTTGCCCGCAAACCACTCGACTCACTTACTGACTCGTTGCGCTAGTTAGCTAACTAACTAGCATAATAACGCGAAGTACTTCGAGGTACAATACAATAATTGATTGGTATAGACCGCGCCAAACTGCTAGTCCGCTGTGAAGTTGTTGCGAGCAAGTGTAGTCATACAATTTGCTATGGCGACGCGATTCATTTCCATATTCAGAGCGGATTATCTAGTAAGATACAGTAATTAATTGGTATAGTCCGCGTAAAACTGCTAGTCCGCTTTGAATATAGAAATTAATCGCGGCGCCATAGCAAATTACATGACTACACCTGCTCGGAACAACTTCAGAGCGGACCTGCAGCTTGGTGCTGATTATACTATTTTCGATGGCGGCGTATGACCTACAAAAGTCGCAAGCGCGTTTCAGATAATTATAAATACCTTATTCATCCACACATACGTCCCTTAGGTGTTATAGTTACTAAGAAACAATAACTCCACACGGGAAACTTGCGGGCGCCATTACCGACTTATAAGTCGTGATTTACAGCACCACGTGACTGCGAGTGCGGCGTAAGTTCCCGAATAAATCTTTGCCCGCAAACCACTCGACTCACTTACTGACTCGTTGCGCTAGTTAGCTAACTAACTTAATAACGCGTAGTACTTCGAGCTACAATACAATAATTAATTGGTATGGTCCGCACCAAACTGCTAGTCCGCTCTGAAGTAGTTGCGAGCAGGTGTAGTCCTACAATTTGCTATGGCGAACCGATTCAATTCTATATTCAGAGTGGATTATCTAGTAAGATACAGTAATTAATTGGTATAGTCCGCGAGAAACTGCTAGTCCGCTTAGAAAATAGAAACGAATCGCTTCACCATAGCAAATTGTATGACTTACCTGCTCGCAACAACTTCAGAGCGGACTTGCAGTTTGGCGCTAACCATACTATTTTCGATGGCGGCGCCACTGTCGCTATTCTTACCCGTCTGGGAAATATAATAACTCCACACGGGAAACTTGCGGGCGGCATTACCGACTTATAAGTCGTGATTTACAGCACCACGTGACTGCGAGTGCGGCGTAAGTTCCCGAATAAATCTTTGCCCGCAAACCACTCGACTCACTTACTGACTCGATGTGCTAGTTAGCTAACTAGCTTAATAATACGTAGTGCTTCGAGGTACAATACAATAATTAATTTGTACTCATTTCGATGGAGGCGCTACTGTCGCATTACCCGACTGCAAAGGCACCTTTCTTTCTTCTTCCTATTACTTTTACAAGTATTACGTATTCTCTGTCACGCTTATACAACCCAAGCGACTTGATTTTAACATACGAGATATCGTAGAGGGTTCGTCTATGGGAGGGACATAGACTACATGTTCAAGCTTCAGGTTTTTGTTTCTCATCGAATGCGTTTTAACTCCAGAACACTAAGATGATCGCCTTCTTATTTATCTTAATTATATATTTCAATCAGCCAGCATCCAGAGTCCAGAGCCTTCGACTGAAACGTAGGAACCGCTACACAGTATTACGTCAGTATTATAGACATTCAAATAAAGGCAGACCATCACCTAAATCTAAAATATTTTTAAGCTTAATTTAGATACCTGTTTATCTGACCAGAAATTGAACCTGGAACTCGCTGCTTGACAAAATACTATCGCTGTATCCCATTAATTACTAAAAAACGTATCCAAATCAATAAACTAGACACATAACGGAACAAATCCAAGTATTTCGATGTAAGCAAATTAAACCAAAACCTAATACTAATATATCATAATAATAATAGGTATATCGGGTAATCATTATTGGCCGCGTAGCCCGTAGCCCGTAGCCCGTAGCCCGTAGCCCGTAGACCGTAGCGTCGCTACGCGGCCGCACATAAATTTTATTGGCATAATCTTACCCGCCCGTAAGATTCACTGGGTGGAAATTTTAAGATATACGCATCTTGGACGGTCGGCAAAAAAGACCCAAAAATTAATTTTGTATTACTTACCAAAAAAAAATTTAATAATCTATTTTTTTTGTAATTGAATCAGTGATTCACACCTACATAGTTCATTTAATGCCTAATGGACATTACTACACAAACATTATTATTTAGAATTAAAGTTCTTTGAAGTTGGCCACAAAGGTGTTCCTTCCCATAATAACCAAGTTAAAAGGTCTCGTATAAAAGATTTTTTCTCAGAGTTCAAATTAGAACACAGCAACTTAGATAGATAGATAGAATTCATAATAGAATACAGAAATATTATATATTAGTGTTATATGTAAGTGTCTAAGTAGTATCTGGAATCGATCCATATAGAGTTCTACCTTTTTTAATAGTAGGCTTTAAATATGCTCAAAAAATTTAGAACCCGCATAAAAATTAAATACACAAGATTCTTTTAACCAAATCGTTGAGTCTCTACATATTAACATCCAAAAAAATAACATAAATTTGTCATTTAATTTGTCATCTAATCTGCTGACGCTACCTGTTTTATTAGGTCAACTTCTAACAACGTCTTTGCGTTTAATCAAAGGAAATTTCCAATTAAATTGATTGCGATCGGGGCCTACACGGTTATGTCGGAATTGTTTCTCTTGTAGTATCTATGTACTTATTAAATAACTAGCTATACCCACGGTTTTGCTTGCTTATACCTCTAATCTGGTTTGTATTACCTTTGCAAAGTCGTTTGAATTCGAATGAATTTCTGAATGTGGTATTCCCTGAGCGCTATGATATGGGGCTCTTTACAAAATGTGAAACAAGAAAGAAGTGAGAGCCTAGTGGTTAAGAAACTCGACCTCTTGATCAAGGGGTCCGAGGTTCAAATCCCACGCATGCACATTTTTCAAACTTATGTGCGTTTTAGAAATTCATTATCACTTGCTTAAACGGTGCAGGGAAATTTCGTAAGGAAACCTGCATATCTGAGAAATCTTACAAAAACAGTTTTCAAAGGTATGTGAAGTCGGATAGAACGGTGGACTATGGCCTAATCCTTGTCATTCTGAAAGGACACCTGTGCCCAGCGGTGGTACAGTAATGGGCTGTTGTTGATGATGTGGAAAAAAAGTTCTCCTTCAAAACCCGTGATATTCTTCTAGCTATTCTTTCTAGCTAGCTATTCTTCTAGCGTTGCAAATGTCTAAAGCATACGGTGACCACTTTTTGACAGGTAGATCGTCTGCTGTATATGAAATCTAAATATATATAACTCAAAGGTGACTGACTGACATAGTGATCTATCAACGCACAGCCCAATCCACTGGACGGATCGGGCTGAAATTTGGCATGCAGGTAGATGTTATGACGTAGGCATCCGCTAAGAAAGGATTTTGATCAATTCTACCCCCAAGGGGATAAAATAGGGGATGAAAATATTACTTCGTAACGCGAGCGAAGCCGCGGGCAAAAGCTAGTTTAAACTATAAAAATGAAAAAAAAAATCTGGTAAAATGGAAAGTTCATTGACTACTTAATGATATCTATAAACACACCTACATAAAGGTACTTATTGTCAATTACAAGTTTTCTGTCAGACTTGCTTTCTACAAATATAAAAAAGGCCCGAATGCCGAAAAAAGTTTAATAAATCATATTTCATAAGTAAAACATTTTCGTGAATAAAATAAACAAAAGTTTCTCATGAAAACACATATTATAAAATTAAACATTAACTATAATTCAGTATCAATGTTATCTTACTTACGTTTTAAATACTTTTCAGTCCACTATTTATTTATTTTGAATTGCTTCTCATGTGCAGTTTGTAATTAAAATAAACAGTATTTATAAATACTACGTTTATTGTATGTTTTTTTTAACTCAAAAGCCGAAAAAGGAAGGTACATACATGAACGGCAAAAAACAATACACTAGTGACAGTTCATGTGACGACCATCAACAACGGTCGCTTTCTACAAGTGGCAACAGTCAACAACAATAGCTGACGATCGCTAACGACAGCCGGCGACAGAAGACGACATTTGATGAGGTTCGCGGACAACAGGCGGCGAAAATCGACGACATTAAGAGGGCTTCGCTGACGGCAGGTAGTCAACAATAACAACAGTCAACAATAACAACAGTCAACAATAACAACAGTCAACAACAGTCGTTAACGGTTATTAACGACAGGCCGCGACCACTTGCTGAGGTTCACTGATGACAGGTGGGGACAACAGACATTTGCTGAGATTCGCTGACGACACGCGCCGATAGTTCACGACTTTCGCTGATGGTAGCTGACAACAGAATGCAAATATAGTTCGTGATCGTCCGCTACACAATTACTATCACTGTCTTAAAATAAAATTTGCATGAACACAAAAACATTATTTTAATGTACTACAACTTCTTTAACAGAATGACTTGTGACAATGACTCCTCAGCTGATACGCGAAATGAAAACATAATTGAAATGGTAAAGTGAAATTGCAAATCGAAATCAAAAAGGGTAATTATAACAGTTCCTAAACGCTACCTAAGATAAACATATAACAAAAAATGTTAAACAAAAAACCAAAATATTCATAAAGTGAGCGGGAAAAGAGCAGACAATCGGCATCGCAATTGAATTATTATTCAAATGTATGCTAAACGTGTGTTTTATGAAAAATAACCAGCATGTATGTACATCGGATGCTGCCAGTTACATGAATGTTAACAAGCTGCTTAGGTTGTGGTGTACTAACGACATGATTAATAAAATTGGTGTATCATTTAAAATTGAAATTTGACAATTTTACTGAAATCAGTATTTTACAATTTTAGTAAAATTAAAATTTTACAATTTTAGTGAAATTGAAATTTGACAAATTTAGTAGGCTAAAACCCTAATTGTTTTTTATCATATTGTTCTAATAGCTCTGTCCTTTATAGAATATTTGTCTATGTAGTAATATATAAGTAAAAAAAAAACGTGCTTGTGTGCTTGAGTTGAAATGAAAATGTAATTGAAATGGTAAAGTGAAATTGCAAATTGAAATCAAAAAGGTAATTGTAACAGTTCCTAATCGCTACCTAAGATAAACATATAACAAAAAATGTTGAACAAAATACCAAAATATTCATAAAGTGAGTGGGAAAAGAGAAAATCGCAATTGAATTATTATTCAAATGTATGCTAAACGTGTGTTTTATGAAAAATAACCAGCATGTATGTACATCGGATGCTGCCAGTTACATGAATGTTAACAAGCTGCTTAGGTTGTGGTGTACTAATAACGTTAGTAATGAAATTGGTGTATTACCATCATATTGGTGTGAAATTTGATAATGTAGTGAGATTGAAATTTGACAATTTAGTAAAATTAAAATTTGGCAATTTTAATTGGCAGAATTGTAAATTTTTATTTTAATAGGCAAAAAATTTATATTGTTTTTAATAACATGCGTAAAATAAATACCCCACTGAAATATAAACGATAAAAAAGTGACAAATTCAGTATACAGAACATGTATCTAAAATTCTAAATGTCACCAGTTAGTGAAAGTTGTATTTTACTTTTAATAGCTCTTTATTTATTAAAAACATATGATATTCATGGTATGTTTTCGCTAATCATGAAGGACTTTTTGTAATTACTATTTTTAAAAGATGGGAGTAATAAGATAACTTACATTACACCTGATAGTAATATTACTGTCACACTGACCATGAAAATCTGTAAGCTACTCCATTGAGAGTAGGATGTACCGGAAGTCAATCATAGAAGCATATTCACATTTGAGGTCGCCTGTCGCCTCATATGTAAGTTAGCCAGCAAATATACCAATCCATTAAAATGCATAGTTACGGGTATTGCTGGGGAAAATTAGTTATTTTTCCCCATAAATGTGGCAGAGAAACCTGCCCGATCAAACCAAACTAACTCAACCACCTTACAAATCAATTTTTGACACCTTTCTCATTACAACCATTCTTATTGCTATCTAATAAATGTCCTTAATTATGTTAACAAAGACACACGGGACTAAATATTATAAATAGATAAAACATTTCAAATAGGAATTTATAAAAACCAATTGAGAAAACATTTTGATTATTTACTTTAGCGTAAATATTTCTAATACGAATTTGTAAAAACCCATTGGAAAAACAGTTTTATTGCTTATAATAACTCGGTGTACCCCAATCCTTATAACCCAGGGGTGAACCCGGAAAAATGTCCGGCGTCCGTGCCGTATGGCGTGATACGGCACTGAGTGGACGTATCACTTCACACCCTTGTCTTTTGCCCTGTAATTACACCTATTTTACCTTTAAAACAGTGTAGCGACTTATAGCTGTGTGACTTATATGACTTAGGAATCACCATCCTTAGTGGCAACGTATCTGTGGTCAGCTTCAGTACTAGTGGAATCACCTTTAAAATGTACTATACTTATAATTTGTGAAATTCTTGAAGGTGGTAGAACCCTTTGTGGTTCGACTCCGGCGGCACTACCGCCACACCTATTTCTACCTAATAACAGCAGTGTTAGGCGCTGCTGTGTACCGGTTTGAAGGGTGTGGTAAGGGAGACAGACTTTTCCGAGGCGTTCCAGCTTAGTCCTCAGGGGTAGCGGCGCATCTGTGGCCGACCTCAGGTAGGAATATCTAACCCTATCTGGGGTTGATTACAGATGTCTATGGGTGGCAGTAGCCACTTACCATCAGGTGGACTGCATGCTCGTCTGCTACTCTTATATTAAAAAAAAAACTGAGATGGTCGCTGGAGGGTATTGCCTGCTTATTGAGGGTATTGACTTACAACATCATGTAAGCCACCGAGACGCAGTAATGCATCACTCTAGAATTTGGTGCAGCAGTGGAACTTCACCAATGGAACCATATTGTTTTTACCTACATATAGCAAAACAATCTAAGTCTATTCTACCACCACTTCTACCACCTTGGTGGAAAGGTGTAAGGAAATCATCATCAACCCATCATTGTCGCACTGCTGGGCACGGGTCTCCTCTCATAATGAGAAGGATTAGGCCATAGTCCACCGCTCTGGCCAAGTGTATATTGGTAGGTAATAATGAAGTAAGGAAATAATGAATGTAAAATGTACAGTTAATATTAATTGTTGAATCTTTTTAGTGTAAGAGCGTATAAAAGTGTAAAAAAATATTAAGACGCCAAAAATTGCACGGATTATGGTTCTTAGATTAAAAATAATATAAAAACAAATAGAACTGTATTTATTCTAGCAAAACATCAGTGATAATAAAATTGTTCTATTTAAAAAAAAACTTAATGATATTAATAAAACATTTTAACTGAGCAAAAGATGTTGTTTATGTCCATACCTGAAGACCCACAACCAAAACCCAGCGACATTCTACAGCAGTTATTCTTTTAACGTCTCCCTAGGGATACACTTCGTAATTATAAAGTTTGGAAGTACCTACTACCTACCCTTGTTTTTACGATGAGTTGCACTTAATTTTTTGGGAAACAAAATTTTCGCTCCATCTTTTTAATGGAGCATGTTTTGTTAGTTATTACAGGGTGTAAAATACCGACAAAGGGATTACAGGAGGGTTCTGGGTTTGGTCTTCGGTTTTGTTATCTGAATTATGTCACACTGGATATTTTTGTACATATTCCTAACGACAAGGCAAACGGGCTACCTGATGGAAAGCAGTCACCGTCGACAATTGACATCTGCAACACTACAGGAGTCGCCAGTGCAACGCTTTGAAAAAGAGCTCTTTTTGCAACTTCCTTGAAGAGCCCCATGTCATAGCGCTTATGGAGTACCTCGGGAGGAATGTAATTATTGGAGGTAGACTGCAGACGTCCACTGTCCATGAGCTGGAGTAGCCACTTACCATAAAGTGAATTGCATGTACGTTTGCCACTTCTATACTTAAAATAAACCTAAACTAATTTTATTTCTTTGCTGAGCAAGGGTTTCTGCTCAAAATTGGAGGGATCTGGAATATATTCCTTCACCTTGGTCGCTTCAAGATATCTATATTATCTGTTGATTTTTTTTATAATACAGGAGTAGCAGACAAGTATGCAGTCTATCTAGTGGTAAGTAACTACTGTCCATGGACATCAACCCTAGATAGGATTAGTCTCCTACCTGAGGTCGGCCACAGATGCGCTGCTACCCCTGAGGAATAAGCTGGAACTCCTCGGAAAAGTAATTATACTCGTAACTCGTTTACCATACCCTTTAAACAGTACTGTTAATAGGCAGAAATAGGTGTGGCGGTGGTACCGCCAGAGTCGAACCACCTTCAAATCTTTTATAATAAAATAAGAATATTGTTATTGTAATAAATAATAATGTCATTATAAATGTTGTTGACGATTACATAAAATAACTGCTTTCTACAAGTCTACCTTCTAATTAGATACAGATTCTAATTAGAACTTAGTGTTAATTAGGAATTTACGTAATTATGACACACATAGTATTTTTAATTAGTCTAGTCTAGTCTAGTAGATACATTATATTTTGTCTACCACATATGGATAATAATACATTAATATGTGAAGATTTAAAAAATAAATAATATTTTAAGGTAGTAACTAGCAATAGAAATATAATTTTATTTGTTCTACATATAAGTCAGATAGTATTCTGTAGTATCCCTAGTTACTTAAAAAATACAAGGTACGGCCGTCACTGCTACCAATGTACATTTTTAACTTATTTTTAAATGTATCGCAGAGAGAAACTAAATTAGAACGCTTTGTTTTTTTTTTTTGTATAATTGAAATGGCACACGAGCATACAGTCCACCTGATCACAGGTCACTGATCAGTGGACACCGACGCCCAGGAACATCTATATCCATGTAGAACAAATTCCACCTGAAGCCGATGTTAGATGGATCGCCATTCTTGAGAACTAAGATGCTCGTCTAATATGAAAGTCATCCTTTCACCGAGACGCAAGCTGCTTCTCACTAGAAATAGGTGTAGCGGTGGTACCTACCCAGTTGAACTTCATTGGTTATATGTCCTTACAATAATCCCTGTCACATTCTTCAAATCAGAATACACCAGCATCTTCTATTAGATTCTATTATAGAGTAAAACTGAGCGTTGTGAATTTATTTTCAGAGTTGAAACGATTGCGAAAACATCTACTATTCACATTTACTTCTCAAAAGAAAGTTTTTCATGTAATAAATGCACATAAACCAATATTAACAACACACTGATATCAATTGAAAATAAAATCAACAAGCCAAATTATAAAACGAAAAGCAAGCGATACAGACATTTAAACGATCGCAAACAACCAGCAAAAAACATTAAACACTTCAGATTCCGTAAACATCAATTAACCCGTAAAAAATGAGCGAAAAAACCGTAAAAAAACTCCACTACGGACTTCATTGCAAATCGCCGACAAATTACGGGTTAAAAAAGGTGTTAACAGACGTCGACAGTGAATTAATCAGCGTAATAACCCGCCGGGAAAAAATCTGGGCAAAAAATACCCCGGACACTTAAAAAGCCATTTGTATTCCCGGCCCGTACGCGGATGGTCCGGAAAAAACGGAAAAATACGCCGCAGGGAGATGCAGTAACAAGTGGTTTATTTAAAGCCGTTAAGCTTTTTAACGCCTCAATAGCGGTTTCAGGATGGGATTTCTTCCGGATTTTCACCATTTATTTTCTGATCGGAACGGATTTATTTTTTTACTTTCGATGCTTTATTTAATTGGAGGTGGTTGGGCTGTAGGTGTGTCTTGTTATGTCAGTGTTTCTCAAAGTGGTCTACGGGGCAGCGTGAAAGGTTTAGGGGTGTTAAGGGGCGATGGCTAATTTTTTATTCTTATAAAACTTTATTTTTTGGTCCATTTATTTCAGATTTACACATGATTGTTATAGAAATAACTTTGGTATATCTGATTCCCAAAGAACAGCAATTAACAATATGGGACACTAGAAAGTAATTGATTCTAAATGTAGTTGATATAATTCGTAAGTTTGAGAATCTCTGTGGTAATTGATCACTTGTACTTATAGATATCTGCAAGCAAATCCAATTAGAATTGGAGCTTTATACGAGGCCAATGATTTGCTTATCCATGGCTTTCTCATCTTAAGTACTAAGTTAAAAACCTTCAATAAGCTCCATAGAAACACATAATTTAAGCTTCACAAGTAAACAAAAAATACTGATATACATTTCAATTTCGTAAACTACAGTAGTAATGAAACAGCCACATCCGTCGAAGGACTGACAACGGATAGGGATGGAAAATCTTGAAGATACGATGCCTAGACGTAAGGAGTAAGCCATTACTCGGTCAGGTGGACTAACGACCTGCAATAGCCATACGATGTATCTGGCCGTCGAAAATCAAGGACAATCGATATCCAATAGAATTTCTCCTAAGACTAATTGATTGATACATGTTTTTTTTATTTATAATCATAAATAAGTATAGATATGTCACCTTGTAATTGAAGGAAGCCATTAAATATTTTAAATGGCTGTCATGCTGTAATTTATGCAGAACAATGCCGACATGTGCAGTTAAGTGGTGCATAAACACGAAATCGAAAAAGTACGAAGAAATATCGTTTCATTTGTAAATGACCTAAAAACTGCATTTTTTAAATATTATTCAAACACGAAAATAGATGACTGACAATTTCAAGTGTCAAAACTGGTTACATTTTCTTGTTAGGAGTGAATAATCTTTACTAATGTATGTATGTTTATAATATAGAAGTAGCAAACCAAACTTACCATCAGATAGATTGCTTGTCTATCTGATGGCCACTGGACATAACAGCAACGCTAAACACTGCTGTTATAAGGCAGAAATAAATATTTAATTAATTGTATCAGGCGTTACTTTGCGAAAATCAAGTTCAGATTAAAACTACTTCGCAACAATCCGCTACAAATATGTGTGATGGTATATATTTTAAACCATGCAGTATGTACCACCCTCCCTCCCTCAAAGGATGCGTGCAGATGCAAAAATTAAAATTAAAAATATACACCACCATACATACCACCACCAACACGTGTTTCGCTCCAAAACGAGGCATCATCAGGGTAAGTTGACTCTACGACGGTTAATCGTTAAGCTTAACGATCGTTAATAAATATGGTGTGGTTACTGTTCCACTGCTGGGCACCGCACTCTTCTCAGCGTAACTCTTAGGCCACAGTCCACCGCGATGGTCAAGTACAAATTGACTAATTGACTTCAAACATTTTTTAAAACTTTTTTAAAATTATAAAGATGGTACTTACACAAAGGCATTTTATTATTAAAATTGTAATTATATATAAATATGTTTTATACATACAGAACTATCTTTATAGCCACATATACTGTACGCTAAATAAATTTAAATTAAAATCATACGCCATTAAGGAATCATTGTAATGTAGATTGAAACGAGAATTATTATAAGGGGTGAATCCATGCAAATGTAGGCATCTAGCGACATCTATTGAGTAGTAGCTTGAACTAATAACAGTATTTAAACACAATATAATTTGCAATTAAGCATTTCTTATTCTGCTATTTAAAATATTTTTCACATTATATTTTCTTCACATTTATACGCTTAATACATTTATTGAACTTATTTTTGTATTAAATAAATTTTACTTCTTACTACTTGCCACTAGATGGCCGGTATAAATAATAGTTCTACTACTTTCTACCAGATGTCACTAAGGTGCGAGGTTCGTTAGTTTCTTCTATTGAACCATAGATGGAGTTAAAAGTTTAATACTATTCAACAATAGATGGCAGTGAAGCTTTATTATTGCTACTTGTTAATAGATGGCGTTGTAAAAAAAGTACGACGTTTTAAATAAGTGCTTTTAAGTAATAAATTTCGTAATTTAATTCTAAGTGCCATTTATGTATAATTATTAGGTTCTAAATATATAATTATTAGTTTACCCTATTTATTATAAACGATTTAAATTAATGATTTTAATAAGTAGGTATGGAGCCATCTATACCTGAAGTCGGTATGCAAATATGTCATAAGTAATTATATGAATTCTAATTAAAATTAAACTAAATTATTAAGATTAAAATAGGGCAAAGGATACAATAATAACATTAAATCATCATATTAAACTAATAATTATACAATAAAATTGCATGTCAGCACTATTAAAAAATATTTTCTTGCAATGGCCTATACTCAAAACAGACAAGTTAATAGAAATAATCGGTTTTAGTCAATGTTATTAAAAAAATCATTGATGTCGTAGATACTCATGTAATTTATTTTTAAAGTTTTGGTTGTCACTTATATGCCGTAGTTTTTGGTATTTTATTGTATATCACTGGAGCTTTGCAAAATAAACTTTGTTTGAATATATGAGTGTTACATTTCACAGTCAAATTTGCATATGAGCAATAATCTCAACAACTTACTTCAAAATAATATTTTATTTCGTTGTATCTAGAAATAACATGAATAACAATATTCTTATATTACTTTATACTTTATGCGACCTTGAAAACGTTCTCGTATAAACGCACCCATAATCAAGTTTTAACGGTCACATAATTTAACCCTTACAATAAAAGATAGGGCAGTAAAATTACACGCTCGGTCATTATGTCCATCAAACAAAACATGACAAGACAACCCTTAAATGTCCCAAGAAAAAAGTCTCAGGTCATAACGTCCCATATTGTTATTCAAATTAATTACCCTTTAAGAAGGGTTGCTAGAATAATGTTTGTCTTTTATTGTCTTTGAAAGGGATGGTGTAAGGACACGGATGGGAAATATCAAATTCTTTGATTATTACTTATGACTATAAACAAAAGAATATAAAAATAGCCGTTGGGTTTTAGGGGCCAGGAAATAAAAGAATGTTACCGTTACTAATTAATAATTCTAGTTTAAAAATATCTTATGCTTTAGTTTGATCATTCTTACACATATTATCTATACTAATATTATAAAGAGGAGAACTTTGTTTGTTTGTTTCGTTGTAATGAATAGGCTCAAAAACTACTGGACCGATTTTAAAAGTTCTTTCACCATTCGAAAGCTACATTATCTACGAGTAACAGGCTATATTTTATATGAAATATATATGATAAATAGCTTTTGAGGCGGCACAAAATTTACCGGGTCAGCTAGTTCTTCATATAAACCACGAAATGTAGTAAGTACAAAAAATTAAATTTCACAATTAATTAAACATTTAGTTAAATATAATAAACTCGAACCCTGACTATATGATTATTTTTATTACAGATTATAACAATAATTATAATTTATTTATTACCTGATTATGTTCAGTAATTATGATGACATAAGAATCGTAGCGTTCCTACGTAGTTCTGCGTAGGCGGTAAGTTACGCACCCCTACGGCGTAGCAGAGCTACGTGACGTACGAAAAGGGAAATTATAAAACGGTCGAATAAAAAAAACTAAGCGACTGATAATGACATACTGTTTTAATAACTTGTGCGACTACATTACTAAGTGAGCGACTGGAAATACAGAGAGGCAACTTTAGTATTAAGATAGATTAGGTTTTTTTAATTGAATTGATTATATATTAGTCCTGCATCTATCATTTAATTGCACCCTCCCTATTATTTTAAGTCATACCTTCTTTAACTCCTCATCCTAAGGTTGACTGGAAGAGATCGCTGTTTTAGCGATAAGACCGCCTTTTGTATCGTCCAAAATTGTATGTTTTGTTTTGGTTCTTTTTTTGGGTACAATAAAGAATATTATTATTATTGGTTAGGTTAGGTTGGAACATATAAGACAATATAAAACTAAGCGAGCAGGGTGAGCGGGTGGGCCCAATCTGTATGAATTCAGACCTTACCCTTATTCATGATCAATGACATGAGCACACAATATTCTACTTATTATAGTATTTTTCAAAGTGGTTTTTGTATTCGAAACACTTCATTTAAAATAAAATGCTGCTCAGAACTCAAAAAAAGCATTTGCTAAGTATTGAATAAAACGCAGGACGTAATGTTTACACTTAGACAAATATTAGGTCGCTCAAAAATAAATGAAGCTTCTCATTTCGTATTTTAAGTAACTCACATTATGTTTGTAAGTTGCTGTTCTGTTGATTTCTCGTCACTCGCAGCCAGTCGCTCACTTAGTAATACTATAACCACAATTCATTATTTTTATCACCCAAAACTTTTATTTGCAGTCACTCGTTTAAATACTACCCTTTATAAAATACTTTAGTATTTCTATTTGACACGATTATTTTATAAGTAAAATTGTGATAGCAAATGAGCTTACACTTAATAATTAACAAGTCTTATATGTCGCTCATGAACTCAGTTAACCCTAAGTAGGTTAGCGGTTGAACTTGAGATCAAACACAGACAGTTAAAGACTATGTTGGGAAGCCACGTGTTTTTAAAAAAATGTCTCCACGTAATAAGTATAATCACAAAGAGGAAAGTAATCTTACTTGAAGTTGTAAAATAGCTAACATTGAATACTCAGATAATTTAAACGACACAACATCGCGTCGAATAATTATACTATTATTCGTAACATAAGTAGGTAAAACTTGTTTAATGGTGATAGGACTCTCTGTCTATATATTTCTACATTTTATCAGCATTGTTGAGTGTCGTTTTCTAATGATGTCTAGATGATGATGATGGTGATGATGATGATGTACACATACTCAATACTCAATTCTCAATACTTTATTGCAATCATGGTTTACAATTGTTCTATAAAAATCATTTACAATTCTAGGAACATATGAACCCACAATGGGTGTAGCAATGAATATGAGAGCGGCCGATTTATATTAACAATTAAACATTGATACCAGATATACAAAATTATTTAATTTGATTAGCATTTATTTCTTTGTTAATTATTATTATTTTATTTTTCATATATTAGTTTTCCAAATATTCGCTTAATTTGTAATATGCATTTTTTATTAAAAAATCCTTTAAGTTGGCGTAGAACTCCTTGTCGTTTTTGGCTGATCTTATTTTTTCTGGCAATTTATTATAAATTTTTACACACGACATAATTATCCGAAACGTTCCAATTTAGTCATCAAGAGTTCCATCGCACGTGTGGTCTGTCTCAGTTAGGACTAATCTCATACGAGGTTGTTCACAGATGTCCATGTATGTACTTCAAAACTTCTGTACTATAAAATGTCCTACCTTACCTATCTCTGCCTTATAATAGCTGTGTTAAATGCTGCTGTGTTCTGGTTCGAAGGGTGTAGTAAAGAGGACATACTTTTCCGAGTCGCTCTAGCTTAGTCCTCAGGGGTATCTGTGGCCAACCTCAGGTAGGAATATCTAATCCTATCTAGTTGATTAAAGATGTCCATGGGCGGCAGTAGCCACTTACCATCAGGTGGACTGTATGCTCGTCTGCTACTCCTATATTATAAAAAAGTTTTAAAAATTATTTCATCACAGCGCTTAAGCTAAAGGTGTTAAAATAGCCATAAGTTAACCCTCGCGTGAGAACCGGTCCGGCCGGAATGCAAATGCGGTCCATTGTAGAATGGACCGCAGCATTTTACTGTTGATTTGCATATGCTGGCCTTGATTGATCGTCTTTATTAAGATGATTTGATCCGTATGTGAATTATTCTTGTAGTTTGCATTCCGTTATTTGAAAGGTGGAAGAATCTGTGAAACTCGAACGAAGGCATACCACCTCTAAATTGATTTCCAGTGTGAAGCAGTTTTTGTGTTTTTGAAAAGTTATATGGCAGCTAACATAAAACTAAGTCCACTAAGTCCATCTTTAGTAGTTGCAACGCATCTGTGATCGACTTCAGGTAGAGCCAACGTTCTATATTGAGTTGGTCACAGATATCTATGGGCAGCAGTGGTCTCTTAACATCAGATGGACTGCGTGCTCGTTTGCTACTTCATTGTTACAAACAAGTCGCATCTTTTTAACTTATGTACCTAACTAAATGATCATTGCAACCATAGGCAAAATAAAATATGTCTGGCCGGAGATCGAACTCGGAACCCATATCAAATCAGTATGGTGACCACTCCACGACACGAATCATCTACGACACAAGAACTCATCGGGGCTATGTGTGTAGAAAGCGATAATAAGAGCCGAGGGATGAAAACTTGTCAGATAATAAATGCAAACGCACCTTGACTTAACCCTCGCGTGAGAACCGGTCCGGTCGGAATGCAAATGCGGTCCATTGTCCGACCGGTCCTTGCATTGTTACCGAATTTGCATAAACTGCCCTTGGGTGATAACGCTTTTTTGCCATTTTAAGTGGAGCTTTTGAAGAAAACAGCTTTTGATTAAATGTTCGCAATGCGAATAAAATTATTATAACTATGTGAAAAGCGCATAAAATATTGGTATAAAATTAACGAGAACGATAACGAAATCTATTAAAAAATATATATTTTGAAGGTTGTAATAAACATTTGTCAAACATTGTGTCTGTTATAATTTTTAAATAACCTCGAATTTTAAAGAAAGTTTTATTTGATCAGTTTTTGTTTTGTAATAACTAAGTTTGTAGTACACTTTTAGTATAAATTTTTGATGTAACTTTTGTAATAATTATCAGTTTTATATTAATAAAGAGTAATATTTTAGTTAATAGTAAGTTTTTATTGTATAAGTATAAATATTTAACTTTTAAAATTATTGGAAGCTTTTATTTTACCTATTTTAATAAAATTGTAAACCTATATTTGTCGCTAGATATTTTATATGACACTATAATTGTAGTGAGCTTTTGTCGCCATTTATTATATACATTTTAATAGTAACGTACATAAGTGTTAGTGCAATTTCATTGCCACCTTTAAAGTAATAAATTTTATTGAAGCTTTTATTTTACCTATTTTAATAAAATTGTGAAGTACCTGTATTTGTTGTAATTTATAAGTGTCATATAAAATATCTGGATAAATTTTTCGCCATTCATTATGTTTATTTTAACAGTAACGTATATAAGTTTTAGTTCTATTTTATTTTAAAGTAGTAAGTTTTTTAATCAATTTTGTTTTTGAAGTTACTTTTCAGTTTGCAATGGCCCCTCGCGTGAGAACCGGTCCGGCGAGAATGCAAATGCGGTCCATTGTGGATGGACGGCTAGTTTTTACGCATTGCATGTGCCGGCATTTCATGGACCAAGGATTGTTAGTGTTTGTCGATAGTCGATAACTTAAACATCAAAAAATATTCAACTTTTATTAGGTAGATGTGTTATAAATTCACATTTTCATGTCTTCTATGATCTATTAAGTAGTTTTTCTAATTTATTTAAATTATTTTTTAAACAGAATGACTGTAAAATAAAAAAACCCAACGTATTGCATTGTTAATACATATTTTAATAATGATAAAAATATAATTATAATAATATAAAACCTATATACTATTTAAAAAACACTAATTGTGTCACAACACAAAAAAGTCAATTGTTTGAAGCTCTTAGTATTTTAATAAAACAATTCTTATATTGTATTTTTAATAAAAAATAGTAATACCCTACAGTTCAGAAATGTCCTTAACACGTGTACTTTTACCGATACCGTATGAACCCCAACCCTAAAACGCCAAACACGAAAACCGGTTAGGTCAGTTCCGCAATCACAATAGAGCCCACTGGATACTTAAATAGGTCCAAATAATAACGCCATTCGCTCTTCCGTCCGTTAATTTTTTATATCTATTATGTCCAGTTGGCACCCTTTGATATCTTTTGTAGTGGCCCCTACAAAAGATAACCGGTAAGACAGCTTTGACCCAGCGGCGGGTTAAGGGTTAAATCAGTTGCGTTTTGACCATGTTCAGGTGTGCTCCGAGGTAGCGGTCCCGGTGAGTTCATTTTAAAAATGTATTTTAATTTATTTATTCCAAATTTAAATAGAACTTCAAAATTCATTGGAACTTTCCTAACGTTTTATATACTTATAAATGTCTTTTATCATGTACTTTTTGCGAGTAATAAAAATGATAAGGTTTTAATACGAGTACATAGGTATTCTTCTAGACACTTCTCGTCAATTAATCGTATATAGTTTTGTAGTGCCAGCATACCATAAACATTATCTTGCGTTAGGCAACCGGCCGCTAACTTTCAAACTACCCGCCGCCCTCAAAAACCAAAAAAAACTCCACCATCAAAGCAGATTATACCCCAAAACCATAGATTAGTAAAGATTACTCACTCCTAACAAGAAAATGTAACCAGTTTTGTCAATTGAAATTGTCACTGTCATCTATTTTCCTATTAGAAAAATTTAAAAAAAAAATAGTTTTTAGATCATTAACGAATGAAACGATATATGTCCACACTTTTTCTTCGATTTCGTGTTTTTGCACCACTTAACTGCGCATGTCGGCATTGTTCCGCGTAAATTACATCATGACAGGCATTAAATGGCTGACAGAATTGGCAGCCGTTTAAGCCATTTAATGGCTGCCTTCAATTACAAGGCGGTGAGATATCTATATTTATCTATGCCCAAAACTCATACAAATAAGAGACATGTATCCGAAGCAAGTCGCCTGAAGCCTTAAAAGATAAGAAACAAAATATAATTTTTAAACTCGTCATGGCCGCTTGCCAGCTCCAAAACTTGGGCGCCATTAAAATTTCGTCCTTCCTTTCGGCCCCTAATTAAAAAATCGTGTCGTCTCTCAAATAAAATCAATTCCGCGCTCATTTTCTTGGGGGTGGTGCAAAGGAGTTTTTCTCAACCCCTTCGACTATTCGTTATTATTCGTGTAATGATTACGAAGTTTTGATGGACCCCTACTCCGTTAGGTAATTTGTGACGTCAAAATTTCGTTTTTAATCTATATCTACACTAATATTAAAAAGAGGAAAACTTTGTTTGTTTGTTTGGTTGTAATGTATAGGCTCAAAAACTACTGGACCGATTTTAAAAATTATTTCACCACCGAAAGCTACATTATCCACGAGTAACATAGGCTATATTTTATATGAAATATATTTGATAAATAGATTTTGAGGCGGTACAAAGTTTACCGGATCAGCTAGTATAAAAATATAGAAAAACAATTTACAATCATCATCAACCCATTACTGTCCCACTGCTGAGCACGAGTCTCCTCTCATAATGAGAAGGATTAGGTCATAGTCCACCGCGCTGGCCAAGTGTGTATTGGTAGACTTCACATACCTTTTTTTTATTAATCTCTCATGTACGCAAGTTTCCTCACGATGTGTTTCTTCACCGTTTAGCAAGTGTTAATTAATATCTAATACATTAATTAATATCTAAACTTTGAAAAATCAGAGGCCTGGGATTTGAAACTCGGACCCCTCGATCGAGAGGCCGAGTTTCTTAACCACTAGGCTATCACTGCTTATTAGTTGTTACTATGTATATACTACTACTAAGCTATTGTTTAGTAGTGTAATATTTGATCGCCCAGTGAAAAAGTACAGGGTTCGGATCGAAGCGTTTCGAATTTTTTTCAAAAGTATGTCTAACATAACTATCATTTCCAATGCTTTACCATGCGTGTTTTCAATGCAGATTTTCTAAGAAGATTACATAATGTCAATTATGTGTTTCTGAAATTAAATTACTTAATTAAAAAATCTCATCACTGGTCTTTTTAAAGACTAAAGCATAGTCCAAAATGTTACTCAAATCCAAAATTTACTTAATTTAAAAAAGGCTATAACATTTTTCAGTATTCCTTTCATCTTTATTCGTAATTATATTTCTGTAATGATTACAAAGTTTTGATGGACTCTCGCCCTAGTTACCTGTTTTTGTGTTTCCAACATTTTATTATGGAAATGGAAGAAGTTTTAGTAATATTATATAAGCAATTGTAGATCTTTCTGTCAGTAGGTATTCTGGTTACGAAAGTGGCTAGATCTTTCATGGGTAACTGGGTCGCTACTACAATAAAATACCCGACCACATCTTGAATCTCACAGAAAAAAGTTTACTTGTCATTAAACAAACGCTATGTAAAAAGCGTGCTATAGGCTGAGTGATTATTTGACTGATAAAACGGTGTGGTCTGAAGGCCCCAGCTCCACATGTACCACTACGTTAAGAGTCGTTGTATGAAACATTTATATTTTTAAGAAGATGTGTGTTAAAGAGTTTCTTTCGCCGCTTCTTCTCCATAACGAAACACCTTGTGAAGTGGTGGTAGTTGTATTGACAATCAAAAAATTGCTCTGTAAAGAAAGAAAGAAACATGATTTAATTTGATTTGAATGTGTTATTTGAGGCTTTTTAATTTAGCTCTTAGGTATAGTCACGCATTTTGTTGACTTTAAATGGATCATGTGTAGAATTTACAGGCTATGAATGATAGTGACTACTTAAGTTAGGTGAACTACATTTTTTCGCTTCATTAACGCCCATTATTATTAATCAATCTGTCCAACGTTTTTCTGTAAAAGATCGACTTTTAACGACTTCTTGATTCGTTCTTACTGTTTCACCTGTTATGTATATTGTGTATTGTAAAATTTCAACTGTAAGTGTGCAATAAAGAGTATTTTATCTTATCTTATCTTTATCTTATCTTTGAAAGATAAAAATGGGATTGATTTTATTTATAAATTAAGAAAATCTATAAAATGCTCAGGTAAAAATACTTTATTTGAATGTTACTTTAACATAGTAAAATCCTAAAATATTTGTCAAAGAAACATTTCTACTATACCAAATAATCATACCTAATTTAATAATTTCAATCATAAGCCGAACATCAAAGAGAAAGACAAAACGAAAACGAAACGATAAACCCGACGTTTCAAACGAAACGACTTAAATCGTAATAAAACGTGAAACGAAAGACGCGGGTGGCATTTTTAAGAAACGAACCGCCACCCACCCCTCCCCAACGCCCACAGAAAAAGCTTTTGAATTCAAAACAAAAATGTCTACCCCCGCCAATGAGGGCGGTAAAAATGTACCTAATCGATACCCTAAGCGGGGTGATAGAAAAACTATTGTTAGTTTCATAATGGCCGATGTTTTTGTGTTTTAGTCAATCAGAATTTGGGGATTTTATTAAAGTTTTTGATAGGCAAAACACTTTTTAGAAATTAAAATATTATGTAATTATGTTATCTCTACTTTTGAATGGCATTTAATTTATTAATACATTGTGTTCCGTCAAATTCCGATCGCATACGTATCATTTACCGTTCTATAAATAAATTTGTTGATTTTAATTTATTTTAACTTTTTACGCGTTTTATCCTATGATGATATACATATTATACGACTTATTATAAAGTAATTTGTACGGGAATATTATTTAAAATGAGTTTTTATTACTTTCAAACAAACTAAAATAAACAACAAATGAAAAATGTACCTTAACATTTCAGTATTCTGCGATTATCATATGATCTTAGAGATTAAGAGACATATTTTAAGAGCTTCGGAACTTAGTGATTCTGATATTGAATTGATATGTATCGACATTCGACTGGTATCATCTGTCTACTTTGTTATCTATATAAAATTCCGGTGTGCGTGCGTTTATAATTATTTGTCTTCTAAACAGCTTGATAATTATAAATAAAGAGTAATGTGACCCGGTAAGGGCCACTTTTTTAGCTTTATTTCGATCCGGAAGCTGGCGATACTAAAGAAATCCATTTTTTAGTCTTCTACCAGTTTTTCCAGTTTCACATAGATTTCTCAATCTCAAACATCCTTCCAAACAAAGTTCCGAGAACTTTTTTTTATTCAAGAGTAGTTAACCCTGTTTTAATAAAATATACACCAAAATCAGCTGATTACCGGAGATTTGTCTTTGCAAGAAATTTTTCGAGCCATCAGGTCGATCGGCGAACTTTTAAACCAATTTACTGTTTAACGGCGCTCATTTGTTTTCCGAAAACTTTTATGTTTTCCCAAAGTAGTTTTCAACTTTCGCTTTTGTCGGAACAAAGTTTTCATAGGCACGTAAGCATAGGTATATCCTATAAGAATCATGCCACTGAAAAAATCACTGAAATATAACAATATAAATCCTAAGTATATTCAAAGTTAATTAATATGCTTCGCCCAGTTGTCGAAATTCGACCAAAATAATAAATTGTCCAAATAATATCAAAGCGCAAAGTTATTTGAAAATTCTTATACAAGTAGTATAGATGCGTGTTGATAACCGCAGTAGACGAATATTTTCATTAGAAGATCTAAAAATGATTACTTAGCTAGTCCTTCAAAAAATTACTGAAGTAATAATACATAAATTATTTATTATTATTATAATTCCATCACGCGCGGGGCTCGGACGGACTTCGTGAGAAAGAATAACTATATGATATACCTAATATGAAATTTGTTTTTTACGCGTCACTGAATACTTAATAAATGGCACCGTACCACCAAGGCCATATATTTTTCTTATTCAAAGCTGATAAGAAATTGTTTACGTTTTTCTAGTCTGATGGAAAACTTGAAGTATTTTCGGGGCGTAAAAATAAAGCCAAGAGAGAGGGTGGCCCTCCTTGGAGCCCTCTTACACTTTTTTCACCCCACTACCCCTTTTTTTCGTAGGGGTGTTTAGCAATTTAAATTTTATCTCCTTAATGAGCGGGACTTAGTTCGGTAGATAGGAAGGTTTTGTACAAAATGTTTCGATTATTTTTAATACCAGATTTAAAGAGTGTATTAATATTATAAAATATTCATAAATTTAGGGTTAGTTGTTAGCCCTTCTCGGATGTTTTAAAGCGTCCGTAAGGCTACTTATAGGTTTTAAAGGTTAGCCAATGTTAACAAACGGTCCTATAGCTGAACGTCCCTCCAATACTCGAAAGCTCGCATGTGTGTCGCGAAAGCCACTAGCCTTGGTTAACTTTGTTATACTTTATTTATCATAATTATTTGAAGTACATTTGAAACCTATATCCATTTCATTTATGTTAAATAGATAAAATATTGTATTGTGTATTTATTAATTTATGTAAGTACAATATAACTAAATAAAGATATGTCGATATGTAGGTCTTTTAGTATCGATCAGTCAGGGGTACATATTCCAAAGACCCTTCTCCAATTTTTCGACTATATTTGTATAACCGAAATTTATTATCCCACTTGCAGTGAATGACATCTTCCTAAAGAAAACTACATGTCTGTTTTTTAAAAACCCAAATAATTGCAAACTCTGCCAATTCGCAATTGGAATCTCTTGCTCAGCATTGTGTTAGCTCATTATTCCTGAAATACTATTTTATATAATAAAATAATAGATTCAATTACAACTCCATTATTTATTTTCTCTGACAATTCATTCCATGACATCTTATTCTCTAAATAAACATCATAGATTAGTAAAGATTACTCACTCCTAACAAGAAAATTTACCCAGTTTTGAGAATTGAAATAGTTGCGTAAAAAAGTTTTGCCACGTCTCCGTGCTAAACTGTCCTTAAAATATTTGAAATAATTATTTATTTATTACGTACATTACGTAATTATTACGTAAATTAGTTATTTATTCGTAAATTTTCTCTAAAAATGTTCTTATTTGTCAAGGATTCAAAAAAAGAACTTACTAAAATAAGCCGTTTGTGGCTTCATTCAAGTACAAGGCGGCGAAGTATCTTTACTAATCGATGATAAACATAATATCCTTCTTTCTTTTTATATAGTTTCCCGCTACATTGCTGCTCACCAGCAATTAAATAGACTTTTATTAACATAAGTTAACTAAAAAGTATTGTAATGAAAATATACCCTTACAATTGGAACAGTAATGGATTGGTGATGATACTATGTACGTTTTCAGGCAGAATTGCTTATAAGAGAAGCATTGATACCGTCGCAATAATTCCATAGACTCTATCCCGTTAATCAAACTCAAAACAGAATTATATAAGTATACAGCGCCTAACAAGATTTCTTATAACGAAATAAACTTTCTCAGTTCATAATTATCGTCGCTCATTACGATTCGAGAGGGGACACAATCAACGAATAATTTTCTTTGCTTTCAACTACGGGGGTCCGAACTCCAACTCGTACAGATAACAAATACATTGGCGTCATTGGCGCGAAATATGTCACAGATAAAAACTTTTTTGTGCGATGTCACAATGAGATAATTATCTATTATTTAGAAAATATCTTATCATAGATTAAAAAGAAATAATTGTTATATTGTTTGCTTTTCTTTACCTATATACATAGATTAGGTAAGATTACTCACTCCTAACAAGAAAATGTACCCAGTTTTGAGAATTGAAATAGTTGCGTAAAAAAGTTTTGCCACGTCTCCGTGCTAAAATGTCCCTAAAACATTTGAAATAATTATTTATTTATTATGTAAATTACGCAGTATTAGTTATTTATTCGTAATTTTTCTCTAAAAATGTTTTTATTTGTCAAGAATTCAAAAAAAGAACTTACTAATAAACCGTTTGTGGCTTCATTCAATTTCAAGGCGGCGAAGTATCTTTACTAATCTATGCCTATATATAAAAAAATGCGTACGTATCTACAAAATTAGTGAAGTACCTGATCGCTTTTTAATATAAGATATAAAATATGAGATACCAAAATAAGAACAATATATAAATCCAATTTTTCAAGTTAAAGTGTCATATGACACTAGCTAGAGTCATTATACACAATAGTTATTAGATACTATACAATATATTTAGTCTATGGTTATCACAGATAAAATACGATAGGCTAATGTAAACGGGTATTTCAGCCGAGAAGGTAGGTTACTATAAATCTAGTCGAGCTGGCTTAAGGAATCTTGTTAGCTAATTCTGAATAAATAAGATAGATAGCTTCCAGCCAGTGAGTTAACTTATCTTTTAAGATAAAAAATACTTTAACGTAATTTAATTCAGTAGCTATATCTATTTTCTTAACATTTCTTACCTGCCAATATTATTTTGATTATTTTTACTGTATGATAGTCACAGATTAATTTGATTATTTTTATTGTAATATAAACAGATAATTAATAATATATAATGTACTGCCTAATAATAATAGTGCTAAGCGCTACTGTGTTCTGGTTTGAAGGGTGTGATAAGGGACACATACTTTTCCAAGGCGTTCCAGTTTAATCCTCAGGGGTAGCGGCATATCTGTGGCCGACCTCAGGTAGGAATCTTATCATATCTGGGGTTGATTACAGAGGTCCACGGGCGGCAGTAGCTACTCACCACTAGCTGGGCAGCATGCTCGTCTGCTATATTATAAAAATACTAATAACATTATATTCATTTCATAAGTAAAATATTGTCTTAACATTACAGCTGTATAATATTTTACAAATTTAATATTCGCCCACATTGCCCGACTTTTCTAAGCCAATTTAAATCTTAGAAACTTGAAATTCATTTTCGATAAATTAAAACAAGGCTATTCATTTTTAAAGAATCGCCAAAGTCGTTCAAAGTTATTTGGGACGCAGGCAGTGATTTACCTAAACGTCATGACAGAGTGGAAATTAAAAAGTTAAGCTCAACCAAAATGGCGGTGGTTGTATAGAGTTGATTTTACGTAGACATGCTCCTGTAAAAGTAGGTGCCCATGGAAATGGTGACGGAAAAAAATATATTCTAAAGTACTTAAACAATATCATTTAAAAACTCTACTTATTAAAACATAGATAGAACAAAAATCGACCGAATTTCTATGTGGCCAACAGCATGGTTTGATTTTTTTAATACTAACACACAGTTTAGGCAACATCAATAGAAAATCTATGAATAAAAAGCATAAAAAATTAGCAATTGAGCAGAATATTACCTATGTCTAAGATTCAGATAGAATTGTATAGCAGACTCTACAATAGGTTTATACTCTGTTAATACTAGTTAATATTTCTTGCTGTAAATATTAGGATGGTGGTATTACGTAATCAAATCGTAAACAGAGTCTATATAATCTACATAAATATTGACAAAAACATTTATTCTTTTTAACTTTTACATTTATATTTAAAGTATAAAGTTGAGTTCAACGATGTTTTCCACATATAATAGTGGCATGACACAAAATATGCGACATCAAAGCCATTTCTACATATTTATATGTCTATGGCAGGAATAGTTTCGAGTTCGGGAGGGAAAGTGTTCGCAACTTTTTAATTTGGACCGTTCCATGTTCGAAAGTCGAATTTTTCATCGTAAAGTTCGCTGGTTTGAGGTGCGAAGCGCTTAATAGTCTAACTTTGCTGTTAACTCACTCTTTTATTTTTAAAGACATCAAGCGAACTTTTAGCTGGAATATTTTAGGTAATTTTCTTTAAGCGGTGTTGTCGTTCGAGTTTTATATGTTTGGATAACATAAATAGAGACTTTCTATATTCACAGACTTACACTACGTTTTTGGTTTATAGACAAAAAAAACACGCAACGGACACAATAAGATCCAGTAAGAACTGATTAGAGACTAGAATTCACAAACAATAATATCTAAGTAACATTTTTATACATAATTTAATTATGTACCCCGGCGGAATCGAATCCAGTAAATGTATGAAAGTGACTGTAACACAGGCTCTACTTTGAAAATCTAAGTTTTTTTACATTTTATAAGGTCCTTAGATAAGTACATTATATAAGTATAACTAATGTTTTTATTTTATTTTAAAGATATACAAAAAAGAAAAAAATGTATATAAGAACAATATTTCTAGACTTTAAATAGAGTTTCTGTATCTAGTATCCGAATAGTTATTTTTATTTAAAAAAAGCAGAATCACCGAGCCTGCTACTTAAAACATGCTTTATCTTTTAACTTTTAACATTTTTAGCGATGAAAATTCAGTAAGTCAAAGTTTGCACCGCCGAGGTGTGAAGCGCTTTTACGCTTTTTTAGCTTTTTAGCTTATCCACTACGAACATAGATTAGTGTTAATAATTAACGTGAAAAATTTTGTAAGCTCTGTCTATATTTTTTTAGTTTTAAATTTAAACTATTAAATACGCAAGGTATTTTTTTATAATACAGGCTGATAGGATTTTAAAGATTAATACATTGATAGGCATAGACTTCTGTATTAAAAAAATAGAATTTTAAAGACCTAAATCCGGACCTTTTTTAAAATGTAGCAAATTAATATGTAATCCACCTGACTCCATCCATATGACTGTTTTGGTATTTGTTTATGTACTGGACCATACGATTTCCTAGTTCTGACACTATCCGCTAGGGGCGCTGATTGGAACTTGTATGGGCAAATACGTAAACAAATACCAAAACAGTCATATTAGTCGAAACGTAAAAACTCCTGGTAAGGGTACTGTATTAAAAAAATAGAATTTTAAAGAGCTAAATCCTGACCTTTTTTAAAATGTAGTAAATTAATATGTAATCCACCTGAAAGAAACTGGGGATTGCCGCTTATGAACATCTGCAATCAACCCCAGATAAGATCGAAGTCTACCTAAGACTTGACCTCAACTACAGTTATTACCATGGGGAATAAATTGAAACTCATCGCATAAGTCAGTCTCCCTCATCACACCTTTCAAACCAGAACACAGCAACGCTTAACAATGCTGTTACTAGGTAGAAAAAAGTGGCTGTGTTGCCTCCGAAGTCGAACCACAAAAGGCTCTATCACTTTCAAATTACATTAAACTTGAACAAAGAAATAACTATTTATAAGACTAACTATTTTATTTCTAACAAACTTTAACAGGCCATCGATAAATAGTTAACTTTATTACCGTCATATTGAAAACTACGCTCTGCATCCGGTGGAGCATCCTGGGGAGCCGGAACTCGGTTATTACGTCACTTCCGGCCGACCGGGAACCATGGAGAGTTGTAAATTAGGCTAATTTTTTCATAAAGGCTATCTATGTTGCGCAAGGTTACGGTAAATATATTTTTAAGAAAGTAAACAATTTTTTTTAAGATAGAACCTTCTGTGGTTCGACTCCGGCGGCACCACCGCCACACCTATTTCTGCGTAATAACAGCAGTGTTAAGCGCTGCTGTGTTCTGGTTTGAAGGGTGTGGTAAGGGAGACATACTTTTCCGAGGCAATCCAGCTTAGTAGCTCAAGGCTAGCGGGGCATCTGTGACCGACCTCAGGTAGGAATCAAATCTTATCTGGGGTTGATTACAGATATTCATAAGCAGTAGCTACCTACTATGAGGCGAACTGCATGCTAGTCTAGCAATAGCCTACTGGTTAAAACTTGGATTTTCAGTCAGGAACTCCGAAGTTAAAATCCCAGACATGCACATAGTTTTATCTATTGTGTAATTTAATATAGTATTATATCTATAAATCGATAATAATTTAATACTATTATCGTTATGCAACGTTCCAACGTAACTATATCCGTTACAAAAATGGTTTCACAAATACTTTTACTCCCAAGGCGCTCCTAAAGAAATATCTTCAATAACAGCGATCAATAACCATAAGAAAGATCTAAAAACCTACACTTTATAAGCAAAAGATCCATTTCAAACTCAATATTAAATAAATATAGCGTTCAAATTGGAACGAAGTACAAAACTTAAGTTGGTAGCGATTATTCTTGAAAATGGCGGTAGAAAAACTGGGGTTTTCAAGGGATCGTACCGATTTAGATTTATTTTTCGCCCTCACGGGGACGAAAGTTTGTTGCCTTGGGGTGAGTTTGTAAGGGTACTAATTACCTAATTTGTTATTTTGGAAATTCATTTCTTTTATGCTGTAGGTCTTCTTGAATTAAAGGAAAAGTAAAAATGCTTGATTTATTAATTGATGTGTGCGTAACCTCTGATTTTCAAATTTATGTGCGTATTAAAAATTAATTATCACTTGCTTAAACGGTGAAGGAAAACATCGTGAGGAAACCTGCATACCTGAGAGATTTATAAAAAAAAAAAATCTTAAAGGTATGTGAAGTCTACCAATACGCACTTGGCCAGCGCGGTGGACTATGGCCTGAACCTTCTCATTCTGAGAAGAGACCCGTGCCCAGCAGTGGGACAGTAATGGGTTGATGATGATGATGATGATGATGTGTGCGTAATAGGCGTGTATGACACTCGAATGTGTGTGTGTCTATGTAACTATATATTTACTGCCACAAATAATAAAGATAGCTAGCGGAAAAAATAAATGCATAAGTATTAAGTTGACGACCCGCGTGGCGGAGCGGTCACCATACCGGGCTGACGCGCAAAGGGTCCCGGGTTCGATCCCCGGCCAGACAGATATCTAAATGATGAATTTAGATTTCTGCTTCTGGATCTGGGTCTATGTGTGTGTCCATAGCACCCACGATACAGGGAATCCTAGTGGGGCTGTGAGTGTAGAAAGCGTTTAAATCAGAATAGCGTCATTATTTAATAATGTTTACCACATTAGGCTTCATCCAAAAATATCTTTAATCTGTGCATTAGGAGACCGGGTTCGAATCACAAACCCCATTTTTTTAGCAATTTATTAGAAATTATATTTACTTGCCCTTATTATAAAAATCCAAATTTTATCTTAGATCTTTTAGAAATCAATTTAATCACATACTATGTATTATTACAAGTAAAGTGCAGATTTTACTGATATCAAAAAAGTTATAAGTTTTTAAATAAAATTAGTTTCCCTCAAATACAAGTAGGTAATTAGGTATATCCCTAGTTTTTACATGAATAAGGAATGACATCTTTAAACATATTTCATCACATATATTTAAGCATTAATTTTAAAATAGTAAAAAAACAAACAAATAATTTTCTGCGAACCGTACCTATCAGTTAATAATTCTCTGCCGATAAAAAAATTAAAATGGGGTGCGTTCACCCCCTGTAAAAATTGCCTTCTTAGCGCGTCCCCCTGATTCCCGTTACGGTAAACTTTTATACATTATGTCGCTAAAATTTACCCCTCTTTGCTGGTTGACAAAAAATATTAAAAAAAATTGTAAATATAACGTTTTTTGGACTATTTACATTTGAAAATAGAATTTTAGGACTTAATGGAGTCTTAGATAAGTACTTAGGTATCATTGTTTTGTTGCGTTCGTAATTACTCAAGAATTCGTCATAAATCATATATATATATATATATATATATATATATATATATATATATATATATAATTTGCTGTAAATATTAATATTTCGTCTGTGACCTGATATATTTTCCCGCCATCAGTATTATCTATGGCACCATAATATCAAATACCTAAGTACACAACAGATTAAAAACTAAGTATTTTCTAACGTTTGATTGATTCTATTAATTCAAAAATATTCAATTAATATTGTTATAAAACAACATGTATTTTTACTGAAAAAGTATACTGTATAAAATAAAACGAAATAAACCACTAATGTTTACTAAACAAAGCTGTAGCTGATCTAAATAAATGTTTTGTTACTCAATAACATCTTCCTCCTACATCTTAATTATCGTGTTATTTTACGCGCAAAATATATTACAAGACAACTCCACAGATATTAAAATTATTATTATATTTTCCATTGATTAGTAAAGATTGCTCACTCCTAACAAGAAAATGTACCCAGTTTTGAGAATTGAAATAGATGCGTAAAAAAGGTTTGCCACGTCTTCGTGCTAAAATGTCCGTAAAATATTTAAAATAATTACTTATTTACTATCTAAATTACGCACTATTCAATTTTAAAGCAGCGAAGTATCTTTACTAATCTATGGTTTTGCATAATAATTTCTACTTGAATAGTATAGTGGACTTAGACCATATACACAAAGGTACCAAAGCGCATTCGTCATCGAACGAATCATCGTCAATCCATTACTGTCCCACTGCTGGGCACGGGTCTCCTCTCATAATGAGAAGGATTAGGTCATAGTCCACCGCGCTGGACAAGTGCGTATTGGTAGACTTCACATACCTTTGAGATTTTTTTTTATTAATCTCTCAGGTACGCAGGTTTTCTCACGATGTGTTCCTTCACCGTTTAGTAAGTGATAATTAATTTCTAATACGCACATAACTTTGAAAAATCATTGTTTTTTCTTATATAAATCTCTCAGTTATGCAGGTTTCAGGTGCAGATATTATAGCCGTACCATATACCGCCGTATGCGTACCAAAGCGCATTAGGTGAACAATTATTATTTTTATATGAAATTGAAATAACAAACAAGCTTTCAGTGCATTCCAACTTATAATAATTGGTCATCCGTCGCAAACATTTGTAATCAAACGCATATAGGATCGGAGTATTACTTAAGGTTGACCACGATAAATTCACCCCTGAAGCCTCATGTGCCTTACTCATAGATTAGTAAAGATTACTCACACTCCTAACAAGAAAATGTACCCAGTTTTGAGAATTGTAATAGTTGCGTAAAAAAGTTATACCACGTTTCCGTGCTAAAATGTCCCTAAAATATTTGAAATAATTATTTATTTATTATGTAAATTGTACATTGTAATTATAAATTACGAAGTATTAGTTATTTATTCGTAAATTTTCTCTAAAAATGTTTTTATTTGTCAAGAATTCAAAAAAAGAACTTACTATAATACGCCGTTTGTGGCTTCATTCAATTTCAAGGCGGCGAAGTATCTTAACTAATCTATGGCCTTACTACAACTTTCAAATTGACGTGGCGGTAGTGGCTGTAGTAGTTATAGTCAACTCATTAACACACACACATGAACACTTAACTCGCCAATAATGAATATATGCCAATAATACCGAACTATCAGGGTGTTTGTAAGCTTGTCAATAAATACCCATTGCCATGCGATACCCAAACAAAGAACACATCTCTAACTTATTTGTGACTATACCTACCTACCTACTATCAAAATCGTTATTATTTCATAAGAGATAACAAACAAATTTGTCATATTTAATCTGTGTCCAGTTTCCCGCCGTAGATATCTTTCTGTATCTGGAGGCGGGCGTTGCTCAAATTGTCTTAATTTTTCATCTCGGCCTCCTCGCCCCCGGCCCGCTCATAATTGTTTTTAATTTAAGCACGGAATGAGAAACGCTACAGCCAGTTTGTACAAAAATCTTGTTCTATTTATTGGCGGGAAAACACGGCGGGAGAAGACATCGTTTTTAGGCAATGATAACTTATGGCATTATGCCAGAGTAATTTACGGGATATATATGTTTAAAGTCTAATTGATTAAATAGTTTTTCATGTCGTTTAAAAATGTAAACAACATTCTGAAATGCGTGCTTAATAATATTTATTTATTACATTGTATCGTAACGATAGGCAAAAAAAGACAAAAAAATATGTAAAAAGATACGGTACTTAATTAAATTTTGACAGATGCGTGCATGTGTGTTTATTACTGTGTATATGTTACTGGTTTACGACAACCATAGAATGGATAGAATTGACAATAAATAAGTATATAAATCAGAATTATGTGCGTTTTCAAAGTTATGTGCGTATTAGAAATTAATTATCACGTGCTAAACGGTGAAGGAAAACATCGTGAGGAAACCTGCATACCTGAGAGATTTATAAAAATAATAATAATAATAATCTTAAAGGTATGTGAAGTCCACCAATACGCACTTGGCCAGCGCGGTGGACTATGACCTAATCCTTCTCATTATGAGAGGAGACCCGTGCCCAGCAGTGGGACAGTAATGGGTTGTTGATGATGAAGTATATAAATAAAGTGCCAAAAATACCATCCAACATCGTTTGCGGTGTATATTTTTATTGTTATTTATTGTTATGTTGGTATCATGTAGTAAATTTTAAAAAGGGTGCCTGTAGTCTCTGGCGCGCTTCCAGCAGTCTGTCTGTCTGTCTCCATCCGTTTCCGCCTAACCCCCCGAAATATGTTTCAATTCGCACAAACATGGTAGACGTTTTCTTTGCATTCGCCATCTTTCTTTTATGGCTATTACACTATGTCTTCGGAATTTGCCTATTTTATTTGCAATTTGTATTGTTTTCCTTTACTGCTTAGAGCTGGGACAGTGTTGCATTGCGACCATAGACTACAAAACGATATAGACAAGACAACCATAGAGCATAACAAAATGTTCTTTTTATAATTGCATTGTAACTTTTCTTCCTATTACACTCATAGATTAGTAAAGATACTTCGCCGCCTTGAAATTGAATGAAGCCAAAAATGGCTTATTTTAGTAAGTTCTTTTTTTGAATTCTTGACAAATAAAAACATTTTTAGAGAAAATTTACGAATAAATAACAAATACTGCGTAATTTACATAATAGATAAATAATTATTTCAAATATTTTAGGGACATTTTAGCACGGAGACTTAAAACTGGGAACATTTTCTTGTTAGGAGTGAGTAATCTTTACTAATCTATGATTACACTGTATATTATGTACAATTATTCGCTCTTTAATTATTGAATCACTTAAACTATAGACTAGAAGAATGCGTATCCAAAACAAATTTGAAGATATGGAACACTTCACAGGTACCGCTAACACCTCTATTACTGTCCTTTAACAGAATGACTTGTGTACTAGTTTGTTGGGCAGTGAGGTAGAGACCTATACTAACTCTAGGCATTCGAATTTAGTCCTCAAGGATGGCCACGCATCTAACCAAACTAAAATAGGACTCAACTCTATTTGAGATTGATTAAAATGACCCTACGGTTCCTTTGTGGTATCTTTCAGTAAAACTTTGTCCTAGTGTAAAATAGCTAAAGAATAAATTTTATAAACATTTTTCAAAACAAGCCGTCGGTATCGAACGCTAATTTGCTCAAGTCTGAAACAGATCCCATTTCAACGTCGCGTCCAATCCGTCGCAAGATGGCCGGCCCGCGGGGACTTCTTTATTGAAATTGATATCAAATTATTGTAAGTAATTCAGTAAATATATTGGTTGCGCTAGGCTTATTATTATGGTTGTTGTACTATTATGTAATAATTTTAGTTGCCACCTGTCACATATTGATAGACAGTAAGATTTTTTCACATAAAATAATTAAAACACCCTTATGTGGGTTGTATGACTTTACATCCATAATTAATACACATCCACATTTTTGTATGAAGCGCCTATAGATACCTAAATAGTAGGTAAATATACCTAGTAAGCGAAAAAGAATAAACACATTATCTAAGTTTAAAAATATACTGAGATAGATACTAATTTGCGAGAATAATTTCAAAATTTATCAAATTATTCTAATAAAGAAATTACTCCAACAATTCTAAAATACTTTTTAATTGGCTGAAAAGCCCCGAGATCATTACCCGTAAACAAGATAAAAACAACAGAAGAAAAAACAAATAAACAAAGCGAGGGAAACGGCGCGCAATTCGAGAACACGGTTCAAAAATTCAAAACTGACAGCCCCGTTCTAAAGAAACAAATTAAAATAGGTAGGTATCCGTCTACAATAGCAATAAGATAAGACCGCCACCCTACACCCCTGCAAAAAAAGGTGAAGAAAGAAATGGAACATTCTTGTAGCGGGACAGACAAGGATAGACGCCCCGCGAAAAATTAAGATTCAAATAGTAAGAAAATTAAAATTCGACGAACGGTCAGCGTTCTATCCTTTTCTTTCCCGTTTATAATGTATCTGTCTATCTCGTTTTATGGAGCAAAAAAAGGGTGATCGAAGTTTCATTAGGGAGGGGGCAACGGGAATCTTATTGGAATGGTAATGACAGCCGACGGTTAAAGACTTTTTAGCGACGCTTCGTGAAAACTAATGGCGTTTTTTTAGAGCCCTTTTTGTGTCATTATGCTTTATTTAACTAAGTTTTCTCAGCTACAATGTCGATCACTTTAAATAAAATGTCCTAATTTTTCAGTACTTAAAATAAAAAGCATAGTTGAATCACATACCATTATAAGAAATAGTTTGTGAATTATTTTGTACCTACAATTAGTCCTATTTAAGCTAGTTATCAGTGTACTCGTAAGCCCTTCACTAAACCAGTTTCTTGTCGCAAATCACCTAAAATAGTAAGGTTTACTTCACCACTTAAAAGCATCACCACATGTTGATAAACTTCACTGACCTCAATGTTAATATACTTAAGTTTTCTCACTGTTTTTCCTTCACGATAAAAGTAGGTTTCAAAGGTGGTAGAACCCTTTGTGGTTCGACTCCGGCGGCACAACCGCCACACCTAATAATAGCAGTGTTAGGCGCTGCTGTGTTCCGTTTTGAAGGGTGTGGTAAGGGAGACAGACTTTTCCGAGGCGTTCCAGCTTAGTCCTCAGGGATGGCGGCGCATCTCTGGCCGACCTCAGGTAGGAATATCTAATCCTATCTAAGGTTGATTACAGATGTCAAGTAGCAAGTGGCTACTGCCGCCCATGGACAGTCTACTACCCCTATATTATAAAAAAAAAAACATTAATTTGAAATTAACTAAGGATCAGTATAGTGAAGCATGATCTTGCCGCAGAAGTCATTAACACTTGGACAAAATTTATTATCGCCTCAAGGATACACTTATTTACTTAAACTTAATTATTATTTTTATTTATTTATTTTATTTTATTTTATTTTATTCGGAAAACATACAGTGCTTAAAAACTAAGTTACTTACAATATAATTACATACTACACCATTTAATAGTTTTCGCATATTACAGCTAAAGTGCTTTTTTGCTTCAAAGTTTAATCTAGTTAAAAAGAAAGAGAAGGCATACAGTCATAGTTAAGTTACATATTAAGATGGTATTTCCGTATTTCGTACAAAAGTGTACATTGTGTAGCGTCTTTATAAGTCATGTGCACTAGTGCGGATCGACCCTTAGGTACAAGTGACATACAAGCATACAGCCCTCTACGGCGTAGTGGGTCAAGGCTACGAGCTACGTCATTACATATGCCTAATCTTTTACTTCACTTACTTTATGTGTAAAGTGTGTAATATGCGCGAAAATTCTGTACGGAGCGTAAAGAAGAAAAATACTTACGTTGTTTTTCTTGAAAGGAAATAAACTTTTGATATATAAAGTTAAGTATTAAAGCTTTGGCGGCCTAGACCGATATAGAAATTGATTAAAGGGATAACCTAATATTAGTAATTACTTGATATTGAAACTTGTATAAGTAATATATGTTTAAAACATTTTATATTTAATAAAAAACATTACAGCAACATTAGTGTTATATGATTCGTTGTATTTAAAAGATTGAAGTATCAAATGAGCATGCTATTTACCTTATAGTCAGAGATCACTGCCGTCCATGGATATTTATAGCCAACTTCGTATAGAACAGGTGTTTTACCTGAAGCCGATCAGATGCATTGACACTCCTAAAGTCTAAGATTATTATTAATGATTCCTAGATCCATATCCTTCACCGAAAGGCAAGAACTTCTTCACGTACTGTACCTGTCCTCAGCAGTGGCAAAGCATCTTTTTTTTATAATATAAGAGTAGCAGACGAGCATGCAGTCCACCTGATGGTAAGTGGCTACTGCCGCCCATGGACATCTGTAATCAACCCTAGATAGGATTAGATATTCCTACCTGAGGTCGGCCAAAGATACGCCGCTACTAAGGACTGCTAAGGACTAAGCTGGAACGCCTCGGAAAAGTCTGTCTCCCTTACCACACCCTTCAAAACGGAACACAGCAGCGCCAACACTGCTGTTATTAGGTAGAAATAGGTGTGGCGGTGGTGCCGCCGGAGTCGAACGACAAAGGGTGCTACCACCTTCAAGTAAAATTATACCGCGTAAATGAAAACTCAAAAGAAAATCTTCTGCGTCTTATAGTTATTTTCTGAAAGAGAATGAAAAGCAGCCATTTTTTGCAATAATTAAACAGCGTCACTCCGATCAAAGGGGTTGAAGGCGGTAAAAATAGCCCCCCTCGGGGGTGGTTCTTTGTCCCCTTATCTATACAATTATTTGAAGAAAGTACACTCGCAAAAAGATAGCTGGACGTCCGCCTCGGATTGCGACCGTCGCCTCTTTTGTTTTGGTTATATTATTTTCTGAAAATATCTATTGCCGTTATCTAGAGATATTGAAATGTCCTGTTAAACAAAAGAATAAGGTTTATTTACTGTAGCTATATTACATGTATATTATTTTATATTTGTTTAACGTACCAAAGACTTTGCTAAAACTTTGCTAAAAACCGGTGGTTCTTAATACGACACATCCTTTATTAGAGCGTTTTGTTTGTAGGATACCAATATTTGTGAAACTATAAAATTCCAATAATATATACCTGTGACCTTTCTATGAAAACATCTTATGACTCTTAATTTTGCAATTCTCTATTATTGTTCCTGAGTTCGTGTTTTTAGTAGATATTTTTGTAGATTTCTCTTATCAAACATACTTGTATCATTTGAAAAAGCTGCCTACATTAAATGTTTCTTAAATACTTCTTAACTAAATTGGTTTTCTTTTCGTAATTTCGGATGTCTCTTTAGTAAAATAACAATTTAATATTTCAGATCACTTGAGAGCAACATCGTGAGCGCCGGACGCCCTACAAAAACGATCTGCGAAAGGGGAGCCGTGGCAAAAATGACGCTCCAAATAAAATAAATACGTTTCCAACTTAACCAGACCCGCTTCCCCCCTCTTCATCCATACAAAACAAGACCACGTAGCAACAAGTGAACCACAAAGTAGAGGTCAGAACCACTGGACGAGTTATAACTGTCTTCAACATTGCCAAGAAAGATATATAGGTGGCGCTGTCTCGAACGCTGGTTACAACGTTTACTCCAAATATTAAATGGTGGGTACTTATGTATTTTTAACTGTATTTTGTGCTACGTAACGGTTGATTTATAGTTACGGAAATCATCTAAGACCCTTCGGAGGGGAAATTTTGCTGAACATAGTTTTGTTTTTAAATACTGTAAACTGCACATTATATTATAGAAGAAATAATTAACTTGCGATAACGGCATGTAATGTCTGACCGCAGTTCGATTATTGGCTGAAACCGAATCCGAAGAATCAAAATAACTAATCTTCAACTACTCCAACACCAATACTCCGATCGTGTCAATAAGTCCAATGAATAAAATAGGTGTAGCTGCGGTACTATATGTATATTACTAAGACTACTATTAACTTAGTAAAACTCAGGCCAATATTCCAGAGAATCCCGATAGATCCTACATTTCCCGAGACCCAGCTCCCCAGCTCGACCAGTCACGACACAGGTCGGCACTTTACCCTTGACTGACTGACTTATAAGTGTCTCACTCTTAACTTTTCAAACCAGAACATAGTAGCGCTTAACACTACTATGGGTCAGGAATAAGTGTAACTCTGGTGTCTCCAAAGTCGAACCAAGAAAAGCTTCACCATCTTTAAACTATTACTTACCTTACTAAGACTCAAGCCAATATTCTACTGAATCCCGTAAGATCCTACATTTTACGAGACTGAAATAGATGTGATGGAGCCTCCTGAATCGAACCACGATAAGTTCTATCTCCTCTAATCTTTTACTTAACTTACTAAGAATCAGGCCAATATTCTACAGAATCCCGATAGATACTATATTTCCCGAGACCTTCGATGTCTTGTGTGATGCCACCGAATTCGAGCCACGTAGGGCTCCTCCGAAACTAAGTCTACTTACTATTAACTTACTAAGTTACTAAGTCTCAAACCAATATTCTACAGAATCCCGAAAGCTCCTACATTTCCCGAGACCTTGATGTTTGTGTGATGCCTCAGAAATCGAGCCACGAAGAGCTCTATCCTAAGATCGAAGAAGAAGCTATGCTCTCCACGAAGGGATCCAAAATTACTTACTATTAACTTACTAAGACTCAGGCCAATATTCCAGAGAATCTCAATAGATCCCACATTTCCCGAGACCCAGCTCCCAGCTCGGCCAGTCACGCTACAGGTCGGCAATTTCCTTTTGACTGACAATTTCCTCCGAGCGCCCGATTTTAATGCAAAACGAGAAAAAACATCGCTTTTCTGCTGGTGATGTTAGAGTTACGTGGATATCCCTATATCCCTTATATAGGGTGGCAGCTCTTCAGGAGAATATTCGACTGGAACGCGGAGTGTTATCGGCGGAAATCTTAGGGAAAGTGGAAAATCGAGCGCAAATTTGTGTTAAGGATGGTGGAAGACACCTGACAGATATTATATATAGATATATCATATTTTCTAATTGGCAAAAAAAAATACAGGTAAATATAAATAAATAAATATAAATATTTCTATTACTCAAAATCACTTTTTTATTCAGTACAAAAGTTATTCAAAAACAAAATAGGGTGATTAATTTTGCGCCACAAATAAAAAAGTAAGAAGATAAATCCGATATAAAACCAAGGATAGTCTAGTGCTTATCGGTATCTCAACGAGGAGCTCTGACATTCGAATTCCAGGCACACATCTCTGACTTGTCAACATTATATTCGTATTACAAAGTAATTTTCAGTTACATTAAATGTGAAGAAAAACATCACGTACAACTCTACTACTCGTATATGAAGTCTATAGATCAGTACCCTTACCATGAGTATTTACGTTTTGACAAATATGTTTTGGTATTTGTTTACGTATTTACGTAAATAAATAAATAAATAAATAAATAAATAAATAAATTTGCCCATATAAATTCCAATCAGCGCCCCTAGCGGACTGTATCAGAACTATAGTGTCAGTAACGTAACATTAAATGTCTAAATTGCGCTTTATGTTTTGTCTCTTTTTTGCGAATGTGTGAGGCAGACAAAAAGACTTGAGCACGTACTTATTGTTACGTTTACTTAGTCTACTGAAGCAAACGGAACAGGATACAGAACAGGATCACTTTAAGAGGAGACTCATACCCAACAGTATGACAGCAATGGATTGACCTAACACGCCATAATATTCCTTTGAGATTTTTTGAATGAATCCTTAGGCGTATAGGTTTCCTCGCGATGTTTTCCGTCACTCATTAAGAAGCTGATAATTAATTTTTCAAATGCACATAATTGAAAAATCAGAGGTAGCGTGGCTAGAATTTGTACCTCGGACCCTCGATAAAGAAGCCAAGTTGCAAGAGTTATTGTTTACGTACACTTCTTTCATACATATGCCTCACATAAAAAGTTCTCGGTAGTCCTATCCATATGACACTATCACGTCTTTAGAAAACGGCTAGGGCGAAGAAAGAAAACTGGTGCAAAGCCCCCGCCGGAGCTTTGTGCGATATTACAATTGTGTTCACTCGATTCACGTTTATATTAAACTAGCATTGCCTCTGGTATCACCCGTTTCTTTACATAGCCTACCATCATCTATAATACATAAATAAGATGGTATATTTTTATGAAAAAGTAAACGTAAAAAAAGAAGTAAAGAAAAACTAGAAGACCTTGGAGTCCATATGTACTAATTGGACACTGCAGCGCATAGACATCTATAATTAATCTCGGATTAGAGTCCTAGTCAATGCGTTCCAAAGAAAATCTATTTGGCTGATAAGGTCGGTTATCAAAAATACTCTTACTAATGATATAAGTGATTCTAAGCTAAGTATTTTTTTTATTTTATTAATTTTTAACCACTCAAGTTGGTACCATAAAAAGAAGTCAGAAACTTTCTTATTCAAGGTCGCGCTGAATGCATATAAAGGGCAACTTTGGCCGCTTTCATGTTGGAACCCTTGTTTCCTTCAAATGTACCTACTTAATAGCCATAATATTTTCTTTTAAAAAACTTCTTACATAAGTATTGAATCAAGTCTTTTTATACTTTTGATTTATGATTTGATGATATGTATTAAAAAAGTATGTAAAAAATGCTTCGCAAATGCGAATGTGCTTGAAGATATTTTCACTGAAATCTTAATGTAGGTAAAGTTAAAAAAATACCAACATACATTCCTATATAAAAACTTTCGCTTTAATAAGTAGGTACGAAGTATAAAGCACTTTACCGACGCTTGAAGTAGACAAACAGACGAACCGATAATTGTATGTACGGCTTATTGAAACATTCGGATATTACTCTAACTCTTAACTCTTTAAACAAAACCTTTTCAGCGAAATCGCCTCGATTGATTTGTATTCGGAAAGATAAGTAATTACGTTGAGTTGAGGCCAGATCCATAAATCCAGGGGGGTCTCCCTGAAAAAAGGGGGTGTTCTTCTTATATTTAAATATCGAACCCCTTCCGGGTAGGTGCCACGGTTTTTCCAGTAAAGGGGTAAGTGACAGAAGCAGGGAATAGGAGTTGGCGTGGAGTCGTGTTGGTTTATTACTTTTGTATTGTTAGGACCATTGATTATTTTCTTTTTTATTGATTTTAAACATTTTTGAATTGGTTGCCTTTTGATTATCTAGATAAATCTTTAGAGCATATAAAAGAGCGAATAGATAACAAAGACTACTTTTTTTCACAACAAAATTATACTGACGAAGTACTGTATGAACAAGAACAATGAAAAAGTTACATAAATTTTGCACGCCCAATGTGGTAGAACATAAGATACTTGTTATAAATTTAAGATCCTTGTAAAATACTACTTATGTTCTTGCAAATAAATGATTTGATTTGATTTGACTCGTTTTAAACCTATTGGTCGACAAGCATGACATTTTGATTACGGGTTCCTTTTGCAACGGAAATGGATACTAAAAAAGAAGTTTTTAAAAGTCTGTCCTCTAACGGGGAAGACTTATGTTTTTATTATAAACTTAAAACAAAATAGACTCTGTTATAGGTATCGAAGAAATTGATTCATGTTTACTTGACCGTAAGAAGTTTTATATTAAATTTATATCCAAGGAAAAAGTAATTTCTCACAAGAGTTCACAACAAATCTTATATAAACAATATAAAGAAAACCGTGAAAAAATCATTAAATAATATTTAATTTATTGTACAATCTATTCCAGGTATTCCGCAGTGCCGTTTCAAGATGGACTTAAGAAGCAAAAAGGAAAGAGTCCTGGGGTGGCGCCCGCCTCCACCACCCTATTAGAATACAGAATAATAATCGCCAAAAGAAACGGGGGAGGAAAAATATAAATAGCTATCTACCTCGGGATATTAAAATTTCTACAAGAAACACTCCGGCCGAATTTCAATTTGAAAATAAAATTATATTCCACGGATCTGGTGCCTTTGTAACTAAATTTTATGTTAAATGTTTCGGTAAAAATGATTTTTTGAAGCTTTAGATTGTTTAGTTTAACCTACTTAGAGTGAATTTTAATGAGCGTAATGTTTAATGGAATTTGAATGCCGCTTTCATTTCTTTTTTGTATAATCACTGTGTTGTTTTGAAGGATAACTTAGTAATTTATTCGAAGTATGTAGTTTTAAACTTTTTACGTACATTTAAAGGAAAATAACTGTTTAATAACCGACTAAAAACAAAGGAATTTCATAATTTAAGACGTTTTTAGACAGAATTATGGATCTTGAATACTTTTATAAGAAGTTTTAAACTAAATTACCAATTGAAATTTTTAAAGACGCCAAAACCATTTCTGCTAAAATAAGTTTGAAGTTTGTGTGGTGTAAGTGTGTAGTTATAAGTATCTAATACCTACATTATATGATGTTAGGTAAAAACTAATACCTAATAATTTGAAGGGTGTGGTAGGGGAGACATACTTTTTCGAGGCGTTCCGGCTTAGTCCTCAGTGGTAGCGGCGCATCTGTGGCCGACTTCAGGTAGGAATATCTAATCCTATCTGGGGTTGATTACAGATGTCCATGGGCGGCAGTAGCCACTTACCATCAGGTGGACTGCATGCTCGTCTGCTACTCCTATATTATAAAAAAAATAAAAAAATACCTCAATCTTATTTATACTGCATTTGGTAACCATTTGTACGAATTAGTAAGACCTACGTGTACTAGCTTCTTATTTTTACTTTTAAAATGATGTCAAGGGTATTTAAAATTAACTGTATTACAGTTTTATTTTGTATTTTCAACTGCGACTTTTTGGAGCGATTCAGTGCGTTTGGCGATTGCGCGTTTGCATCGTTAACGCGCAACTGTTGCGGGCGACATTAGAGCATAGTCGCGACAACATCGCGTCTGAATCGCGATCGTTTTGCGATTGAATCGCTACAAAAAGTCGCCGTGCTACTAATTTAAAGAATAAGTTTCCTACTCGGTGTACTTAAAAAGTATTTGTGTATTTTAAATTTTTAAACTCAATTAATGGCTTAATTTAGCACGTAATCTACAAATGGCTTTGTTTGCACTTTCCGCGGTCATTCTAAAACAGGTTTAGAGGTCGTGTGATTAATTTTATTTAAATTTATTAACTTGATTTTTCAACTGGCTGAAAGAGAACGCTTTTCTATAATCATATGCCATAATTGCCTACCATTATATTTGTATGTACGATATATTAAAAGAAGCTTTTTTGGTTGCTTTTCTCAAAGACGTTTGTAGTTGAAGCCGCTTTCTATATTTATTATATTTAATCTCACAAATCGTGATCAAAAGTGTTTACAAATTCTTTCAAATGCGGACTTAGAATAGAAATTAATTTATTCAATAAAATTCATAGTTTAAAGATGTCTGAATATTCGGGGATCGAATCTGGAAATACTTCATGTCAAACTGGTATGAAGACCGCTGCGCCGATCGAAATTTGAAATCCATTGTTGACACAAAATTAAAGTAAGTAGGTACGTATGTAGATACCGCCTTGTGAAGCCACAAATGGCTGACACATACGTAAAATGCCTGACTGAAAAATATACGTGAATGGTTTTCCCATTACGTCTCCGACTGTCGTGGTGTAATTTACGCGGAATAATGCCGACATGTGCAGTTTAAAGGTGGTAGAACCCTTTGTGGTTCAACTCCGGCGGCACCACCGCCACACCTATTTCTACCTAATAACAGCAGTGTTAGGCGCTGCTGTGTTCCGGTTCGAAGGGTGTGGTAAGGGAGACAGACTTTTCCGAGGCGTTCCAGCTTAGTCCTCAGGGGTAGCGGCGCATCTGTGGCCGACCTCAGGTAGGAATATCTAATCCTATCTGGGGTTGATTACAGATGTCCATGGGCGGCAGTAGCCACATCAGGTGGACTGCATGCTCGTCTGCTATTCTTATATTATAAAAAAAAAAAAAAAGTTAAGTGATGTAAAAACAATATGAAATCGAAGAAAAAGTGCGGAGAAATATCATTTCATTTGTAAATGCTCTAAAAACTATTTTTTTAATATTTTTCAAACACGAAAATAGATGACAGTGACAAACACAATTGTCAAAGCTGGTTACAAGTAATTTGTTGTTACGAGTGAGTAATCTTAGTAGATTAGTAATCTATGGGTAAATAAAACAAAATAATATAACATTTCACAATAAAACATTTTAATTACATTTATCTACCTACTGAACTCTAAATGAAAGAGACATTGGCACATAGTAACGTTAAAATAAATAAATAATGAAAAATGATCTCTGCACTTTGTCCTATTTATCCTACTATTGTGTCGAGGATGCCATGTACACACAACGATGAATACATACACACCCAGACCCAGAACGTTGAACGTTATGAAAGTATGGACCGCCGTCCAGAGTTGCATCAAATTGAAACTTGTTGTGGACGATGTATAATTAACCAAATACTACCACCAATAATTATTTTTTAGATCAGCACACGGGGTCTGAAGTCATTTACCGAAATGTTACATAACCTCAAAATCAAAAATATCCGACGATAGATTGATGGTCGGTTTTAACTGATAGTAGGTACCTATAATGTAGTTCGATTAACATATTCCATTTACTTTTAAAGGTAGTAGGTAAAAAAACCTAAAATAATCCTAAAAACCTAAAATAATGAATTCCGAGTATAAAATACCGCCATTTTAATTTTTAAGAACAACAATCAACATTTCGTCTTATTTTATCTTAAATGGCACCCCCTTGTTCAAAGAAACTATTCTGATCGACAAACTATGTAAAAAAATCAAAAAATAATTTTAATATTACTTTCATTTTGACGCATGAGAAAAATCAGTACCAAGAATGGGCATTCTCCTTTATCATTTAGATATCGAACCCAGAACCCGCTGCATGTAAAACGGTATGGTGACCTTTGCCACGCGGGTCCTGCTCTTAAAACATCTAAATATATATAACTCAAAGGTGACTGACTGACATAGTGATCTATCAACGCACAGTTCAAACCACTGGACTGATCAGGCTGAAATTTGGCAGGCAGGTAGATGTTATGACGTAGGCATCCGCTAAGAAAGGATTTTGATCAATTCCACCCCCAAGGGGATAAAATAGGGGATGAAAGTTTGTATAAGTTACTTCTTAGTTAATAATGTTACTTCGTAACGCGAGCGAAGCCGCGAGCAAAAGCTCGTTCTTACTTACGTTCCCAAACATTACCTTCCGCCTTACGCAACCCCATAACAAATCTGTAAATATTTCCAAATAGGTGCTAAATTTACCAAAACTAAGTTAGTATATTTTTCAATGGTTGGTAAAATAATATTTTTATGCTTCTTCCATTTACTTCTCTTTGAGAATTGACATAATAAGTACCTAGGTACCTTTTGAAAATTATTTACCTAAATTTCCTAATTAACGTCCTGAAATATTATACTGAAAATTATTTGACGGTCAAAGCATTGAAAGCCACTAATAAATATTATAAAGTTAATATAACTGGTAATATAACCAAAAATAAATAAACAAAATTTAAAATTAATATACCTACCTAATTACTTAAATATTTTAGTCCTCAAATACAAATCGGTTGCAAGCCACTCTTATTATCATTATTCTTTGTACCTATTTATTACCTACAAAATTTAATTTATTTTAGTTGTATGTGTTATTTGCTTACAAAGTAGGTAAGTACTCGCAGTATCTGTGATATACAAATAAAATTGTTAAAGTTATTTTTGGATGTAATCTTTAAAAACAGTACACTTGTAAAAATTGATGTTCAATTTGTGTTAAAAGCACTTGAAAACATAATTTAGTTTCGCAATCAAATCGCATCTGTAAATTGTAAAAGGCTTACTCAGCGACTTTCCCAAACGGTGAAGAATCCTGAAAAATGAAACTCAATTATTGATTGAGACTTTGTGTAAATTGTAATTGTACTTATCTATGAACTATTTTTAGTAGCAGAAGTAAAGATCCTTAGATTTTTCGAAGCCTAGTTTTTGCCCGCGGCTTCGCCTGCGCTTAAAAGAAAATAATATGACATACTAACACACATACCTGAAAATTCGTACCTTCATTGGAAGGAAAGTGGCGCCATCTGGCGAAAATTGGTCGTACCAACTCTGAAATCTTCGTGGGCTCATGGAGAACAACTTTGCTAAAGATCATCACTTGATCGAATGCATAATTTACGATTCAATCGTTACTAATATCGATTAAAATAATCAACTTTTTGGTCCAAAAGATCTATTCTCCGATTAATCGATCTTAGATCGCCATCCCTAGTTCCCGTGGGATTTCCGGCATAAAAACTATCCTATGTCCTTTCTCGGGTCTCAGACTATCTTTGTACAAAGTTTCATTAAAATCGGTTCAGTGGTTTAGACGTGAAGAAGAGACAGACAGACAGACAGAGTTACTTTTGGATTTATAATATTAGTAAGGAAGTAAGGATAGTAAGGATTGTCAATAAGTGATTGCCTATTGGTTACGTTGGTAGGTAGATATACAAGGGTCACAAATAACCCGTTAAAAACGAAATATCAAATTATAACTAAAGGAGACCTTTAATTATAGACGGAATTAAGTACCTATAGATCATCATCGTCATCAGACCATTAAAATTTCTGTCTTACTGCTGCCAGCGTCTCTATCACAGTGAGAAAGCCAAAGTCACCCGCGCTTTCTCAATTATACTTAAGTAGGTACTTAGGTATCTACAAAATCCTAAAACGATTACCTTACCGATTATATAAATTCACTTTAGATTTATTACTTAAAATACGTTTTTATAACGTTAAAAAAAGTTAAAAACCTACACTTAGGTAACTTTGCTTTTACTTTGAATATGTAGAAGGAAAACTAGGTACGTATTAGGCAATTCATAATTATGAATCCGATAGCAAATCACGAAAATGTGCCTATGTTATAAAGAAATTCTTTTAAATTGTCATGTAACAAAATTGCAACAATTTTATACAATTTTTGATAAGTTTAAATTTGTAATTTTAGAAAAGATCCTTTGTAAAAGAAATACACATCAAGGAAGTTGATCGGTCTAATTTAAAAGTTTCGGTGCCTCTTCTAAAAGGAAACATTTTTATTTGTTTTGTATCAAAAATATTGTATGTCTAAATAACAAATTACGATTACTGAAACAAAAACTAAAATCAGAAATATGTCCCTATACCAAAATCACACATAGGAGGGAAAAGAAAAACCGTTTTTTATCGACCGAGCCTCTACTATACCTATTAAGGTATACCAACGGAGACCCTCTTTAACATAGGATAATAATAAAAATCAGCCACTGTTATATTTTTGGCAACATATATTTTTAATCTTTTTCATGTAAGTCGGTCATACATTCGGATCAAAAAAGTACAAAACTAACTTCGCCTCAACACGAAAGTGATAACTAAAGTTGTTTGCAATGTTACCTTAGTGCGAATCACCGAATACGACTTCGAAAACTTCAGTTCAACGAAAACGGCTCTCACGAAGTGTTGATACCGTCGACTCTTTTTAGGTACAAAGTACAAACGTTTTACTATCTTGCTTTTAGCGATGTGCTGGATATTCGTATCCGTATTCGCGATATCCGAAGGAGAAAAGATCCGTATCCGCTGATCTACACACTAATGCTCCGTATCCGCGGATATAATTTTCTTTACGATCCGACACATCACTGTTTCCTATGTAAGGTAAAGTCACCAAATAAAGCCTACCTTAATTTCATTATTATTTAACTAGCATTTTTAAGAAAAATGCACAGATCGTTTGAAATACTTCCATTTATTTATTAAACTTTGTAATAAAAGCGATAAAATTGTTTCAGAAACAAAAATCACACTTTTGTGAAGTCAAATAACTAAAATATCATTTTGGCCTTATCGGAAACGCTGTGTCTTAATAAAGTCTCAATAAAAACAAATAATCATTCCAACTTTTGTATAGGTTGAATCTGGCAACAAACTTAACTCCTTCCACTTAACAAATTCGGTATATCGTTTTGTGTAACTTTGATGACAACGCATTAATGATAATATTGAGCTCTTCTGATGATAAAATAATTAGTTTAAAAACTAAAAACCACGCTAAGATCGCACAAGGAAATTCTTTAATCCTGACGATCCTAATGAGGAGAATGGGACTAACCTATTAAAATCGTGTATTGTCATCGGCTCTTGATAAATGGTCAAAATTTTAAATTAATCGGACCTTTCAAAGTGGGTAAAAATCGAGTTCAAAAATTCCGTTACATACATATACATTATGTAAAGATAAAAAGCTAATAAAAGCGTGGCAATAAACATTCTCATCATGTTTAGGCTTGGATCCGTTTAAAAACTTAATTAGGCGGATGTCTATCTAGCACTATATAATATAATACACACCTAAGACACTCGTATACATGTTACTCGTATATACAAAATTCTCGTGTCACAGTGTTAGTTACCGTACTCTCGAAACGGCTTTACCGATTTTCACCAAATTTTATAAGCATATTCGGTAGATCTGAGAATCGGCTACTATCTATTTTTCATACCCCTAAATGATAAGGGTTGTTCACCCTCAACATTTTTTATTTATATGGCAACACAACGTTTGCCTGGTCAGCTAGCATATATTTATAAAAAAAAATGGGAAAGTGCGAGTCGAACTAGCCCATGGAGGGTTCCATACCACCATTTTTTTAAATATTTGTTGTTATAGCAGTCATTGAAGTAAATACATTGTGAAAATTTTAATTACGATGCCTAGATAAAGCGAAAAACGTAGAAAAATAGTGGTTTCTTGTATGGCGACCCCCGTTTATTTTTAACATTTGTTTATTTCTAGTATTTTTTATATATATTCCGTAAAATTTCAATTGTCTATCTATTACGGTTAAGGAGATAGAGTCCTGTGTCAGACTGCCAGACGGACAGAAAGCCAAATCTTAATAATAGTTAATGAAACCCTAAAAATAGATCATTGAAATCTTATTAGACATAGAGTCATGTGTTTTTATTAATTTGTATTCGTAGTGCGTATTGCTGGGTCTGGGTATAAGCCTAATACCTCTACCTATAAAGGCATAGATAGATACTTAGAAAATCTTTGCCTATCTTTGTATAAGTACTTGGCATCCAAAATACACGAAATCTAATGGACTTATTAATATAAACTGTCATTAATATTTTTACTATTTATTAATATAATTAGTGCAATTTTGTACGCAGTTCGGCAACCAGTAGGTAATACTTTGAATCTTTTTATCTCAATCAAGTAGTATACCTACGCACATCGTAATGTCCTAAAAAGAATAACGATTACTTCACGAACAGAATGCAAATTTATTTACCAGTGCACAGTTAAATACTAACTTCCTTTAAGTAATTAGTAAGTAGGTATTAAAGTAAAAGCTGTTTACTTTAAACTTAGATAGGTATAAGGTGCTTAAATTCCAAAATTCTAATTCATAAAACTGAAATTATATCATGTCATCGTATACGAGTAGACCTACTGCATGTAGGTTTACAACCTACAAGCATAGATTAGTATAGATACTTCGCCGCCTTGAAATTGAATGAAGCCACAAACAGCTTATTTTAGTAAGTTCTTTTTTTGAATCCTTGACAAATAAAAACATTTTTAGAGAAAATTTACGAATAAATAACTAATTTACGTAATAATTACGTAATTTACGTAATACATAACTAAATAATTATTACAAATATTTTAAGGACATTTTAGCACGGTGACGTGGCAAAACTTTTTTACGCAACTATTTCAATTCTCAAAACTGGGTACATTTCTTGTTAGGAGTGAGTAATCTTTACTAATCTATGCCTACAAGTTACACTTGAAGGTACTTTAAACATAACGAAATTAATACGAATTGCAAACCTCTTCGTTTTATTTTTGAAGTCGGTTAAAAATATAAAATATTTTCTCTAAAATATTATTAAATAAACCTATTTACGTAGACGTAAGCTGAATAATTTTAATTATGATCACAAAAGTATTACGAATCGTAAAACAAATTACAACTTAATCTTTAGTACCTACACACAATTTCCACGGCCGAAAGCCTCCATCCGAACCGCGAACCATTTCTTCATGATTAAAAAGATTTCTAAAGAAAGCCTTCGAGCACCCTTCGGTCTTAAAAACGGACCAATGACATCGAGGGGGTGCGAGTGAGACGGCGAATGGGGGGTCATTTTTGCCAATACTTAAACGAAGATAGATAGAGACCACCCGCCTCCCTGTTTTAAGAAATTTTAACTTTTCTTTATTCAAAGCAATACCCCCGGGGGTGGGTGGCGCCCCCACGGGGGGTACCCATTTTTCTTCTACTATTCTCTTTGGCCAGTCTCAAAGGGAAATAACAGTGTGCTCTGCTACTAAAGTATTTATTAAAGCCAGCATTCGTTGAGAATTGCTAAAAAAGTGCTTCCCATTTATAACGATATTCCGCTCGCGCTTTGTTTCAAATTAAATGGGAATTAAAAGAATTTATGGCGTTGTTTGTTTGATGAATTTCTTGTTTACTAAAAATTTCGTTATTGGGATTCTTTGTATTGAAGTTATTCTTTCTTTCGCCGCTTCTTCTCCACGAAACACCTTGTGAAGTGGTGGTAGATTTACTGACATTCAAAAAGTGCTCTATAAAGAAGCTAATTTGAATTAAAAAAATGATTTGATTTGGAAGGTGAAGCCTCTGGTTTGTAGGCACTTAGGTATAACATCAATGTCACTTCTTTAACTTGTGAATATCCAATTATTGAGCGTGATTCACCATAGTCCACCACGCTGGTCCACTTTATATTAAAATATTTTGAAACAACTATATAGAGTCCACATGCGTATTAGATGTCTTTATGATTTTTTGTTCACTTTTAAAAATTTATTAAGCTAAACAAAACTATATGATTCTGAATCAAAGGTAAAAAATTAACTCACCGTAAATTTGCTTCGTAATCATGTTCCAACAAAATATACATTAAATGCGCCCGCCTCGCCATACCCACTCTTGCGCGGATTCTGGTTCGATCCCCATTGATGCAAAAATTTAAATTCAAAATTTGATTTCTACTCTGAATTTATGGACCGATTGGTCTGTGTATTAACTTTAGGCTTTGAGTATTGCTTTTAGCCTATGCTTTCTGCATTATATTTTCATTAATAGCAAATTAACTTTCAATGAGAATATTACACACCCACGCATGGTAATCGTTTTCGTCATCCCTGTTTTGGCATATAATATTATTACCTAAGTATTAACGAGTGATCCTATAAGGGTTTCGATTTTTGTTTTTGTCGTATGGAACCCTAAAACCTCAGAACAGTTAAGTAAATTAAAAATAAAACCATAGTTAAAGTATTTATAATCCTTCACAAAAAATGTTGGTGTATTTTTTTCATAGTCTCTTGAAAAAAGTAGCTACATAGTATATGAGCAAGCATCATAACTGTAGGCACTACTAGGAATTTTTGTGTATCATTACTTTGAGAAAAAATAAATATTTGGCTATAATTTCTTTCTGTTTTATTTATATAATATTTAATTATTTACCCTAAGGCATAAGACACAAAATGACAATAACTCTGTCCTTTCAATATTATTGATTTTTATGAATGTAATTTTGAAAGCAGCTAAACAGTTTCTGATATTACTTTTACCTAAAAGCAAAGCCATATTACCTACCTGCATGCCGATATTACATAATTGTTTACTTTTATTTTAAGGTTTTATTGCAAAAATTGAAACACAAGAGTAGCCATAATAAGTAGTATTATTAAAGGTGGTAGAACATTTTGTGGTTCGACTCCGGCGGCACCACCGCCACACCTATTTGTGCCTAATAACAGCAGTGTTAGGCTCTGCTGTGTTCCGTTTTGAAGGGTGTGGTAAGGGAGACAGACTTTTCCGAGGCGTTCCAGCTTAGTCCTCAGGAGTAGCGGCGCATCTGTGGCCGACCTCAGGCAGGAATATCTAATCCCATCTGGGGTTGATTACAGATGTCCATGGGCGACAGTAGCTACTTACCATCAGGTGGAACGCATGCTCGTCTGCTACTCCTATATTACAAAAAAAATGTACCTGTGTTAGTCCTACTCAACAAAAAATATAATTATAGTTATGTATGTACTTTTCTATGTTACGCCGAACTATATATCTGTTAGTGGTATCAACGTCATCTGTGTTTTTATTTAAGTACTATTTGAATATGTATATTAACATCATTTGATATAAGTTCAATATATTAACAACAGATGGCAGATTTCAGATGACAACATCAAATTGTTATAATAGTTATAACTTATGTCACTAGATGTCACTTTTTACACATATAAAAATATATTTTGTCGTCTTCATTCCTTTTGGTTATTAAGTTATATTCGTTTTATAAGTATTTTTCTACCATTTGTTCTAATTTTTAAATTTAAAATCGTATATTAAATTGCTCATTCTTTTTGGCAAGGGTTTGCTGATAATAATAATGGCGGAGCTACACTTGGCCCATAATTATGAAGTATCCCTGAAAGAGTTATCATTAATATAAAATAATTATTTGCTACAACTACAAGTTAAGACGTATATGGACTAAAACAAAATCATTATACAAAACTATTGAGAAAAAATACAAATTTGCTTGTGTGCCCTTCAACATAAACAAACACATAAAATAAGTATGACAAATTAGTGGATCAAAAATATATCCCTTTATTATTGACTAAATATTTTGGTAATTACTACTAATATTAATATTGCATTAAGCTATAGTACTTACACTATACTCTTTGGTACTTACTATTTATGGAAATTATACACTATATTATTATAGTACGGTAAGTGAAGAACCACCATAACTATAAATGTACATTCGTTCGTTGCAATCACTTATCACATTCATTCTTTTGAATCATAACCTCATTCATTCATCTCAATCTTCAGTTCGTCACTTCACTTAACTTCACTAACGTATGTACTTGTTTTTTATAATCTAGTTTTGTTTGATTGAGTTGAAGTAATTTACATTAAGTTTTTCACTTTAAAATTACTTCAAAAGTGTCCGAAACCATGTTTAAAATATGATTTTATCGGTAATAGTGTAAACCAACGTGATATAGTTGACAAAAGTTCCAGCAACTACATAATCGGGTAAGTATCTGAAGTTCTCAATACATAACTGTTCTCCCATCACACATTGGAGATCCCATATTTTATGGTTTTATGTTTTCCACCTCACTGCACAATGCACGAGACTGGATTTCCGTTATTCTACGTAATATTACTTGTTTTTATACCATACGCCTAATTTCAAGTACAGTAACCTTTGTAAACTAAAGAATTCACACGAGTGAAAGGTAAAGAAACGTGTTTAGATTTGATTCCTTCCGCGATCTATTAAAATACAGCTTATTTGTGTCTCATTTAATCTAAATGTCATGGTAAGTGTATGACTTAGGCTCTCGCATTAAATACATTTATAACAGTACCATTTTATGCGTTGTGATTTTAAGCTATTATATTAGAAATATATAAGTAATCACAGTCTTATCGTCTGTCTAATTAAGACGCAAATGTAAAAAATGTACCATTGTACTATTCAAAATACATACGCCGGGCGTACATAGATAAGGGGTGGTCCACCCCGGGCCTCCAAACACACTTGCTAAAAGAGCTCGTCAGACCCAAAAAATCTATGAAATGTGTATCACTCAGCGAAAAAGAAAAAGGTCACCGAATTACAGGCGAATAATTCTATGACACATTGTCATTTTGTAAGGTCAAAGAAACTTTTTACAGTTTTGGAGGAAGCCGCCATTAAACTTTTCGCCCCGGGCCTTCAACAAACTATGTCCGTCATTGCATACACTTTCATAAAGCTTTCCAACTTAGTCCTCAGGGGTAGCGGTGCATCGTTAGCTGAACTCAGGTAGGAATAACTAACCCTATCTGGGGTTGATTACATATATACACGGGCAGCAGTAGCCACTTACCATCAGGTGGAAAACATACTCATCTGCTACTTCTATATTATAAAAAAAAACTTAACCATCATTGGACGTGACTCGTAAGCTATATGAACCATTCATTCACAGTAAATATGGAAGCCCAAGACCAAATGGAAATGAAGTACAGTTCCGGAGAAGTGGGGGGGTTAGAGCTGTGCATAGTTTGTGGGGATCGTGCCTCAGGAAGACATTATGGTGCTATTAGTTGTGAAGGTAATACTAATTGTTGATTAGAAACAAGTTAATGATATACAAGTTACATTTTCAAGTTTTCACGGATATTTAAATCCTAAACTATAAGGAATAGCATAAATTTCTGAACAGAATTACAAGACTATGCAGTGATAGATTGATTTTTTTATTATTTCCTTGGTCGGTTATTAAACAAGTATATTTTGAAAAAAAAGAACACACCCTAGTAATACTGACAGCGACTTTGCACCATTGAATGGTGTAATGTATGATAAATAAAACAAACTAGAGAAAAGGTTCATTATTAAGAAAACACATTTTTTTTTATTAGCAAACCTAACTAATTCTTTATTTATTTATTTGTGCTCATTGTTTTATTATGTTGATTGATTTCAATACAATCTTAACCTCACTCTATTTACATGTTATTCCTAACCTAACTTGTACCTGTAGTCCTTACCTCATTGCAGGTTGCAAAGGGTTCTTCAAGCGCTCGATCAGGAAGAAGCTAGGCTACCAGTGCCGTGGCAGCATGAACTGCGAGGTGACCAAGCACCACCGCAACAGGTGCCAGTACTGCCGCCTGCAGAAGTGCCTCGCTTGTGGCATGAGAAGTGACTGTGAGTATTGAATAGGTGTAATGTAGTTATAGTCCGCTCTGAATATAGAAATGAATGGCGTCGCCATAGCAAATTGTATGACTACACCTGCTTGCAACAACTTCAGAACGGACTAGCAGTTTGGCGCTGACTATACATGTTTATTTATTTGTATTTTGCACTCTTATACAAATAGTATTCTACTCCCGATCGAAAGAAATTAAAAAGATCGAAAAAAAAAGAACAGCCATGTTTTTCCATTGTTTCCAGTAATTTTCCAGGTATGTATCGTGGTACATTTATATACTGTTATCATTTCACTCAAGTTAGAAAGGTATTTCTTGAGGACATATATGTTAAATTCTCTGATCCTTGTCTTCTACAGATAGTATAAAACTTTTTATGGTTATATATAAGGTATGTATATAAGTTTATTCGCGATCTTTTCTTTCACCGTTAAAGCCAGTTGTAATTACGAAAAATCAGAAAAACGTGCTTGGAATTGCTTAGTTAATTCAGTCTCTTGGACACCTAGGTTGAAATACTGAGTTAACCAAGCTACCACTGCTCAGAATATTTTAAGACCTATAATGTTCAATATCGAGAATAAATCAATGCTTTCAAAATTGTCCCATTTATAACGTCCCATGTATCATGTTTGTATCATAAACATGTAGTATGAAGTAATCCGTTGAGCCATAATTCTTGCGGTGTGCCTCACCGACAGCGGTCCAACACGAGCGCAAGCCCATCGTGGACAAGGTGAAGGGCGAAGCGCGGGACGCCCACGAGCGACAGGCTGCGTACTCCAAGCTGCTGGGGTTAGCTGGACAGGCACAGTCCGCGCAGGTTGGTTGAACTATCTAGCTAGCTTTGTTTTGCTATAGTACGTATTATTGTGGTATTTTGTAATTTTTATGGTTTCGTACCCAAAAGGTAAAAGCGGTACCCTATTGCTAGCGATAGCCTCCGCTGTCTGTCTGTCTATTATAGGGCTCTATCTCTTAAACTGTAATAGATATACACTTGAAATTTTACCAGAATATGTATAATGGTGGCAGCTATAACAACAAATACTATAAATAAATAAGCTTGAAAATAGAAGGGGGGCGCCATACAAGAAATCACTGTTTTTCGGCATTTTTAGTTTTATCTATTGAACCGTAATGGGTAGACACTCCTAATTTTCACAATGTACTTCATAACTGCTCTGAAGTGAGACCATGAAGGGTCAAAAAGTATTTCGGTAAAAATTATTTCTCTTATAATAATAGAGGTAAAGACGCCTGTGTTATACTTTGAATAGTGTGGTAAGGGAGAGACTCACTAGTATTGATGGTTATTCTGAATTGTTGCACTGCATTCCAGATCAATCCTAAGGAGGAACCGAGTGATGCATTTGGAGCAGTTTCTCCAGCAGCTCCAGCGTTGAACTTAGCGTTGGCTGCGGCTGTTGCTTTCAACAAAGGGAATCCAGGTAAGACACAAGTATTGTACATCCTTTATCATATATATGAAGACGCGCTAAATAATCGTGACAACAAATAGTCACAAGCAGTGATAGTGTAGTGTAGATTTCTAAACTTATGGTAAACAAAGTTTTAAATGAATTACTAGTACTTATATACTTCTAATATTTTTTAGGTAATGGGTGTACGAAAAACAAAATAACCTTATTTTATTGATGATTTTGCAAAGAGATGATAGTTAATCTTGTTCTTTGTATTAAAGCAGCTAATTGATTTGTCCATTGGTATAAGACAATAACATGTATGCATTTGGAATCTAACCTTTAAATTGATTTAATTTAATTATTAATATTATTTCTTTATTCCAGTGTCTCCATACTTGAGCGCCGGTGCCCCCGCTGACGTGGAGGGCGCTCGCAGACAACAGTTCATGTTACAGACACAACTCGCTAAGAGTTTGTTCAAGTTTGGACAGTTCGGTAAATGCATGTCTGATATGATAAGACACTGAAGGCTCAAGTTCGAATCCCAGAGACCTACCTCTAATACCAATATTCAATTTTAATACAATATGCATTATGAGGAAACTATATACCTGATAATACATTAAAAATTGGTTTTAAAGGTGTGTGACCTACAGCCTAAACCCTTTTTACCCTTAATCATCTAGTGCAAAGAAACAAGAAGTTTATTTACTCTTATAAATATAATATTTAGCATAATATAATTTTATAGGTACAACAATCAATGAATATCTTCAATCGGCATATGCTGCTACTCCCCCTGAAGTTCCACTGGCAGCATTGCATACAGCTGACACACAACAAAATGAAGGTATATTGCTGTTTATGTAATTTAGAAACAATATTCTATTGAACTTGAAGTAACACATATGCAGTCCAACTAATTGCCTATGTTCAAAATTACCATTATTAGACAGGAATAGGCATGCCGCTACCACAGTTAAGTTGCATAAGCATCTAGTTTAACTCAGCCAATACTAAGATTTTTAAATTTAATATGCAATAATGTTTTTTTTTATATACTATGGGAGTAGCAGACGAGCATGCAGTCCACCTGATGGTAAGTGGCTACTGCCGCCTATGGACATGTGTAAACAACCCCAGATAGGATGAGATATTCCTGCCTTAAGTCAGCCACGGATGCGCTGCTACCCGTGAAGACGAAGGTAGAACGCCTCGGAAAAGTGTGTTCTCGTTTGAAGGGTGTGTTAAGGGTACAACACCCTTTAAACCAGAACATAGCAGTGCTTAACACTGCAGTTATGAGGTAGAAATAGGTGTGGCGGTGATGCCGCCGGAGTCGAATCATAGAGGGTTCTTCCTTCCTTCACTTGTTCGTATTCACCACTATCTACATGTTGCATTACCGTTCCCAATTCTAGCGTCAGAAGCAGGCATCCTGAGCACACCGGAGTCGCTAACGCTGCCGCTGTCGCTACCAGGGGGCGCTGCGGTGACTGCCCCGGCCTTGCGTTTGCACGCCGCGTGTGAGGCGGCGGCGCGACTGCTGGCCGCGTGCGCCCGCTGGTTGCGCACTCTGCCCGTTGTAGTTGCACTGCCGTGAGTAGCTTATTTAAATGAAGCAGAGCTTTTACGCTTACTTTGTGAACAGGCTATTTTTAGGATTAATTGTTTTCTAGTGCTCCCCAAAATTAGCAGTTCCGCCGATCTTTTCCGCCGACATTCAGTCGGCAAATGAAAGTTAACACTATAACAATCATCAATGTTAACAACTGCATGAAAAGGATTAGGCCACAGTCCACCGTGCTGGCTAAGTACGAATTGATAGACTTCACACACTTTCAAGATTTTTTTTTTAAATCTCTCGGGCTATGTAGATTTCCTCACGATGTTTTTCTTCACTGTTAATGCAAGTGATAATTAATTTATAATACGCACTTTTTGAAAATCAGAGGTGTCCGGGATTCGAACCTTGGACCCTTCGATTGAATGACTGCGAGTCAACCACTAGGCTATCACTGCTCTTCTGTACACTAATAGGGCCAAATATGATCAATGTCCTTGCTTGGTGTTCCCAGGTTCGAGATCCAAGTGACACTGCTCCGCAAGTGCTGGCCGGAGCTGTTCGTGTTGGGGCTGGTACGCTGGGCAGGTGCACTAGGATTAGCCGCATTACTACCAGCACTGGCGCAACACCTGCAGGCCGAGCTGCGGGACCGCGCGGAGCCGAGACACCAGCACCAGCAGCAACAGCAGTCGTGTGACCTCGCGCAGCCCGAGGTACGTCTGATAACACCTGCATCAGCTGCGTCACTGCCAGCACTGGCGCAACACCTGCAGGCCGAGCTGCGGGACCGCGCGGAGCCGAGACACCAGCACCAGCAGCAACAGCAGTCGTGTGACCTCGCGCAGCCCGAGGTACGTCTGATAACACCTGCATCAGCTGCGTCACTGCCAGCACTGGCGCAACACCTGCAGGCCGAGCTGCGGGACCGCGCGGAGCCGAGACACCAGCACCAGCAGCAACAGCAGTCGTGTGACCTCGCGCAGCCCGAGGTACGTCTGATAACACCTGCATCAGCTGCGTCACTGCCAGCACTGGCGCAACACCTGCAGGCCGAGCTGCGGGACCGCGCGGAGCCGAGACACCAGCACCAGCAGCAACAGCAGTCGTGTGACCTCGCGCAGCCCGAGGTACGTCTGATAACACCTGCATCAGCTGCGTCACTGCCAGCACTGGCGCAACACCTGCAGGCCGAGCTGCGGGACCGCGCGGAGCCGAGACACCAGCACCAGCAGCAACAGCAGTCGTGTGACCTCGCGCAGCCCGAGGTACGTCTGATAACACCTGCATCAGCTGCGTCACTGCCGGCACTGGCGCAACACCTGCAGGCCGAGCTGCGGGACCGCGCGGAGCCGAGACACCAGCACCAGCAGCAACAGCAGTCGTGTGACCTCGCGCAGCCCGAGGTACGTCTGATAACACCTGCATCAGCTGCGTCACTGCCTGCGTTCACGTTTGCAATTAAAAATGAAAAATAGCTTTGAATCTTAAGGCCCATATACACCCATAGACTGACACGCACCGTTAGAAGACGTTTGGTGCTATGGTCATCAGCTATCTGTGGATATATGGACTGTCAGAAGTAAGCATGATTATTGATTTATTAACTACTAGATTAGTGACCTCATGCAGTCGAAGTGACATTTTCATTACTTGCTTGGTCTAACTCTCTATTGGTACTATTCTAACCGAACAATTTACTGTATTCTCGATAAGGAAAGTGATTGCTATCTATGTAGTTGACCTTGGCCACTTTAGTTATTAGTAAGTAACTATTTAGTATAAACTATTTTATTTTCCACAGATAACAGCTTCAGACTACTCAGACGAGCGCGTGGCGGAAGTGAGCGCCACGTTGTCGAGGCTGCACCAATTTGTTGGTCACATGGAGCAACTCAGGGTCTCCGACAGGGAGCACGCTCATCTCCGGGCGCTGTGCTTGTTCTGTCCAGGTATGTTAATATTATTTAGAATAAAGGAGTTACACGAACATGCCATGTTAGCCGAACCATAAATTTGTTTATTGCTTCAGTGTTTATTTTTCAAGCTAAATAACTTTTAATGTTTATTCACTTAAAATGTGTATCCCTATCGTAGTTCATTTTGTTAAATATTTCGTGACATCATTATGCCATGATACGAGGTTTTTCACGTGACTGACTGATTTTTGCGACATTCTGAGTAACGTAATAAAATATTATGGTTTTATTAAAAATATACAACAATGAGAAGGGTTTGATATACATACGCAAATAATAAAACATTCTCCTAAAAATTGTTAAGTACCCCTATTACCCCTGTTTCCGCGCAAATGTGAATGGACCTGAACTATGTTTTTATTTGTTTATCTGTTACGCGGTTATTTAGTTTGGCGGTTTTTCTTATTATCTGGACCATAGTGCCGTGAATAGTCTGTGCAATCGTATCTCCATGTCACTTTTTCTACATTGTCTATTATTTTAACTTCCGCCCGATGAAAAAGTTCAGTTTAAGCAAGTTAAAGTAACGACCGGCTCTAATTTGGTGAGTGGCACCTGTATATCCTCCAAAGATATAACAGCCCCTAAAATAAAACAATTTTTTTTTATAGACGGCGCGCCAGACTTCCTAACCCGCAAGCTCCAAGAGTATCAAATGGTGGTGTTACGGTCTCTTCGCGCGACCACTCCGGACGACGAGCGCGTGGCGGCGCTGCTGCTGCAGCTGCCCGCGCTGCGCTCCTTCACCAACACCTTCATCGAGGACGTGTTCTTTGTCGGCTTCCTCGGAGACGTCAGCATCGACGAGGTCGTGCCCTATCTGCTCAATGCGGAGCGCTGACTGTGTGGCTACTGACGGATACGATGCCATCATGAGTGTGCCCTACCGGCTCATGTGGAACAGTGATGACAAATATAGCTACGAGGCATGATTCTGATATCATCATCAACATTGTCGATCAACTGGGCACAGGATTTCTTTCTGAATGAGGATATAGTAGCTACTAAGAATTCCTCCAATGTCTTTAATAAGCCATTATTGTCCCCCTGCGGGGCGCAAGTCTGTTCTCAAAATGTGAGAAATATCTCCCATAGTTCAAGACACTACAATCATAAAATTACACACACATACACGCAAATACACACTCATAAACACGCGCGCACGTTTACATTTTGGACACCTAATTATGAATCAGACTATAGTGCTGTAATGGCGAAGAAAAAAGTAATGTGGAGATCTGTTAACCAGAGAGGTCTGAGAAAAAAACGAATCTCAATGATATTGCTATTACATACACTTTTCTCACACAGAAATCTGTGTCGAGCAGTGGGACAAAAATGGTTTTATGATTAACACAATTTACGTTATAAGAACAAACTTGTTAATAAGATAACTATATCAAAATGTTTAAGATCACTATAAACTCAAGAATGTGCATAATATTATTATATTTTTATGACACGCACAGACACTTGTGTACATTATTATGTATAGAAATAAGAGAGTAACACTTTATCTAATAAGGTAATGTACGTTCTTAGGTAGTCTTCCAGTGTTTTAATCTGAGTTTAAATTAAATTATTAGTTCTAAGAAAATAATACTTTTACTGTACTATTATTAATATAAACTGCAGAAACTATTACTGTTTACAGCTGCTATTGAAATGCATATATATAATTTCCTGAGAAATGTACAACAATATTATTTTTGCATTGTTGTGATGTCATGCAAAACGCTTGTACAATCTCGCCCGCAAGACATTGAATGTGATGTAACTACATCAAACTATAACTGCAAATTGTTATAAGATTTTAGCTTATAATTGCAATATATTTCACGATGTATACGGTAATTCGAAGGTTATAAAATTGCAGTTAGAAATTGCAAACGAATTAGCCCCATAAAAGTGCTAAAGTCGCTAAAAATCTATCACTCATTTATAAGATTATCTCAATGTTTTAATTTTATGTTTAAGCATAGGCAGCTTTGATATTTATGCCGTCCGGATATAACTTTATTGATAAATAATGTTACTAAACTAGACATAAGTATAATTAGATTTAGTATTTACTATACTGAAAATATTATATTTTTAGACAAACATACTGTATACTTTATGATAAATAAATAATTAGTTTTAACACTGGTTATTTTTATATAATTACCCAAAAATAGCTTAAGCTATTTAACATTCATAACATTCAATTTGTCTAATCTAAAGAATAGATTTGCGTCGAAGTTTGGTAATGGTATAGTAATTCCGAGTATGCTAATGTAACAAGGCCCATTACATTTTAGTATTCTACACATACTGTATAAGAAAAGAAAAAACAAAATCAAAGGAAGTTTTATTCTTTAATCACAAAATATCACAATACATTATCTTCCAACTATTAAAAAAAAGGTTGCAATAAAAGCTAATAAAGTAGGTGTTTTATCATATTGCCTATGTTATTAATAACATTGTTACAATTTATTTTAAACATTCATCTTCATGGTGATTTGTATTTAATAGCGCATAATCTTTTTCTCATGCAAGTGAACCAAAGAAAATATTTTCATTGTAATCTATATATAGAAATTCATAAATGCAGGACTACAATAAATATTACAAAAATGGAAAGTTAAAATATTTGCCAATATTACATAGCTCTATACAACTTCAAAATTGAATAAATGTTATACTTATTCGCCTAACAGTTAAAATATTTGAAAATAGGCATTCTTAGTTCTTATAAGTACTTTTGATTCAACTACCTATCATATTACAAAGGCACTTATTTATAAAGAACTCTTTGTCAAGTGATGAGTACAATACAGTTGCAATTGTTGAGTAATTTGTTTACATATGATTGTTAGGTAATTAAATAGCCTCTTTAGTAAATAAAGCACTTAAGATAAATTTATTATGTTAAAAATATCTTTAGATATATACATACATAATATTGCTAGCGGCTTTGCCTATTTTCCTGTATCATGATCAAAGTATATAATGAGTATACCTAACTAGTATAATTTGTGCATTTTACACATACAAAAATTTAAAAACAAACATGATATTTTGTGTAGTTAACTAATAGCCTTCCATTCATTTTATAATGTACAAAAAATATTTTAAATGTAGTTTATTCTAATATGTTACTATAAGCAATGTTGTGATAATAAATTATTGATAGCATCTTATCAGCACTCATAAAAATAATCTGCTTGCAACATATATTTAACAGTATATGTAAACATGTGAAATTGGCTTCATCCTAATCAATATTCAAACTGTGCGCTTAACTTTAGTTTTATAGTGACCGACCAAAGATTTGGTTTCAGCAAAAATTTTTTTTCTAAAAATGATGTTTTGTGCGTTTGGCTAGAAATCGGCTGTACCTTTCAGTTTGATTGATACATATTATGTTCCTGTTTTTTCTTTAGTAGAGATAATTTAGCCAAAAACTGCTATGATTCTGTATGCCACTAAATTTCAGGGAATTGTGTAGAATTTAAAATAAGTCTTGGTATCAGTTTAGGCCAAAACTAGTACAGAAATCGAAGGTTCTGTTTGCTATTGGTCTTAGCTGAAAACCCAATTTCGGTCGGACACTAACTTTTATACAGTTTTTAAGGTTTCTGCCCATCCCAAGCAACAATCCTCTTGTCAAACCAAACATATTGGCCCTTAACGGAGTCCGGAGCATCCAGTGCAAGGAAGAGAGGCGCTACAGCACCTTCATCAATAGTCAGGTGGCCTTTATGAGACGACATATCAGTGTCCACGTAACCTGGATGTACAGCATTCACTTTGATATCTGGAAAATGTATAATTTTATAATTATTGTGTATCTTATTTGTAAATAACTAACTTCAAGGTAACTCTTTGTGGTTGAACTCTGGAGGCACCACTGACATTCCTATATCTGTCTTATAAAACAGTTTTAATTGATGCGGTGTTATTTTAAGTAAGGTGTGATAGAGGTGAGGCTTATGAGGTGTTCCAAATTAATCCTCAGAGGTAGCAACACATCTATGGCTGACTTCAAGTCCTTTAATCTTTTTACCCATTACTGTCCCACAGCTGAACACCAAACCCTCAGAATAAGAAGGGTTGAGTGTAGATTGGTTCACAAACAATTCCTCAGAAAGTTTTTCTTCACTGTCACACTTCACTATTGTGTGATAATTCATTTCTTTTTTTCACAATATTTGTTAGTTATATAAGTTATTTTCATAACTTTATAAACTTACCACCCACATGTATTTATTTAGGATAATTTATATGTTTTCTTTAGATGTATAGAAATTTAACTTTTAAATAAAATTACCCCTATCATGAAGCTGTCTCTGTTGAATGATGGATAGTGCGGTGACTCCAACCTTCGACACAACATACGAGGAATTGCCCCACTCCGCAGCGTGGGTCCCTTGTTTAGCCGCATCTACGTATTGCTGCATTAGCCCAGAAAGCTCAGCCACCGTCAACTTAGGATCCTTGAGCTTTTCACGTAAGGTCTCACTGGGGATAAGGGACAGATGGCCACAAGAACTAGAGATATTGACAACTCTAGCGCCGTTATTCAACAACGGGAATAGTACTTCACAGACAGAAACAAGGGAGAAGTAGTTGACGAATAGCGTTTGTTCTGCTTGCACCGCGACAGGGTCAGGCGCGTTGGATTTGAACGCAATCGCTGCGTTGTTCACTAGAATATCAATACCACCGTACTTCCCTTTCAAGTAATCGCGGAAAACTTCAATACTTTTCCTATCTGTTATATCTAGCTGGTGGTAACTGGGTTTGAGACCTTCTGCAGCAAGTTGAGCCATAGCTTCCTTACCACGCTCAACATCTCGCGATGTAAGGTAAACTACTCCTTCGAAACGCTTGCAAAGTCCACGAACTATCGCAAAACCTATCCCTTTGTTAGCGCCGGTCACAACAGCTACTTTTGGACTCATTTTCTATGTTGTTTCACAGAATTTCGAATTCACGATGTTATTAGTTATTTGTTTGACGATAATGAAACTAAATAACCGCTCGAGTACAAGTTATATACTCTTTGAAGCACTTATATCGTTTACTTATGATGATTGAAAAGTTTTATCTTATCTTCTTATCAAACAAAAAATTGACATTTGACATTGACAGTAGCTTACCTACTGTAGGTAGTGTACAATATAATCAGTAGGGATGTCGAATGTCGATCTGAGATTGATGAACGAGAATCGATTTCTTGGACTAAAATTATCGATCTTATTAAACAATTACAAACATTACAACTTATAAACATTATAATAAGTCATTAACCAATATCTACTACTTTATAATTAATATTCGATTTTTCTTTTGTAATTCTATTTTTTTTTTTTTTATAATATAGGAGTAGCAGACGAGCATGCAGTCCACCTGATGGTAAGTGGCTACTGCCGCCCATGGACATTTGTAATCAACCCCAGATAGGATTAGATATTCCTACCTGAGGTCGGCCACAGATGCGCCGCTACCCCTGAGGACTAAGCTGGAACGCCTCCGAAAAGTCTGTCTCCCTTACCACACCCTTCAAACCGGAACATAGCAGCGCCTAACACTGCTGTTATTAGGTAGAAATAGGTGTGGCGGTGGTGCCGCCGGAGTCGAACCGCAAAGGATTCTACCACCTTTGAAAAATTACATAGAGAACTTGTTATTTTTTCACAAAATCGATTATTTTCGTCGAAACACATCCGTAACGGACAACCGATATCTCTCCAATCGATTGCTCGCAACCTCTATAAAATAATTAAAAGCCATCATGTAACAGTACGATTTTTCCTGTGTTCTTCGAACTATGAACAAGACGAATACAAGCCCAGAACCATAGAAAAGAAAATCAAGTAGAAGTGGTAAGTACCGGCGAATGTATCGGAACTGTTGTCGCCAAACTCACACTTGCGTTTTTCTTGTTACATATAACACTACTAAAGTAAATATCATTTTATTGGTCATTTATAGTTAACTCGAAAGTATTCTAAAATATACAAAATGAATATGTAAAAACAACTTAGGCGCGTATAATATTAAAGTTTATTTTTCTACAACACATAAAAGCATTTACGTCATTTAGTATTTGAAAATGTAGTTCCGCTACTTGACCATAGATGGCAGTGATTGGGCTTTATGCAATTATAGCCCTAAGCACTTTAAACTTACGGACCAAACTTGCGTAATATTTCTCCTACTGGAATAGTGACAAAAGAGTTTATTTACGATAAAATTATCGATACTCATCGATTTACTGTGCTAGCTATAAATGTAGAATAGAATTTAAATTAAACAAGGATTAATTATTAAAAAGTAAAATAAAAAACATAAGTATTACATCCTAAAAATGAATGCACGAAACAAAAATGTTCCCGAAAGCAGACCGATGCTGTTGAAAAGGGCAGCTTAAGATTTTGTTACATATATAGAGTAACAGATGAAGTTTTTAGCTATTTAAGCTGCCGCAGATTTTAAATTTGTTTTAAAAATATATTATAAAAAAAATAGTTAGGTTAAAATGTTCAAGACTCTAAATACTACGTACTACATAGTTAACGTATTTTTGTACATAGATATATTTTGTAAATGATATAAAGTAAATATATAAATGTTAAACATTTAGTAATTGTTCGCATCCTTAACAATTATATAGCATCGGTCTATTTCTCCTTACTAGTAGCACTCATAAATCCAAGCCATCGAAAAATAATGAGATATGTCATGAGAGATATGATATGTGAGTACACCTCAGCTATGTGAGTTACAGCTATTACGTAGTAGGTATTACGATACTTTTTGCCGCAAGAACCTAATTTTAGATTTATATAATTTTATTTTCTAAATATAATATTTTCCCTTTATAATAATGTATATTGTAAAATATCGATAAGAAAAATTATACTTGCCCCCATCACTTATTGAGTAGCGTGGATTCTTCTAGACGTTTTGGTATGGTGGAATCAATTAAAAAATGAACTTTATTTGAAAGCATTAAGGTTGATGTTAGCGTGACTATGTGGAAATTATTTTTAAATTTGATATTTTTAAGATTTTAGGAAATATAAAATAAAATTGTACTCAGTGATGGTACGAAACACCTCCATTTTTAATTGTCTTCTTTCTGCTATCATTTTTACATTCCAAAATAGCATAATATGTCTTAATAATTTATTTTATAGAATTTGACAAACATCTGTCTCGAACCGACGCTCAAACATGAGTAGACTCGTTTGAAGGCAAGTGAGAGTAACAACGCCTAGTAGTGGAAGCCGCGCCACGCCTACTTAGCACTTCCACTTGTTTTTTCTGTTCCATGCCCAGAACAGAAATCTATAATTCATCATTTAGATGTCTGTCTGTTAGAAAGACCAAGTCCCCGGAACAATAAAAACTAGTTGTTTCGTGGTCATACAGATGGTACAAAGGAAAGTAATAAAACAATATTTGTTACTCCTTCCTAAAATTTATTATTACTAAACCGTTACACGTAACTTAAAAAAAATTAGACATTTTTGATTTATACCACTTAAATTATACAAATACATACATTTTATGATTCGTAATCTCAAAATATATTTTTATAGTGATACTACATATAACGTAATAACATTTGGTATGTACTATCCCCGATTGTTACAATTTTTTGAGGAGCATTTTATTAATAATAAAATCAATACTTTTGCTTATATACTGGGCAAACTGGATGATATGTGGATGTTTAGTATTTACAAGTTGTTAAAATCCAAAGTAATAAGATATATTGAGCGACGCATCTTATTTTGTTATTGCTTCAGTGGCGTAGTGCAGCTAGCCTGCAATGTGCGATGATACCGTGAAGAAAATATGTAAAAATAATTAAATTCCTTGTAACACATAAAACTTAAACAGTAATATTTTGCATAAAAAGTAGAGTAAGAAAAAACATTACAACTCAGCATTTATGCAGCGATCTTTGTGTCGTTATACATTTAACGCTAATATAACACGTTTGAAAGCCCTATTCCAATGTCTTAAAGGGTAATCGCTACAAAATTCCATACAGAACTCCAATCCAGGGGGTCTACCACCATCTTTTAAAAACCATCATAGTTCAGGACAGTTTTATTTCCTCTTTAAAACAGTAAAATATTCCGTCATACACAGTTGAACAAACTTAAACCCTTATTCATTTTTCGCTTATCCATTGTATAAAACCAACTAAAATTGTCATATTTTGCTTAAAAAGTTAAATTTCCTGCAAAAAAAAAGTAAAAGTATGATTATAATAATATTGTTTTCAGAGATGGTAGTAACCCCCCAGGGCCAAAACTCCAAATATTACCTACAATTTGGTATGAATTGGTACAAACGATTTGGTACGAAAATTTGATGTTGCGTCACATCATCCAACTTACCCAGGCTAACTAACAATAATACTAAACTAAATACTTTTCTTGCACCAGCAATTATTATAAAAATATTGACTATCATATTTTGGAAGAATTACTTCGAAGTTGGTTCAAATTTTAGTCACAAGTTGCAATACAGTTTTATTTATAGACACAAATGAATTTTAAGATTTTTCATACACATTTAGATTTTTTCCATAAAGAGGTACTTAAATAAAAAATGTGCATTTTATCCAATAGATAATCCTTATAACATAATTTTGATTAACACAATTTGTTTTAAAATTACATTAGACAAAATTAAAAATGTATACATTTAATATGTTAAATTTCGATTTCAAAAACTTGATTGCATCCGTGACTAAAATCCGTTACAGAAAAGCGTTCCTATGAATATCTTATAAATATTTATGTAAACATTTGCATTTGCAACTATCCCTATACTACATGAGTCCAAGTGAAAATAACCAACTACCCTCACTGTAATAAAAATATAAACTGAAAATTTTAAAAACAATTATGTACTAATTGCATATTTTGGTAATGAATCATGTATAAATATAACATTACAGTGTTTAAACATATTGGAAATACGATTTTGGAAAACTAATCCATATTTCGAGGGTAATCGGGATATTTAATAGTCGAAAGCCGTGATTCTTTAGCCAATTAAAAATCAATACATAAAGAATGTTATAATCTGACTGACAATATTTAATGTACATACATCAAATAATACTTCATTTATACAATTCGCTTTTTCAATTATTTTTAATTCAATTTCTTCACAATACACATTACAAAGTCACAATTATTAACCGATTATTTGATCTTGAAATTCTGTACAATAATATGTAATCCTTTCAGAATTAAGCTAAAAACTTAAATTTGAAAAAACTTTCACCCAAAGTGTTAAACATTAACTTAAATTTAAAATATAAAAAGAAATACACCTTGTATGTTGCATTGAAGTAAATAGGGTAAATTGGGGAAAGTCGGCGCTCGGATAAAACCATATGAATGACATTGCAGATAATCATACACTATGCCATGAAAATGATGTGGTTGTCATCATTACCCTATTATTATCCCTCTCCTCCCCTTTCAGAATGGGAGGGCTTTAGGCCTTAGACCACGCCTTTTTTATAAAACTCTAAAACCTGCAGGTTTAATTAAAGGTTGAATTTAAAATACAATTTTCATTCATACCGTTTTACCCCAAGCGCCTATTTTACCTCATCTTTCCTTACACTTTGGAATCGTTCGATATTATTGTACAAAACTTTAAAATATCGATATTTATAGATCCACCGCTGGTAATCAATAAATGAATTATCAACATTTATTTTAAAATAAACATGTTTTAATGGATTATATATTATTTATATTTATGTCCAAAAGTAAAAAAATGCCTCTCCATCGAACCTACAAGCGCTTGTAAACCTACACAAACCAAGTCAAACTATCCACACAATGGTATTTGTGACTGCTTGTTGAAGTTTGCCAAGCGTGTGGACACGACATAATATATTATCCATTAAGAAATGCTACATGTTCAATATCTAAAGTGACATTACTTACAATGTAATTATAATTTTTAATACAAAATTGAAATAATGTACCAGTCGAGCTTCGATGTAGTTATCAATTCCTTTATTTGTCTCACCGCGAGAGCATTTGCGCAATATTTTTTAAATCTTTAAAAATAATATGAATTAAGTCTGACAATTTTCGCTTTTCGAAGATATTTAAGGGATTTATTAGAGGAGTTGACATTTAATTCCTGTGATCTATATACTGTACCCTCTGTGCATTTTGGTGATCTCTAGGGTAGACCAGGCAGATAAGATAAGTACAGTTATGTATATTTTTCATGTATTAGTTGGTGTACAATAAAACATTTTTGTATTGTATTGTATTGTATTGTACAGGAGAGGACTTCTGAGCTGATAGTTACTTAGTTACTTTATATAGCGGGTTATAAAGAATGTTGGTATTAGAAAAGTTAATATATAGGGACACTATGAAAACATGCAGTTTAATTATGGCGGTCGAGGTCCAAAAAATCTGTAAACATTCTATGATGTGCAAGATGTAAAATTGTGTTATTTTTTGTAATAGATTAATGTCTGTTCAGACTTACTAGTTATTATATTAAAGAGAATCATTATTTCTCAACGGTGAGACAGGTGCCTTAAAATTAAGGCAACGTGTAGACTAGCGTATATATTCATACAATGGCGTTTCAAATTAAACCAACGCTCATTATATGCACAAATAAATTAGTGCAGTTACCTCAATCAGATCATACTACTACTAAAGATTGAGTTTAAAACGTGTTAAGGTTTTATCCGGCTCGAAGGACCAGATTTACCAAATGAAAATCTGGTCCTTCGATCCGGATAAATGAGTGTTAATCACAAAATCGTGTTTGAGCATGATAAAATGAAACAGGTAGGTAGATTCTAAAACATTATTAAAAGTGGGATTCCAAATTTGACGCCAAATATAGACCATATTTGGCGTCAAATTTGGAATCTTCGTTTGTGAGGATGTCTCAAAAACATCAAGAGAATAAGTCACTTACATGCATTGTATTGCATTTCGTTTATATCCATTCTCAAAATCATATCCAACGTGTTACGTCACAGACAAAAAATCTGGTCCTTCGAGCCGGATCGTGTTTTAATAACAGTATTACACCTATAGTTTTAATTACAAAATCTGTTTACCATCAGTCTATTAATTTTAAGAGCTAACACGAAACAGAAATTTTTATTTTAGTTAAAAACAGCACTACAGATAGACATTAAATTTAAAAGAATTGAAAAGCACATAAGTATGTATATAAGTTCAAAATGTCAAAATGATTACAGATTATAGCTAGATTTAGTTAAGAGCGAGAGAAATTAATAACAATAACATACATTAGTATAATTTAGATTGAAATTGTTATACGTTAGGCTTAAAGCTTAGTGTGTAGAGTAGAGATATGATTAGTACCAGTGAGGTCGTTTCGCACTATCATTCTGTCGTGGTCTATTCACACTACAGTATTTTTTTATTATTTTAACCAATTTCAATTAATTATTTTTTTATAATATAGGAGTAGCAGATCATGCAGTACGTGATGGCAACTTGCTACTGCCACCCATGGATTTTTTTTTTATAATATAGGAGTAGCAGACGAGCATGCAGTTCACCTGATGGCAAGTGGCTACTGCCGCCCATGGACATCTGTAATCAACCCCAAATAGAATTTGATTCCCGCCTGAAGTCTACCACAGATGCTCCGCTACCCATGAGGATAAGCTGGAACGCTTCGAATAGGTAAATAGCAAGTATAGTCCGCGTAAAACTGTGAGTCCGCATGAATATAGAAATTAATCGCGTCACCATAGCAAATTGACTACACCCGTTCGCAACAACTTCATAGCGGACTAGCAGTCTGGCGCGGACTATACTAACACATTGCTGGGCATGTGTCTCTCAGATCGAGAGGGGCTTAGGCCATAGTCCACTATGCTAGCCAAATGCGATTTGCGTCCCCCGTACTAGCCAAGTGCTAGCCGATTTTCTCTACAACCAACACATCCTTTATAAAATTATTTAATACCATTTACAGAAATAGACCACGACTGATTATAGCGGAGATAGAACCCTAAGTATTGCGTGCAAAACCCTTTTCAAATAGCTTGTTATTTTTAATGACTTAATAAACGCGTTCATAATAAAATGGCGTCATATTGTTTCACGCCAATCTACAAATGTACAAGAACGTTGATATATGCCATTCCACTATCCTTTTTATTTCAAAAGATTTTTTACAGTTTCTGACATATATGGGCAAAAATCTCTACATGATTGCAGCATTTAAGTGGAACTCAAATAGTCGTCATATCTTATAAGTGGAACGCATCTTTCTGTCAAATGTGACAGCTGTCAAAATGACAAGCAACTTGAAAAGGCTTCTAACAATTAACCGCGAAATGCACTTACAAATGCTATATGCGAAAGTTATAGAAAAAGCTTCAATTATTATAATTAATATTTTCATACAATTTATACAATTATCATTAACATAGCCCGATGCGTCGGTGGGCGTAAATCGATATATCAAACCGTGTACAGATTAAAAAACTGTCCGTCCGTGTATAACATACAAAATCCATATATAATAAAATGTAAATGCAGGTTCGTGCGTCTCTGTTTAAATAAAAACAGCTAAATTTGAGTCACAGTTCGTTGTTACGTCACAAAAAGTCACCACTCATTTTTTCAAACTCAATATAATCTGGAGGCACGGCAGTGCCTCCGCCAAGTCGAGCTAGATATTTCTCAAAAGAAATCACTTCAACTCACTTTCTAAACAAACACTAACGATTGAAATTAGTATAAAAACTATTCCACTGTACCCGGTACTAATGTCACAATGATTTTTAAAACTCACTCTAGATTACTTCACTTCATTTAATTTGTATTTCAAAGCTATTCTCGATAGGTGGCGCTGTTTAGCTTGTGATATTTTCGTCTAAAAACTCGACGTAGGTGAAAGGAAAATGGCCGACTTTCCCGTTGAGCTCGCCTTCCCATTGGCCGTTTATGTTCATCTTTGTTACCTGTAAAAAGAAAGTTATTAACAATATTATTATAATAAACTTCAATCTCTTTTCTATATACTATAACAAGTAATAATAATAAGCTACTTTATTTCTTGTACAAGTTTGCCAAGAAAATGTCAGAAATTATTTCGATCTAAGAAGCACAGACTTATCTAGATAACTTAACAGGCTAATAACAGCTGTCTCTTACACCTAAAGATTGCACGTAGAATTATAAATACGGTTCAAATCTCATATGTAATTCTGAATTTTCAAAGTTATATGCATTATTATTAGTATTTAATATAAGATAACTCGGGCATTTTGAGAGAACATCCGAATCTAAAAATGACAATTAATATTACATAGAAACAGTATACTATACAGGGATATACAGGGATATGGCTCAAACTACATTACATATGAAAAAAAGAATTATTAAAATCGGTCCACTAACGGCGGAGTAATTCGTGTACATACATAAAAAAAAAAAAAGATACCGGCCGAATTGATAACCACCTCCTTTTTGAAGTCGGTTAAAAAGGAAAAAGATATACGGCAAAAAATATTTTTATTATTAGAAGAAGATGTATTGTTTATTGTATTTACCTTGACTATATCCCCTTCCTCCAGCTTGAGGGCGGTCCGGTCATACGCGTTGGGCACCCGGGTTTGTCTGACTCTCGCTAACGCCGGTAGGGTGCGCTGAAACGCATACAAATTCATATCGCTATTAATTTTATAAAAAAATGGATATTCATATTTATTTATTCGTATTTGAGTATTGAGGTGGTAGAACCTTTTGTGGTTTGATTCTGGCAGTAACACCACTACACCTATTTCTACCTTATAACATCGGTGTTAAGTGCTGCTGTCTTTTGTTGTGATAAGAAAATCATACTTATCCAAGGCAATCTGCCTTACTCTTCAAGGGTAGCAAGTTAGCATTGCACATGTGGACGACCCTAAGGTCAGCTAAGATTAGAGACCTCATTAGGTCTCTAATCTTTGTCCCTGTAGTTCTGGGACTAGAACAGGGCTACGGTATTGCCTGCTTATCATAAGCGATTAAAAGGGGGCTTCCGGGGTTGCCGGCGGCAAGAGTGGGAGCTCAAACCTTCCGGCAAGCAACCCCGGGAAGAACGGCGGCATGTGTGGTCGCATGCCGTCGTAAACACCAGGTGTGCGGAAGGAGCGTAAAGTGCTCCCCCCAGGGCAGAGCCCGACCGGGGCACGCGCTCGGAGGACTCCGGTTGTGTTTCGACGGAGATGCCGGAGTTCTCCACCAAGCGCTCAGGACGGCCACCGGGGAGGTTTTAGTGCCTTCTCTAATCTTAGCCAAGATTAGAGACTTCCTTCAGTCTCTAGTTTTAGCTGACTTTAGGGCGGTAACAGATGTCTAAGGGCTGCAGAAGTCACTTTCCATCAGGTTTGTCACCTCTATATTACTATTATTATTTAAAAAATCAAATCCATCCGTAGGAAACTTGTTTGCTCATGTAACATAAGATGTTACTTAGCAACAACTGTTGTTGACAGTGTTGTTAAGATAATGTCACTTACTTGCATATTAGTGCGTTGTTGTTGATGTTTGTTGTTCGGAGGGCTGGGGGGGTCGCCCAGCTGGCTGAGGGCCTCCGACGGGGGGTACGGCATGCCTTGTGGGTCCAAAAGCTGGGAATAGAATAACATTGGTATATAAGTTGATATATTATTTCTATAATATAGGAGTAGCAGACGAGTATGCAGTTCACCTGATGGTAAGTGGCTACTGCTGCCCATGGACATCTGTAATTAACCCCAGACAGGATTAGATATTCCTACCTGAGGTCGGCCACTGATGCGCCGCTACCCCTGAGGACTAAGCTGGAACGCCTCGGGTAAGTCTGTCTCCCTTACCACACCCTTCAAACCAGAACACAGCAGCGCTTAACACTGCTGTTATGAGGCAGAAATAGGTGTGGTGCTGGTGCCGCCAGCGTCGAACCACAAAGGCTTCTACTTTTACTTACATATATTCTTAGAACCCTTTCTCTATAGTAGTATAGTTATGGTTCTCAATCTTTTTATTACTATGGATTATATAAATTAAATATTATTGATTATAATAATTTTATGCCATTCATTCATATTTGCTAATGTTTCTTATATTAGCAAATATGAATATTTTATCTTTTAATTAAAAATTGCAGTTACAAGCATCATAATGCACAAAGACAATATACTTCGCATTAAATATTAGATAGACTGGCAGAGAATGCTATATTTTTTTATAATATGGGAGCTGTAGACAAGCATGCAGTCCACCTAATGGTAAGTGGCTACTGCCGCACATGACATCAGTAATCAATCCCAGGTAGGTATAGATATTTCTACCTGAGGTCGACCATAGGTGCGCCGCTACCCCTGAGGACTACGTCCGCATTTCTGCCTTTACATTTTTGTAATGTTCACCACATTGTACACATAATATTTAAGAACTATTTAATCCAAAACCATTTGTGGTAGCGACAATACTTATAAGGCCTACTACGTTACGGGAGGTATAAATGTACCAACAATAGTGTAAAGGTGACTAAACAAGAACAATTGTGTCAAAATCATTGTGTTTTTACCCAACATTACGCATTACCAAAGTTTTCAACCACTACAATCATACTTAACCTTCCTATTATAGTATCCTTTAACGTCCATTATTGATAATCAATCTATTAAAACCTACCAAAGATCGAAACTTTTAGTAACAATTTTTAGTATGAAGAAATTGTCAAATACCGTTATTTGGTACGCGAAACATTGGATAGATTGATTATTAATAACGATCGTTATTCACTAGCTTCCGACTAGACTAGAATAATCTACCAGGAGAAAGATTTACATTTGAATACTTACATCTAAACATCAAAGTCGTCAAGCGTCACTACTATTAAACTATTATTTGAATAACAAACTAAACTAATATTTTAACACCTAAAATAGTATTTCAGGGTACAAAAACATAAAAATAGTAAATTCAAATAAATTGGAAAAACTACGAAGTTTTCTTAAAAAATAAAAACAATCTGTTGGACATAACTACTGTAACCTATAAATTTTGGACATTATAATGAAAAATTACGAAGTTTTCGTAAGGTACAAATTTTACACATCTATATGAAAACAAAATTTAAAGACCTCATACAATAACAACTCACCCTTTGCACGTACGGCACGGGTATGGAGCCGGTGTTCCCGGCGCTGTTCCTCGCCGTCCACCACTGCTCCTCGTCGCGGTTGATCACCATCAGCCGCTCGCCGCGACGGAACGGCAGGTCGTCTGCGTCCTGGGGGAAAGAGTTAGGGATAGTCGTGACAATTGGGTGTGTCGTGAGATATGGGGATGTTGTTAAAAATAAAATAACAGATAACTTTCAACTTCACTAAAATAAGTAGGTAATCAGGTAATCTGTATCCTTTTCTTGAGAGGGAACGGGGTAATCTGTATCCTAGGAAATAAAGATAAAAAACTAGTCTTCATTCTGGGAAAAAATGGGATATTGTTAAATAAGACGTGAAGAGTTAAAAAGAGCAGGTACTCTGGATCCTGGAAAAATCGGCATGTTATAAAAAAAATACGGGACATACTATCGGTATGTTATAAAATCAGTAAGTTATAATAAACTCGTATGTATAGTTATAATTTATACACTCACAGCTAGTTTCCCTGCTTTGTAGAGGAGAGCCCATTTGGACTAGGTGGAATTTAAGCCACAATCTACTAGTGGATCGAGCACGAGCTTTTTACTTTTACTCTTGCATTTCCGATGATGTGCAAAATGTGATGTGTAAGATTTATGTCGTCGTTACTGTCTATTTGAGATCTAACGACACAGTAATCCATCCGATGTCGAAGTCAACCAACCCCCACAGATAAATAATAAAAATATGAAGTGAAGTATAAAAAACCTTGTGCAAGGGGCAAAATTTTCCAAAGAATTTGAAGTATGTGATAAATGGCTCAATTTTTCATCGGTATACGTCAAAGCGTCATAAAAACTAGTCCAGTCTAAACAATTTAAATATAGACTAGATTATTTAGGTTTTGCATTAGGATGAGTATCTCAGATTTCGGACAGTGTTCCGGAATTTCCGGGTTTATACAAAATATTTTTTGAATCATCGTCATTCACTCGTCAATCTTCAATCAATCATTGGCACTTTTAACTTATATTTTTAACTATATAAACAGGCCTCAGCTTAGATATTTTCCATAGAAAACCTAACATCTCTCTGGTGAGCACGAATTTACTCTCAGAATGAACCAAAACAAAAAAAAAACACTAAACTTAACTTTACATGCCTCATGTCTGAATTTATGTAAGTTTCGTTTTAATAAAATATACCTCATTTGCCTTTAAAACGAGCTATAATTAATTTGTGATTTTTTTTTTTTTTTTTTATATTATAGGATTAGCAGACGAGCATGCAGTCCACCTGATGGTAAGTGGCTACTGCCGCCCATGGACATCTGTAATCAACCCCAGATAGGGTTAGATATTCCTACCTGAGGTCAGCCACAGATGCGCTGCTACCCCTGAGGACTAAGCTGGAACGCCTTGAAAAAGTCTGTCTCCCTTACCACACCCTTCAAACCGGAACACAGCAGCGCCTAACACTGCTGTTATTAGGTAGAAATAGGTGTGGCGGTGGTGCCGCCGGAGTCGAACCACAAAGGGTTCTACCACCTTCAAAATATATGCACAATATGATTTATAAGTGTGTGGAGGTTAGGTTAGCTTAAGTTAGGCGGACCGTCAGAGTGAATTACCCAAAATCAATGCCACCATAACTACATATACAGCATGACTTGACTGAATTATTTGTAACAAAATACTGAAACAATAAATGATTGTACAAGGATGTAAATAAAGATGTTAGGTAATAATTATGTCAAACGGAGTTTTTTGAAGGTTTTCCTTTGCAAAATTTGAACCTTGAGGCGACGGTATTCGATGACGCATAATCCTGTATTTTTTAAGAAATTCTTTCCATTCCGGTGAAAATAGATTAAGTTTAAAAAAAATTATGCAACTTTCAGGCTCTTTAAAAAGGCGCTCTTAAAAAAGCTCTTCGTCAAAGCCAGCGATGCATTAGAAGACACTGGTTTTTCCAAATGTCGATAGACGATGGTGACTGCTTTCCATCAGGCAGCCTGTCTGCTTTATCGCTGGGTTTACGTATAAAAACGACACGGAATAGGCTACCCTCGGCGTATGTTTGCCGAAGGCGGCAGACTCGGTAACGAGCCATTAGCAAAGTATAACTGGTTGAACGAATGCATTGACAACGCCATTGTCAATTACTAATATATTTAGTTAATTGACTGCTTGTTCTAAAGTGCCAGATTAGATACATAGACTGCTGTTATGAAACAAATGAGTGTGACTTTTGTATTAAAAAAATAAAAAAGGCAATGCCGCACGTATCACACACTTGAATTCTGTGAAGTTTGAACTATGTCATCGTGATCATCGACCCACGTGGCGGAGCGGTTACCATACCGGTCTGACGCGCAGAGGGTCCCGGGTTCGATCCCCGGCCATACAGAAATTTAAATGATGAATTTAGATTTCTGTTTCTGGGTCTGGGTGTCTGGTATTTGTCTCTGTGTGTGTCCATGGCACCCATACAGGGAATCCTAGTGTGGAGCTGTGAGTGTAGAAAGCGATTGTTTGTATGTCATGCCTTGTAAAAGCTGCATAAAAATCGTGCTAAATTATTTTCCCCCGGGCCCCTAACAAATATCTATCAGGCGATGTCTACCTCACCTAGAATCGAACCGAGAACTTCTGCTTGTCAAACTCAGGGGATCACTATGCTTCGGGTCATCTACAATTAGCACATTAATACATAAAACGGAACATTGTTTTTTCATCATCTATACGGAACCTTAAAAGCGAGCCTGCATGTGCCAAAAGCATGTTCAAATGGGGCCAGGAAACTAGATTTCTAGGTCTGTTTATAGTAACGCTGACATACCGTACTGGCGAATATCTGCTTTATTTATAATTTGCAAAGCGTAGTATGGAAACAGATATGAAATAATGATCAACTTAGACGCCCACACAATATGAGGAAATCTATTTATAGTGATGCTGACAATACCATGGAGATGATTTCGAAAATATATCCGGTTTCGTAACAAGGATATAAATAATTGATAAAAGGGAATTATTTGTATGATGATATTTCGAAAGAACTGCCAATTCCTAAGTTATATTTTCTATTATCTTAGCATAACATTAAAGATTTATTATAAAAAATACAACCGAATTCTATGTCACTACAAAGTAAAAAATAATTGGAATAAATGTTGGTTAAGTTCATATTTCTGAAGTCTGCGCTCAATATATTTCGTTGGATAACGATGTAAACAGCGTGTCTAATATGAGACGACCTCCAACACCTCGTGCGGCTGTTGCGGTGGTGGTGCGACAGTATGTGCGCTCACTTGCGGCACAGGGCAGAGTTAGTGAAGAAACTCAAGCTTCCATCGAAGTCAAACTTCGCAATGACGACCTCCAACAACTGGTGTGGCTGCTGCGGTGGTGGGGCGGCGGTGTGAGCGCTCGCTTGCGGCAGGGGGCGCTCCAGCGGCGTGGTTTCCAGGTAGTGGTGCCGGTAGAACGACAATAGTATTGAACTGCTTTAGCGGGGAGAGTAAGAGAAGAAACTCACGCTTCCATCGAAGTCGAACTTCGCAATGACGACCTCCAGTACTTGGTGCGGCTGTTGCGGTGGTGGGGCGGCGGTGAGCGCTCGCTTGAGGCAAAGGGAGCGCCAGCGACGTGGTGTCCAGGTAGTGGTGCCGGTAGAACGACAGCAGTACTGAACTACTCTAGCGGAAACAATAGGAGAAGAAACTCACGCTTCCATCGAAGTCGAACTTCGCAATGACGACCTCCAGTACTTGGTGCGGCTGTTGTGGTGGTGGGGCTGCAGTGTGAGCGCTTGCTTGCGGCAGGGGGCGCACCAGCGGCTTGGTATCCAGGTAGTGGTGCCGGTAGAACCACAGCAGTACTGTACTACTATAGCAGGAAGAGTAAGAGAGAAACTCACGCTTCGACCTCTAGTACTTGGTGCGGCTGTTGCGGTGGTGGGGCGGCGGTGTGAGCGCTCGCTTGCGGCAGGGGGCGCACCAGCGGCGTCGTATCTAGGTAGTGGTGCCGGTAGAACCACAACAGTACTGAATAACAACAGCGAGAAGAGTAAGAGAAGAAACTCACGCTTCCATCGAAGTCAAACTTCGCAATGACGACCTCCAACACCTGGTGCGGCTGTTGCGGTGGTGGGGCTGCGGTGTGAGCGCTCGCTTGTGGGAGGGGGCGCACCAGCGGCGTGGTGTCCAGGTAGTGGTGCCGGTAGAACGACAGCAGCGCCGGCATGTCCGCGAACAGCTGGTTCCCGATGCGAAAACGGGTTGTGCCGTCCGGTGACACGACCCGGTTTATTATGTAGTGGGAGACGCGGTCGTCTTCCCTGCAGACAATTGAATACACACAGTCAGTACAGGCGCGATCGCAGCATAAAATTTCTTAGCACAGGATAAATTTGGTAAAATTAGATTCCGCTACCCTCGCAGCAGAAAGGAATCCATGCAGGGTTTCCCCACAAAAAAAACTGTACCAAGTGCAAGTCTGGGGCCGCGCCTGAGTCAGTATATATTTTTTCAAATTCATCTCGTGAATTTAATAGCTTAATCATCCTCGTCATCCGCGAGTAAAGCGAAAATGATAATGCTATTCATTAGTGGTAGAATCATTCGTGATTTATCTGAAGAGGCATTATCGCCACAGGTGTATTAGCCTCATAAGTGTACTGTGATCTGATTTGAATGAACTTATAAGATATCCCAGCTTAATAATAAACGGGATACTGATTTAAACTTCTATAGCGTGATTCAGATACGTGTGGCGCCCTCTCTTGATTAATCGCGGTAAGTCATCACACATTCGTTTTACAAAAACAAAAAATAGGAATATTTCAAATGATGAATTTCATACGTCTACTGTTACAAAAAAATTAGATATTTTGACGGTAGCAACGAATCTGGAATCTTTTACCAATACGATTATATTTTTATTTAGCGATATGTGTGTCAATGGCACCACAGCATTCAATCTACGAAAGTCTTTTAATGACTCCTAAAAATACAATGCACACAAACCTGACACACAAAACGTAGTCCCCATGTATCGTCCTGGAGTCCCTGACGAGGAAGATGCCGCTCTCCGTCTCGTTCAGCAGCAGCCTCGTCGCTTCAGCTCGCGACAGCACGCCGAAGTACCAGCTGGAAGAAAAACAATGTATCTTTACTACCAGATTCTTTATAACATGGAAGTTACAACTTTATATGCCTTTTTTTGATACTTAAGAGTTATCATTAGGAGTTACTGTAGGCATTTTATATAAAATCAGAATCATTCATATTAAATTAAATAATTTTAAGTAAATAATTTTTCGTCCATTTGCAACTGTTTCAGTTACTACCCGATATCGATGGAAGAGATGATGAATGTTTTCTATAAAACTAACTATTGCATACCATTTTTATATGAAAACTAAGAATGGTATGCAATAGATTCAAATCAAAACCTCAAACGACCATGTAAACAATGTCTTTGGCAATGGGACATCTTTTAGCTAGCGATGGGATGCTGCTTGGAGAGGGAGCACACTACTCTAATTTCAACCCGGAGCTATACAAAATGTTTAGAAACTTACCCATGACGCCATCTTTCATCAAGTTGGGGAAATCTATAAAATACGTAATACGTAAAATATGTATAACACAAAAAGACAAATCGAAGTATATAAAACTTTCAAGTCAATAGTTGTAAAGTTTTAAATTACAATAATTATTTGTTTTATTACAATTCATTTTTTTTATATTTTATTCGAAATAATAAAATTGACTACATTCGTTTTTGTCCGCGTAAAATATTTAATTGTTCAAGTTCGATGAGTAATTTCAATTAATTACAGTATTAATTGTAATTTATTTTCCTTAACGATACCAAACTAAACGTTTCACGAAGTGTGGCTGGCTTCATAGTAAATAGTAAATGAATCATACATATCACCGAACTGTTTGAATCATTTAAAAAGGTGGTCGAACTTTGCGTTCAACTGTGACCAGTGCTCAACTTTCTATCACAAAATAAAATCGTTTTTACCTTTTAACAGCAGTGTTAAGCGCTTTAAGCTGTGGTAGCGTAGTAGTTGATACTCCTCTCTATCGATGGGTGCGAGGATCGAATCCCAGGCACCTCTGCCATTCCAAAGTTATGAGCGTATTAAAAATATTTATCACTTACTACAATGGTTAAAGGCAACATTGTGAAAAACCTACAACCTACAACCCAAAAAGTTTTTCGGAATAAGTTCTCAAAAGGTGTGTGAATTCACACTTGACCATCATGGTGGACTATGGAGTTAAACCTCTTTCATACCGAGAACAGACCCGTCCCCAGCAATTCGGAAATAATCGGTTGACGATAACGACGTTAAGCAAACGTGCTCTGATTTAAAAGAGATGGTATAGCAAACATGTGGCGATCTTAATCCCTACTTTATTGCGTTACTTAATCCCTATATTAGTCGTAAGAGCGACTTCCATATAAATAAATTCAATTAAATTCGGTTTATAGAAAGTTACAAATATATTGCCATATTTTAACCTTTTAAGTTAATATGTAAGGTGCTTATTTATTTATATGTTTTTATATAGATAACTTAATCTTTTCGTATAAGACGTTTACCTAAAGTTTATATATTTGCCAGAGTAAAATAATTTTATTTTAACCTCCAAAAAATCTTGCGATTCTGTTTACTAATGAAAAATCCGTGCGCAGGAGTGTCAAACAAAGCCGCTCGGGAGTTCTCGCTAACTAATAAACCCACATAAACTGGTAACATACAAATAACCGTGTTTATTAACGAGACAGTTAACCTGTCGAATCTGGGGCAGTCGTTAAAATCAAATATCTGTATTAATATTGTGAAACCGAAAGCGACTTTCTGTTTAGAATGCCACATTATTTTGATAAATGAGATTATGTATGACATCTCAAATTTGATTTCATGAATTTTAAACAAGGTGGTAAAACCTTGACCGGTCTAGAGGCATCAACGTCACACTAATTTCGGCCGTAATTTCGGCGTATGAGGGCGATTTTAAGCGATGCTATGTTTTGCTTTGAAGGGTGCAATGATTATTAATCTATGGGTGCAGTAAAGGAGACATATTTATCCATGGTGTTCTAATTTAGTTCTCAGAGGTAGCAATGGTTCTGTTGGACCACCCAAAAAGACTAAACTTTTCAGGGGTTGATTATAAATATCCTTGGGTGGTAGTAGTCACTTACCATAAGGTGGACTGCATGCTTGTCTGCTACTTTATTTTTTATAATGTAGGAGTATACGAGTCGCAGTGCACCTGATGGTAAGTGTCTACTGCCGCCCATGGACATCTGTAATCAACCCCAAGGATTAGATATTCCTAACTGAGGTCGGCCACAGATGCGCCACTAACCCTGAGGTCTAAGCTGGAAAGCCTCGGAAAAGTATGTCTCCTTTACCACACCCTTCAAAACGCAACACAGCAGCGCCTAACACTGCTGTTATAAGGCAGCAATAGGTGTGGCGGTGGTGCCGCCGGAGTCGAACCACAAAGGGTTCTAACACCTTCAAACATCATTATTATAAAAAAAACGGAGGCGTTCTAACAAAGCCCTCAGGGATAGCTGAAAGTTTAATAATTCTAACTAAATAGACAAAGTCATGGCAAAAGCATAGTCGCAGCATATAAAACGGATATCAACATATACTGAATTTTCTTATTTCATTTAACATTTTTTCCTACAGACTTGACCGCAACCTTTGAAAGTAGTATATAATTAAATAACAGGAAGGAACAAACTGGGATGTACTCACAGATAAGAAATCAGGACTAATTCCATTAAAAGCCATATTTTACTTGGATTTGGAATAATTTCACATAAACCTAAAAAATCATTGACATTTCCTGGTATCTTATTATATAGACGTGCTACTCCAAAAGTAACTGTCTTTTTTCCATAGTTTGTTCTTGCTTTTGGAAGAACAACATAGAATCATTTGTTTTATACAAATGAAAATAATGAACTAAAAATGAAAGTTTATCCATTGAATCTATTTATTTCTTTTTGATTTTGCTGAAGGTGAGAGAGAGTTAGTTTCAGTTTTTAATATTGAATATAGAAGCGGGAGAATTGTTTTTTTTTTAACATGGATAGATGGTAGGATCAATATGGTTTCACTGATATACATATTTTCAGTGAAACAGTTCTGTGTTTCCAGGGGTTTTTTTATAATATTGGAGTAACAAATTTACATGCAGTCTACCTGATGGTAAGTGGCTACTACATCCACTACAGCCACTTACCATCAGGTGGACTGCATGCTCGCCTGCTACTCCGATATTATAAAAAAAAAACTATGTTTCTTATCTGAATTCCACCACACCTTTCAATCTAGAATATAGCAGCGATTATCAGCTGTTAGTAGACATAGATTTCTCCAGTATGCATGTTTCCTCATGATCCTTCATCGTTTAGCAAGTGATAATTAAATCTAATACGCACATAACTTCGAAAAATCAGAGGCGCGTGCCTAGGATTTGAACCTCAGACCCCTCGAGTGAGAGGCCGAGTTTTTTAACCACTAGGCTGTCACTGCTTTTTTTAACTTATATACATACATATGAGGCAATAATCTTAATATCATTCCATTACAAAACTCCTATTTTGTAGTAATTACTCTATAAAATAGGTATGTTATATTATTTTCCTATGTATATCAATAGAATTATAATACCACAGGACAAGGAAAATTTTAATAGTTTTACTATTTATAAATCAGTAGATTTTATTAAGAAAAATGTTAAAATCTAAAATCTTCATTTTTGGAGGTAGTAGATTCTTTTTGTAGTTTAACTTCAGAAGCTCCACCACAATATCTTTGCCTATAGTTCTTCTATTTCCCAAAATTTGTTGTGTGTTAGGGGATTATAATAATAAATAATGAATATATATAAGTTTATAGGGATATTGTCTAATAAATTACTTGTTTTGTTTTTTTTTTCAGGGCCGAAGTATGATAGCTAGCGTTTATCATAAAGCTTAGCTAGCGTTTTATTTATGAAGACATCTATGGAACCTGAGCGGACTTTGTGAGATAGAAGAACTATATCTCACAACAGCAGGTATTAACTGCTGTGTTATGATTTAAAGGGTGTGATAAGATATACTTATTTGAAGCAATTCAACATAATTTTTTGAGATAGCAATGCATCTGTGGTTGTGCTAAGGTAGAGCTCTGATCCTATTTGGGATTTTTTATATAATATAGGAGTAGCAGACGAGCATGCAGTCCACCTGATGGTAAGTGTCTACTGCCGCCCATGGACATCTACAATCAACCCCAGATAGGATTAGATATTCCTATCTGAGGTCGGCTACAGATACGCCGCTACCCCTGAGGACTAAGCTAGAACGCCTCGAAAAAGTCTGTCTCCCTTACCACACCCTTCAAACCGGAACACAGCAGCGCCTAACACAGCTGTTATTAGGTAGAAATAGGTGTGGCGGTGGTGCTGCCGGAGTAGAACCACAAAGGGTTCTACCACCTTCAACTTCACTTAAGGTCTAAGTCTAACATTACCTAAATGTAAATTATTCATAGGAATTATCACTTTAACTTTGGAGCATATTGGCTGTTACAGATAGACGGACAGAGGCTCAAGTGAGCTATAAGGGCTATGTTTTATGTTTTTTCTGTGGCACCCTAAAAATACAAGATTCTATCACAAATGTCATTGCAATGAAAGTTTAAGCAGATCATCACACAAATAGTGTCTCACATCACACAAATTGATTATGAAGCAAGGGATTACTTGACCAATATCATTTTACCAATAGCTTAAGGTATTTTCAACACTTTTGACACTGGATAAAACTTTTTTGAAAATATTGTGACGTTTCTTTTGCCGCTTCATCTTGAGAAGTAATGATAGGTTATTGTCGCTGAAAAATAATTCTATAATCTTTGAACAAAATATTTTGTTTTTGGTTTTTTTAAGTTAATAGTAATGACTTACTGGTACTGTATCATGGTTTATTACCATAAGATGCCCCATAGATCTATGAATCAAATTACTAGAGAAATCCCCAAGTCTGAGTTATGTGTTAAATGGGGCTTTGACTAAGGTCTATATGAGTCAGAGTTGGGTACAAGCCAATTCATTAACCTATAAACATTGAGCATTAAATTACACATTGATTCTATTTCACATTCTTTTATTACTGGAACAGTGTGTTATAAGCTATTTTGATGGATTTTGTTTTATTTTGTATTGTTAAATGTTAAGGAAAATCAGTGGTCAAATGGATCTCTGCAGGATGTGAATTTTGTGTATCTGTACTTGGTCAGCACTGTAGACTAAGTCTAAACACTTATCTCTGTGAGATTCGTGCCCAGCAGTGGGCCAGCAATGAGTGGGTGAAAGAAAATCAGTATTACCTGGATTTGTCGTTCGAGTCGAAGGAGCCCCCAATCGCAGGGTTCGCCATACCGGAGTAGGGTTCACACACACACAATTAAAACTTTATCGCTGCCCACATAGCGGCCGGAAGTGAATTCTAGGCCCTTACTCGAACGCGAATAACGGTCGCAAAATGATTCAACCACACCGGCACTATCTAACGATGTTACAGCTCTTCCCCAACAAAACCCGAACACTCTCCAGCATCCACAATCCTAAATAAATGCAATTTGTTGACATCTATCTTCTGCTAGAATCATCAATTGTCACCACGCAATATTCACATCGAAACACATGTTTCCGCATTCGTAGCGCCCCGTTACAGCGACGGTGTTCGCAGGCGCACCTTCCTTACTAACTTTGGGATGCGATAAATAAAATAAATCTATAATTAGACTGAATTATAAATAATGTTCCACGGAGTCACACACGCGAAGTTTGACGATAGGGCGTAGACAAAAGTGGGTTTTTTATTTTGACGCATAATTTTCCTGATACTTCGATGTCTGTGGTTGTTGTCTATGGTCGAATAATCGGATACTTGAATAAAATAATGATATGAAATAAAAGTTTTTTGAACAATGAATTATTTTTTGAACACAAATGAACAATGAAAATACTTATTTTTTTACATCATTAAAATTTTATTATCTGGTATTTAAATAATTACACATTAGTGTTTAATTTTTACAAATAAAATTTCTTATCGTATAGAAATCTCTGATAAAGAAATGAAAAATATAATTTTATTTTCGTATAAAAATGGTTTAAAAGTATTATAATTTTAAACGGTGTTTTCGTTTAGCCAATGGTTTCATTTTATAATATTTCAAAAAGAGTTATTCAATATACCATTAATTTATAATTTCAAAAATATTCTGTTAAGTTTTATGAAATTGAATATTTTCCACTGACTACACTGATTTCATTACACATCATCTTCGAAATTTTAGTCTATGGTATGTGTCCATTGTTTTTCTACAATGTTATTTTTCTGACTGCTGCTGGTGGACGAAAAATTTGTCTCGCTGCGTCCAGTGTGAGTTTTAACTAGTGTTCGTGTTCGATACAGTGATTTATTGGAAATAGATCACGAGGATGTCGTCACCGAGCGCTGGGAAACGTCGCATGGACACAGACGTCATAAAACTGTATCCTTTGTTACCTCGCCACAGAGCACTTACTGCGTTTAGGACTACCATGTAAATAAGTAGGTAGCTGGAGGGCCATCAGCTGATTGTCACGACCCTTTGTAAAATCGATACAGCCCGTTTGTGTATTAACATTAGCTCGGAATGCACCGTAGGGAGCCCCTAGGGACAATTGGGAGTATTAATAAAATTAGTGATGGTAGGTTGCTAATCTAACTTCGAGCGTTATTCTTTGTGTAGGTCCGTGGGCCCAATATCTATATATAACACGTAGATAAACGTTCTAGCGAGCGGTGGCTTCCGTGTCTTTAGATTGTAATATTTCGTAACCACTATGTAGGCCATGGTCTCAGTTGCGTATTTTTTAACGCGCTGTAGTTTAACGCGTCGGATTATGCGCTATTCAGGCGCAAAGTATATTAATTGGGAGTGTTAGAACATTTAGATGGTCATTGTTTTTTTTCTAGGCTGCATGTACGTATTCCTTTGTCATTCATTCCATTTATGAATTGTACACAGGGTCATTACAATGCTTCGATCATATTAATAGATACATTGTAATCAGGGGCCTAGTTAAAGACAATAAGAACTATTTTCGCTTGTGAATTAATGTATACAAATAATTGGAAATGTTACTTTGTCATAGATTATAAAGAAAAAGGTTAATGTTTTTAAAAATATTCACATGAAGAGTGAAGTTCAGGGCTCTTTTGGTATTATGCCAAGTATTTTACTATCTTTACAAGACATAAATAGAATAGTGTATAAATATTTGCCATACAAACAACTACTTATATATGCGTAAGTTATAATTATGAAAGTCATTCTTAAATTCTTTATGATAAATCCCTTTGAAACATTCCTTTTATATAATTTAACATATACAGAATATATCATTCATTTATGTCTTGGTAATATTTCCCCTATATAACTACGATTGAAACAAAACCATATCAACCCATAGATTAGTATAGATTACTCACTCCTAACAAGACAATGTACCCAGTTTTGAGAATTGAAATAGTTGCGTAAAAAAGTTTTCCCACTTCTCCATGCTAAAATATCCCTAAAATATTTGAAATAATTATTTAATTATTATGTAAATTACGCAGTATTAGTTATTATTGTAAATTTTCTCTAAAAATGTTTTTATTTGTCAAGAATTCAAAAAAAGAACTTACTAACAAGCCGTTTGTGGCTTCATTCAATTTCAAGGCGGCGAAGTATCTTTACTAATCTATGTATCAACCTTATAAAGTACATGATCTCGCTCCTGTTCTATTTTGTTCTTCTGTCTGTTTCTCATTGTTTGTCATATTCATTGTCTTCATCATTATTCTTTGTCATCAATCTGTGTTATCCGCGATATCCTTTATGTTTCATTGGTTTATATTTTGAAGGTGGTAGAACCCTTTGTGGTTCGACTCCGGCGGCACCACCACCACACCTATTTATACCTAATAACAGCAGTGTTAGGCCCTGCTGTGTTGCGGTTTGAAGGGTGTGGTAAGTGAGACAGACTTACATATGAGGTGGGTTTCCATGGGAAGACATGACCATTTTCGTTCATATAAACTGCACACTTGTTGGCTATTTCAATCTTATTAAACACATTGCAGTTCCAAAAAATCCAACGATCTATTTTCTTAATCAGAATTAAAAAATAAAGCCATTATTTTGAACCCTCTCATTGTTGCCAGCCCATTATGATTAATTGTAACTTTGTTGCATTCGAGTTTGGTAATAGTTGTATAACTAACTATGAGTTAGAAATAATAAGTAAATTAGAAGTATGTAAGAGGTATTTATATACCTCTTACTTACTTCTAATTGTACTTGTAAGAGGTATTTATATACCTCTTACTTACTTCTAATTAATAAAATAATTAAATCTTATGACCTAAGTCATATTGAATACATATATTAATAATTAATTAATTAAACCAACTCCATATAGGACTGAAGGTGTACCTGAAATATCATAAAATGTGTGGTCACTCATATGTCAGCTGGCAAGGATGTTGGAATAATGTAGGGGGTGTTCTTTTTTCCAAATTGAATTCCTTTGATTTCTAGCTAACAAAGCTTTTATTGTAATTCCAATAACGCCATTTAAAAATCTATTTCATAACTGCTTTCAGTATTTTTTGCTACTACTTTCGGATTTGGCCATTCACGCACAAACACGCGATTTTTTTATCGTAATGATACTGAAATTAAACGAGTCGTCAACTTGGGGTAAAGGAAATCGCGCTATATCATATTTTATTACCGCGCGATCCCCTATAAAGTATATTTAATGTGTGTACACAACAATACAGCGGTTTTGTTGGTCGGCGAGCAAAACCGCTGGGCCAACAAAACCGCTGGATCGCGTGCACTTTCCTAGCAACATAATCAGTGAATCATAATAACTCTGAAGGTATGACCTCAGGGTATGACTTATAGTTTTCCGGTTTGTTTTTTGTATATTATTCTACCTAGGTTACGAATTTCAATTTATTATTCCGTTCTGGATTTTGATTAGAGTAATCGATCTCGGATTTATTTTATAATCATGTAAACTATAGCTATAAATTAAACATAAAATACAAAAAAAATCGAAAATTGGAACACAACTGGGATTCCGATTCCGAACGTCGGGTTTTTTCCGTTCGGAATACGAACGATAGTGTGCGGCAGTTAAAACATTTTATACGAAAAAAATAGCATTCAGGTTCCCGAATCCGGAAACCTAACACATAAAACGAATGTATGCGGCAAGCTTTAGGCTTGTTGAGGTTCGCTTCTTCTGTCAGACATCTAAATTATAAACTTATATTTCTGGCTTGGTTTGTGTGTTTGGCACGGAAGCCACAGCATCCACAATTACATTTTCCAACAGTTTTCATATTATTTTTTTCCATACAAAAAAATTTTTACTTGAGTCTAATTGTGTTATATTTAAAACTAAAACGTTAAAACTGTTAATAACAGTATATCCTTAATTTGCTAAACTTGCCCAACTAGCCGGATCATTTACAATTCGCCAATGCCATAGAGCTTACCGCGTCTATTTAATAAATAACAACTGACTCACTAAGTACTTCCTTCATACGCACAACTTCTAGTCTTTATACATAGATATATAAAAATTTAGCTTCCGTATGTTAGTAGATTTGTCGAAGAATTGTCTTGAAAAAAATGTTGCTTTATAACATTTTTTTATATACTTTTTATCCAAAAGTTCCTACGGGAGTATCAGGCTGGGAAAGCATGTCCTGGTTTAGATTAGCGCTCATTTACATTTACAGGCATAGAGCGTGTATAGACCGTGTCAGAAGAGTTCCGTTGCAGGCAAAAAGTATTCGCTAATGCAATGTGTATTGAGAGTATTGACGTATTTATCCTAATCATTACGAATATTATAAATGTGAATGTAAGCTTGTGTGTTTGCTACACTTTCACGCCTTAACTTCATAACCGATTTTCATGAAATTTTGTACTCGTCTTCTCAGGGGTTTAGAAATTAGGAATTTAAATCCCGGAATACTCGCGTTATTTCACTTTATAAGAAATCGCGATATTGCGGGAAAACTAGTGATTTTTTTCCTAATTCCTTGAAATGGGACTCTCTGTAAAACTGTCCGCATACAATGGTGTTTGAATCATGTCGATCGGACGCGGCATCGCGAAATAATCGCTGGACATACATAAAAATACGCGACGAATAAATAACATCTCTCCTTTGGGAAGTCGGTTACAAATATTGTCTATTTGTGATATTGTCTGCTGCGGCCCGTGCCTGACACTTAAACTGTAGCCATAAACGGTGCTTAATTCGTTGATAACGCCCAAGACCGTAGATAGTGTTTGTTCATGATTTGAATACATAAACGTACAGTCATCCGTCCGTCTGTACGATAATTGTAACAATGACAATAGAATTAGGCTGGTATTTCGAAACAACGGAGTCCTTGTAGCCGAGTGACGTTAAAGTGTTGTGGTAAGTGACTGCCATATGAGCATATCTTATATTAATGTATCTTCTTCTATATATATAAAAATGAATGTTTGTCTATCCTCTTCTATATAAATATAAATGAATGTTTGTCTGTATGGCCTTTATAGAATCGTAAACTTTTTGCCTAAGCGCTCATGTTTTTTGCTTAAAGGACGTGGTAAGGAAAACATTTATTAAACGAATCATTCTAACTTAATCCTCAAGGGTAACTGTGGTCAACCTCAGGTAGGATTCTTTCCGGGGTTGATTGCAGATGTCCTTGGGCGGCAGTAGCCACATACATTCAAGAGGACTGTATTCTCGTTTGGTATTTCAATATTATAATAACTAAAACCCGACTATTTAAAAATAATGCTCTAAAAAGTATTTACACATTCTTTTTTCTTATAGTGGCATCATCCACTAAGGGTCTTTATAATTAGGGCATCAAATTTATATTATGATCATTTAATTTATTTATAACATTCGTTATGAAGAAAATAATAATTGTTGTTATACGATAAATAAAATTGTGACACTTTGAAATATGTACCTATGTGAAAACATTGTTACGTGCCTTTTATACAAATTTAGTTACGCAATAAATTTTAGTTATGGTTAGGCAAGATTTGTATGCTTAATATTTCCAAATGTTGCAATGAACTGTATGCTCGTTTTGTATTTCTATTTCAAAAACTATGTAATATTTTCGTAAAAGGGGAATAGTGGAGAAAAGAGAAATTCTTCAAACAGAAAGGACATTTTTCTTTTTTTTTCTTATGCAGACATTACAGACTATTTATTGGTCTTGTGTAGTTCGCGAACGAACTAGTTCGGAAGAACGCTCCCGCAGATGAACTACGCGAACTAGATCCCCGATTTCCCGCTCCATAGTTCGTGAACTCCTAACTGAACTAGTGAAAAAATGCGGTATTCGAACTAATGTCAACACATTTTATGAATATTTTATATGAAACAATAGGTTTATCCGGTTTTAGCGCTCAAACATTTTAATTCGTGCATTCCTTAATCTCACATGATCACAGTGCGTAACATGATCTACAAAATTCAAATCTACAAATCTTTCGCTCTTTTAGTTCATCTGATCTTCAGTTCCCAACTGTTCCGTAAGCAGATGGGAGCAGACGAAATAAAAGAGCGAACTAGTTCGTTTAGGAGCCGCGAACTAGATTGTGTGATCCGAGTCGCGAACTATTACGCCCAAGACTAATAGTAGTCTTCTATTCCGGACCCCCCTTAGTATAGGATCAGAAAAAAAATACAATGAGTAGCCGAAGTTTTACGCAACTAACACCCTCTTTCAACAAAGCCGTATTAACATTGGTACAGTACTGGCAGCGACCCCTCTTTAAGTCCCATGTTGGAAGCGGATTTGGGGATGGCGGGACAGTACTAGCTACTGGACTGCTAAAAATGTTGATTTTTATACGAAATAGTGGAACTTTTCGGTGATATCTAGTTTCCCACACTGTCAACCGGAGTCTAATCTTATCTGTACTCGTCTGCTATCACGAATTTGCTTTAAGCGTGTTTACTATAAATTACTTATACCTACCGATTGCCTAGGAAACTATGGTAACATAAAACGTGACTATATTGATTTTGTTAGTTCTTCAAAAAAGGAGGTTTCTTAATTCGACCGTATATATGTTTTCTATGTTTGTTCGGGGATAACTCTGTCGTTTATGAACCGATTTTGATGATTTTTGATGATTTGTTGGAAAAAAGATATTTCAAAGGTGGTACCATTATAAGGAAATCAGGGTCTGATAATAGCAGACCAGAGAAATCGAGGGGAACTTTCCAAAATCGTAGGGGCGACTAGTGCGTTTGTAAGTTTCTTCATTAAGTATTTTTATTCATATATTATATTAATATAAACGATAGTATGTCATCATTAAAAAGGGTGCAACCAATTTTTCAACAAAAAAATTACAACCAACTTCTTTGTCACGTCAAAGTAAAAAATAATTGTGTTAACATAGAAGTCTGTTGTATTTTTTTTTTACAACATTGAAGTAGCCAGCAAATAAAGGGTTACTTTACACGGAGAACTGCTGCATACTAAAATTAATGTAGTGTTGGTATCCGCTCGAATCATATTCTTTCTGCCGCCTTTCATATTGTTCATTTTTACTGTTTTTTTGGATTTGTCATTGTGGTTTACAAACATTGCTTAATTAACAGTTAACTAACAGCAACAGTTAAAACACACATCATATTTTGTTAAAACATATCAAGCTGTTTGAACTGTAGAGAGTGCCAAAGAATGAGACATAATATTTACAGACATATAGTCCTCGCCAAATTGCTAGTCCGCTCTGAAGTTGCGAGGAGGTGTAGTCATACAATTTGCTATGGCGACGCGATTCATTTCTATATTCAGAGCGGACTAGCAGTTTTACGCTCGTAAAACATTATCCTTCGCAGATAAATCATATAAATGTTCATCATCATATATATTTTAATCATATATATTTTAATTGTTGTTATTTGTTAATTTATTTTAATGTGTATTTCCTTGACTTGAAGTACCCAGCATTGAAAGTAAGCATGAGGTGACGATACTCGGGGGGCTTAACGAGTTCTGCGTTAAATTCTTTGGACCTGCGGGCAGTAAGTACATTCTATTTTATGTTCAGTGTTTACTTTAGACACCTTTGAGAACTTTTGAGGAAGAATTGTTAGGATTCCTCATAACAAGTTATGATTATTTTTTATACGCACATACATATGAAAAAGCAGTATTTTAAAGCAGAATACAGCAGCTTCTAACATCACACACAGTTGTTAAAAAGAACTAAGTCGCAGTGGGGCATAGATTAGTAAAAATTACTCACTCCTAACAAGAACAATGTAACTAGTTTTGACAATTGAAATTGTCACTGTCATCGTGTTTGAAAAATATTAAAAAAATGTTTAAATATAGTTTTCAGATCATTTACGAATGAAACTATATTTCTCCGTACTGTTTCTTCTTCGATTTCGTGTTTTTGCACCACTTAACTGCGCATATCGGCATTGTTCCGTAAATTACACAATGACAGCCATTAAATGACTGACACAATTGGCAGCCGTTTAATCCATTTAGACTTACTTGAATTACAAGGCGGTGAGATATCTATACTCATCTACGCAGTGGGGTCTCTGAAGTAAAACTAAGAGGGGTTCTAACCAAGAAATATTTATCAATGTTATTTTAAATTCCAGCACCATACGAGGGTGGCGTGTGGCGCGTCCGTGTGCACCTGCCAGACCACTATCCCTTCAAGTCGCCGTCGATCGGGTTCATGAACAAAGTCTACCACCCAAACATCGATGAGGTTTCCGGAACTGTTTGCTTGGATGTTATTAATCAAGCGTGGACCGCGCTCTACGGTAAGATATTTGCCAAAGTGTCCTTAACCCACTTGAAGTCTTGTTACTCTGTATATCATCATCAACCCATTACTGTCCTACTGCTGAGAACGAGTCTTCTCTCAGAATAAGAGGGATTAGGCCATAGTCCACCGCGCTGGCCAAGTGCGTATTGGTAGACTTCACAATTCACTTACCTTTGAATGTTTTCATTATAGCAAGTGATAATTTATTTGTAATACGCACATAAATATGAAAAATCACAGGTGTGTGCATGGGATTTGAACGTCGGACCCCTTGATTGAGAGGCCGCGTTTCAACCACTAGGTTATCACTCATGTCATGCCAATCACGATTGACGATGTACCCAAAGCTCTAGGGGTAGCAGCAGTCAGTCTACTGCCCAGTTTACTAACTAATCCTAGTCACTGGTCGATGATAGTCGAAAACGAAATACCTTTGCCTCTAGCGGCTTAAGGGTAAGGTGGGGCGGAAGGGGCGGTCCGCCCCGGGCCTCGGACGACCTTAGTCCGCCACTGACCCTTGTCAATGACTATCGACTTTGGTCAAAATTTTGGAGGTGGCTCTACTCACCATTCTGCCAAGGCCTTTCCAGTTTGTGTCGAAAATGTTGTTCAGCAGTTTAGCAGATTGGTCGGACCAGTGTACTGGCCAATCCTCTAGCCATATCATTATAAATACATTGACGATAAAGGTTCACAAGGGCTTACATGCTTTATGAACGAAATTCTATGACAGACAAGTCTGCTAATCAGTTGGCAGATCTTTCCAATGGCAATGTGGATCCATCATCAAGAATATTCGAGAAGGATTCTAACATCAACTTTAATTCCAGATCTGTCGAACATATTCGAATCGTTCCTGCCACAGCTGCTCACGTATCCGAACCCAATCGACCCGCTGAACGGAGACGCCGCCGCCATGTATCTCCACAAGCCTGAAGAGTACAAGAAGAAGGTGTCAGGTTGGTAAACTCCGATGTTTTCTAGGTGGTGCTGGTTTGGTCGCATACCGTTGTCCACACTAGACGGTGTGGCGAGCGACAAGCTCACCTGGGCGGAGCCCGACGGGGCTATGCGCTAAGAGGACTCCGGTTGCGTTCCTTTGGAGATCCCGGAGTCCTCTGCGCAGCGCCGAGGACGGCCACCGAGGGGGTTTTAGTGCGGTAAAAGTCATACATAACCCGGCGTCACTCCCATATCGTCGGGTACCTTTTGAAGGTTTCCCCCTCGTAAAAAAAATACAAAAAAAATAATAATAAAAATTAAGGTGGTGCTGGTTGGTTTTTTGAGTAAGAGATAGTTATTGGTAAGCCATATTGAAGAAGTAAACGTCTAATTGGTCCACCTTATGATAAATAGTTACTAACACACATGTACATCTATAACCAACTTTATATAGAACAAGGGTCCTCGCAGAAGCCGGCCATAGATCACCATCACTACCACTTCTGAGTACTATAGTATAGATCCTTGAAAAGAAATTAGCCAGCATCACAACCCTTTCCGCCAAAAAGTAAGAACCTGAAAAAAATGTGGCAGTGATATATTATCTCCTCGATCGATCAATACCAAGTCTATTACTTTCCTAATTCTTCTAAAAATATCATGCATCTTTTTTTTATAATATGGGAGTAACAGACGAGCATGCAGTCCACCTGATGGTATGTGGCTACTGCCGCCCATGGACATCTGTTATCAACCCCAGGTAGGGTTAGATATTCCTACCTGACGTCGGCCACAGACGCGCCGCTATCCCTGAGGACTAAGCTGGGACGCCTCGGAAAAGTATGTCTCCCTTACCACACCCTTCAAAACGGAACACAGCAGCGCTTAACACTGCTGTTATTAGGTAGAAATAGGTGTGGCGGTGGTGCCGCCGGAGTCGAACCACAAAGGATTCTACCACCTGGTTGGTGGTTCTACCACCATCTTCCTCAATCAATTTTATTATCCAACTGCTGGGCAGGGGTACGATCTTCTTGAATCAGAAACACTTCGATCAGTCCACCAGAAGTTCAAAAGTCCACGAATACTTTTTGTATATTCGATATCCTTGTCCCGTCGTCAACCCGTCATTGTACCACAGCTACCCTCCTCTTAGAATGAATGAGGTTAAGGTATAGTCCACCGCGCTTGCCAAGTGCGAATTACTAGAATTCGCATACCTTTCCTCTCGATAGTAAGTGGTTACTGCTGCTCATGGACATCTGTAATCAAACCCCAAATAAGATTCGTTTCCTACCTTAGGTCTTCCACAGATGCACCGCTAAAGACTAAAACTGAACTGCCTTGAAAAGTATGTCTCGCTTACCACACCCTTCAAACCACAACACAGCAGCGTTTAAAACTGCTGTTACTAGGCAGAAATAGGTGTGGCGGTCGAACCGAGTCGAGTTTTACTTCACTACGAGTATTACAGCAAATGATAATTAATTTTCTCAAACGCACATAGCTTTGAAAGAATAATTATAGTTCAAATGACTAAAAAACACGCTTTTATGATAAAATCAACTAAAAAGTTGAAAATAATTTTCAATCTAAGAATCAGTTAAGGATCAGTAAATAGTATAATTGTGGAAAAAATGTGGGGCGCTTTGCGAACCCGATAAATGGAGCATTTATAAATTTTTAGTATTTGTTGTTATAGCGACCAACATTATGCATCGTTTGTAAAAAAATCAAGTGTCTATAACAGTTACGTCTATTGAAACTAAAAAGCAATAATTATTTGCAATCGAATAACTTGCGATGAACTTTGTCTAAGGTGCTTGAACAATCTCGCCTCGAAAATCGTTAATCCTGAGGATGTTGATAACGACAATGGTACAAAATTATTAAAATCATGTATTGTCGTCGGTTTTTGATAATTATTCAAAATTTTTAATTAAACTGAACGTTCAAAGTGGATAGAAATCGGGTTCAAAGATTCCGTTACTGTTACGTATATACATACATACATATATACATACAACCCAAGCTAATAAAAGCGTTTAAAAAAATACGTGCTTGGGCAACTAACCTCGAATCCTCATCTCTTCTATCATATTACCCCACAAACTTTCAGATTACGTGCGTAGATTCGCAACCGAGGAGGCGTTACTAGAGAAGGACGCGATCACCGGCATGGGGGCGGCGTCCTCGGGCTCCAAGCCGTCCAACGGAGCGCCCAGCGACACGGAGAGCTCGCTTAGCGAGTTCAGCGACGACGAGGCCCAGGATATGGAGTTATAACGCACGTCGCACACGCCGCTCGCTCACTGCCCTACGATGTTACGTTGGAACTCTCTGTGTGATTGTAGTGTGTAGCCGCCCTTATAGTGTTGTGTGATTTCGAAGTATGTATCAGCAAATTACAAGGTTGGTATTGTTTTTTTGTTTTCGATTTTTGTCTGTATTTACATTGGTGTGTGCTCCGGTTTAGGGTAATTTTTTGAGCTGTGTTTTTTTTCTGTTCATAGTTCTCCTTAAGTTTAGAAATGATATGAGTTGAGTCACTTACATGGAGCTTGATTTTAATTCAGAAATACTTATCACTTGATTTAACAGTGAGGGAAAACATCAATAGGAAATGTAAGCCTAAGTTTTTAATTTTTTGTAAGGTATAAAAGGTACAGAGAAGACTTCATTCATATTCTGCGATGCCCAGAAGTGGGACTTTAATGATACGATTTAATGCATAAGAGATTTAAAATAATTATCTATTCCTTGTTTATTTTCTGTCTGATCGTCATTCCGGTCATTCCAATCTGGGGTATTCCTAATTAGAAAGTCTATTAAATTCTCCGAATTTCATTAAAATACATTTTTGAATTTTCTGTGCATTTTGATTGATTTAAAAATCGATGAAAATTAGGACATTAGCAGCTCGAAATTTAGTTTTTAATAACCGGAGCACCTTCACTCAATATTATATCAAAATTTATATTGCTATAACTATTACTAAAATAAACAACAATCCTTACCATTCATACTAAACGTATTGGATGTGTCTTAAAGATTTTTTTCACAACTGAATTGTGACGTCATAGTTGTATGAAAAATGCGGTTGTAAAATTATTTGTTTGATTGATGTACTTACAGACATTTTTAGATTATGTTAAATTTGGTTTTATTTAATGTTGCATTGAATTGACGTCTCTAATTATATATCTTGAAAACTATTATTCGAACTCAAAAAGGGTTCCAACAGACTACTTTTAGCCGCGATAGACTATTTAGTTAGATTTCGATAACTACATGCACCGCTCACATAAAAAACAAGTCGAGATATTCTAATGCATGCAGTTGCGGATTCGCATGTTTTTGATACCGCTACCGAACGCAATCAACGATCGTATAGTCCTCGCCAAACTGCTAGTCCGCTCTGAAGTTGTTGCGAGGACGTGTAGTCATACAATTTGCTATGGCGACGCGATTCATTTCTATATTCAGACCAGACTAGCAATTTTACGCGAACTATACGTAGTTACTCGCAAAAATGTAAATATTTTGTCAATATTTTCGTTAATTTTTTTATATGGATCGATAAACTACAAGGTTGTAATAGCACTATTTGTCCAAATATAAATAACTATTCATTTTTTGATCTTACATACATATTAAAATATCTTTACTTGAGTTATACTCATTGATATTGTTATTTAAAGAGACGTCATTCGATGAAAATCAGTTTTATATCATTATAATATGTAGTATTTTGAAATTGTAGATGTTCATAGAATACCTATCGTTTCCTTGTGGCTATTACATTACACAGTGTGGTTCCAACGTTATATTATTGTATCTATAAGCCAGGTTACTGTGTAATCAAAAGTTTTAAAATTATCGTATTTGCTGCCACGTGTTGTATATTTTACGGACCACATTTTGCCAATTTTAGTATATAAACTATTCTGATATTATAGATATCACGGAAATATAAATAAAATTACAAAAAAAAAAAATAAACGGTATAACAACGTAAGTGGCATTATAACAATATTATCTGAGATTTGTAATTAAAAATTATTTTTAAAATATTCAATTGGTGTGCAAAGGAATGTTTTCTCTTAAAATGTATCGCTTGTCTCTGGTCGGAAGTGAGTTACGCTTAAAAATAAAGCATTATTATCGTGTTCATATAGAATTGATGTAGATAATCGAAATTTAATAAGTATGGAAGGTTGTTCTTTCTAAATGGAAGACTTTAGACATGAGGATATAAGGTTGGAAAGTTCTGTGATTAGAAGCGCCAGTGAATGTGCCATGCCATTGCAATTTTGAGTTTTTGTTGTCTTAAATGCAATAGATATTCGCATTATTTTTAAAATAAGCTGTGAGATTTATAAAAATATTTGTTTTCGCCTTATCTTACGCATATTTTCTGCGAGCAAAAAATCACTTAGACAATATCTTGCGGTTATTACTACGACCGAAATAATTTTATTTTTCTATTGTATCCACTCTGCTTCATTGTGGGACTTTTTTTTTCTTTTTTCTCGAGGAGGAAACCTTCAAGAGGTACCCGACGACGTGGGAGCGACGCCTTTTGAAGGTTTGACCCTCTACAAAAAAAATATTTTTTTTTCATTGTGGGCCTTTCTTTTGTTTACATTACATCAATTGTCATGAAAAAACATTGAACCATTTGCGTCTCAAAAGAGGGTATTTCGTGTCCTTATCTATTACTACCAGCGATAACTTCGAGCTTACTTCCATACTTATTATATTTCCATTGGTGTAGTATTCGAAGGTGTGGATTGATGGCATATTCTCGATGGAAAATTTAATGTAGACTTTATTCAATGTAAGTGAAAATTCAAATATTATCTGTGGTATACGGAAAGGTATTATTGTCTATGGTTGAGTTTGAAATATTACGTTAAATATTTTAATAAATGACAAGATAATTGCATTCAATAAACGTTTCACATTATTTATAATAATTATTCGGGACATTTAAAAGATTAAATAACTTTTCAATGTTTCTTGAGAAATAGTTAATTTAATAAGCAAATTAACAAAAGGGGTTAACCTCGTTAATTCATGTTTTTATAACCAGTTTATCCTTAGACATTCTATTTTTTATTCACTAATATTCTAAAGTGAATGTTCAAACTCAACTATATTCAAAAAAGTGCCGATCTCGCTATCCGATCGGCCCGATACCTTTCCAATTAACTCTGTAGTTTTTAATTATATGGTATGCTAACATACTCATGTGAAATTAACACTTTAGATTTACGGTATTTTACTCTGTAATTTTTACGATTCACGTACTGGCAACACAACGGAGTTGTGAGTGAGCAAGATAGCATTTTGTAAATATCTTTTTAATCTGTCCCCATAGCATAAAACCAACTTAATCTATAAAGAGCCCGTAGTATCGGACTGCAGTCATCACTATATCTCATAGGTATTTAATTTTTTTTTTATTTTAGTGTTAATTTTTAAACAAATGATGTGTCATGTATTATGTGTTTTGTTCATCTCCCTCTTATGACATGACTACAGTTTTTTTTTTTATATGGCGACACTGTAAATTGAAACAGGCTGTTTATTTTATCAATGAAACATGCTTATGCAATCTATAATATGTATACTGTCTGTGATTAATTTCTTCCGTTTGGTTTAAAAGAGAAATTTATTCATATATTATGTCAATTTGTCAAGAGGTTGAGACATGTAATCTGTACTTAGTATAATTGATTTGCTTATTTGTTTTAGCACAATCCGTCTGTTCTATGCTCGTTGACACCGCCCCGCATTTGGTGTTTTGTTCAAAAATAGTTAATTTTCTTTCATATTGTAACAGATATGTTTAAAAAACGGATTGAAAATCATTTTACGAGAACTTAAATAAAGTTTGATTGCCATGGTAACGAACATTTACTTTCTAAATACCGCACCTGTGATCAATTTCATAGAGAAAATAAAGTTTTTGGTGTCGATAAAAAAATAGCTTGTAATAGTATCAGCCATTTAAGATATTTTAAATATATTATAATTAGAATTGAAAACCTTTGTATGTAGTATTCAGTTAAAAATCCGTTTTTTTACTTGTCTTAAAATCAGTAGGTGGCGGTGTTCAAAAGATTTTTTCTTATACAGTATCTGCTTACACCAAATAACTAGCATTTTTTGTATGTGTCGGATGACTCGTTGGTATCTAAAGTTGACGCTATGCTAATTCTGCCAAATATTCTTTTTGGCTTATGTTTGTGATGTTCTTTTTGATTTGTAACCCTTATACACTTTATATTTTATCAACTGAGACGGGCAGACGTCCTGTCTATGTATATATAAATTGAATTTTAGTAGAGCTAAAATATTCTTCATGCTCAAATGCCTTTGTATACCAATTTTTTTGATAATCCATTGAATGGTATACAAGTTGTCCTACGACCCCATCTAGGGGGGAGTTAGAAAAAAAAAACTTTACCACGAACAATTCCTAGATGTGGCAATTTACAAGTCGTTCAGTCAAACGGTGTTGTCTATAAATCTCAAACATGTATACATTATCTTTATAATTGGGATAGAAAAAAATACGAAGCTAAATATTGCTCAAGTTACTATCAATGTTATGTAATATCTAATCAATCATTTTGATTGTATCTTTTATCCATTTGACGTTTACCCTAGTTGTTTTATGGGGGTTTTAATATCACTTTCTATATTCACTTTCCCTTCCTCCCGGACCTCGGTAGCGAGTACACGTCTCCAGAGTATTGTCAATTTTATTTATAAAATTAAATAAAATAATTTTTAAAAAATATATCTGTGGAATATTAGGAGTGCATAAACTAGTGCAAAGTGAATCATTAACAACATTTGTGCGAAGTGATACTCGTAGTGAGTGTGCCGTCATCACCTGTTGCGTATTGAACACCCAATCCTCGGCAACAGCTATCATCGTACGCCCCGCCCATTTCTACCTGCGCGTACGCCGTTCGTGTACTAGAATACGCTGTCCTGTTCCATCGCACACAATAAACATCCAAACGCAGTATCGGCCTGTCCACGGGTGCATCGCTTATCGCTCCGAGCTACTCACTACTTACTCATCTCTAAGCGCCTGGTACCTCTTGCGATCGTCATTACAAATACGGGAATACATCAGAACATTACAAATACGGGAATACAACACAGATCTCTTAAAATGACATGTTGCGATCCTTAAAGTGTTGCAATCGTCTCTAATGTTAAGTCTAGGCTAAAATAGATATAAAAACGAAAAAAAATATATTAATATTATAATTATAGAAATATTATGTATCTTTGAAATGATAACTGAAGCCATAATAATATATTTTGGTATAAGGAGATAACAAGTTAAATTTCTTAGTTGTACAATTAAAGTTGGGTTGACTGGTCATTTGTTTGTATCGTTTTTCGTATTTTGGATGTTTTTTGGTAATTTTTTCGAGCTTACACACGTCCACCCAGCTTTATACCGGGTCGCACCGCAGAGTTAGATAATAAATATCGTTTGGTATCGATGTGTAGAATATTCGTATGAGTTAATCGGGCGGCTATGAACACAATTGTTTTTGGTTTACTCGATACATACATGGATAGATACAAAACTGGTGTTATTTTTCGTCTTATTAATAGTTACTTGTAGTAATAATTACACGTGTATCTGCAATAGTGATGTCTTTTGAACCGTTAATCAAAGTCCTAGCTAATTATACCCCGTCACTATTGTTCGTAACGTATCGAATTTGAATTTAATAGCGTTAAATTGATGTTCGGCGCCCGCGGTTGGTAACAGTTATACATGTAACAGAATAAAAGTTTATAGTATATTTTTATTTCATTACATGTAATAAACTTACGTTATTTTTAAACTACTTGTGGTTTTATTGTACAGATCCTTTATTTCATATATTGTATTTGTTTTAACTAGTGTGAACTATAACGGGTGAAGGTCGCCCTTATTTATAAATTTTAGACGAAATCATTTTTATATAGGTCCTAATTTTTAAATAATAATAATTTATAATAATTACAAATGTACGTTGAATTTGATTTGATTTGCAGAATTTGATTTGATTTGCAGAATTACCTAATTTGGACCTAATCTTCTAAGTTAAGACTATTATTGGTCTACTTTTTGTAATCATATTTTTGGCACATGCATTTCATTATTCAAAGAATAGCACGAGCTCCCCAGCCCATATTCGATTGTAAGTGATTTACAAAATTAATGTTGATTTTAAAATTTGCGATCGATCCAAGTGCTGACACTGTTTTCAGTGTTTCGGAGAGCTCGAAACGTCTATCCGTGATGTTAACATTTGACATGAATCGTTAAAATGTACCAAATCTCCTATAGTTGTGGGAACTTATCCATGCCCAACAATGGAACAAGATTAGAATGAACACGGAATAAAACACACACAATTGATTTATTAACATAACTCTATTAAAATAAACAGTTCAACAACATTACAGGCTCTATGTACAGTTCGCCATTATCTATCTACACTCGCAGGATCGCTCAGGACGTTCAACGATTTCTGACGGTGGCCACCCTAGGTCTAAAGTATTCATAAATACCTTAAATGCTGAAAATGTTTATGACAAGATGGCGCTTTCAATAAACAATATTTAAGTTATCCATAGACAAGAAACATCATATAAATGCAATATGCATTGACAAATATAATTCAATAAAAATATTATCGATTTTAATGCTACATTCATAATAAACTGTCTTGAAATCAGGCTAGAATCACTTTCAAAGACGATTGTATTATAGTAAATGCGCCTTAGAAAATTAAAATATATATTCCTTTCACTACTTAAACAGCACTTTTGCGCACATGACGAATATTTTATATGTCACTATTCAGTATGAAATGGCGCTATACGTATTTCTCAACAATAAACGTGCCTTTTAATTACATAGTGCGTATATAAATAAGCCTAAAAATGATATTGAATCTAGGAGTAAGACTAATCTAGGAGTTCTTGTAAAATTAACAACGTGTAGCGACCAAAGATCATGGAGCATTTTGTGTAATAACAATACCTATACACCTTCATACTTCCCAAGTTCTCATCAAGGTAAGTTGACTTTTTCTAGTAAAAATGGAATAGCTAGAGTGACCATCGACATTTAAATGCTATTCTGGTGCGTAGAGAATGAATGAGAAACGTCTGTTAAAACATGAAACACGCGTGGCAATAAGCTAAAAGTCTCATTTAATAATATACAGGTCATTTCCTTAGTTTGTGTTTGCGGCGCTTCGTTAATAGATTTTTAATTAAGATTAGATATTAATCGTAATTCTGCGATGATCAAGGCTAAAACTGAGATGGCAAGGAGAAATAAATTACTTATTTGAATACGACAATACGGTGTTACCACATTGATGAAAACGTTATATTGTTTGTGTAACATTTTATAACAATAAGATCAATTGCACTATTCAACAAATTATGTCGTCATTTGTTATTATTTATTGTAATAAATTTTATAATCCTACATAATATGAAAATATTTGGTTAAGTTTCCTACAATTTGTCACATTTAGTTAATTGTCAAATGTTTAATAACGCGCTTAAAACATGTATTTAAATGCAATGTCGCAACACAACATACTTACACAACAAATAGTATGAAATGGTTTTATATTGTATCTTAACCAAGTATGGTAAAAAATATTAAACAAGCTTTAATTATGTCATAGATGCACATAAAATGCCACATTATATTTACAGATCCACTCACACAGAATCGCGAGCACAATATAATGAAATGACCTAAATTAGGTATTTACTAGTAAAGGATTCGAAATAATATTACAATGTAGTCAACTACCTACGAATTGTGTTTTAGATACCATATAATTATTATAATGTCCATATTATTTATTAATAAATATAATAAGCTATGTCAGAGATATTATTGTGCTATGTCATAATGAGCAATATTCGATTAAACATAAAATTATTATTATATTTTTCATTAATTATATTTGTGCAGGAAATTACTATTGAAATACATATAGTGTTTACTATTTTTGACTATAGTCTCATCACTTTACTGTAAATCTATATAATATTTTCTAAAAATATGACAACAGTAACTATATAAAATGTTAATATAAATATTTTACTCATATCATGACAGTTATTCTTCATATAACTGACATATTTTTATAGATAAATTTGTAACAAGCAGAACCTTAATATTTTAATAAAGCCTACCCTGTAACACATACAATTTTTATAATGCATATCTGATACATAGAATCAACAGTACAAATATTAATTCACTATAATAATATTAAAGATTTTGGGTATGGTATTTTATATTTAAACTAGCTGACCCGGCAAACGTTGTTGCCATATTAATAAAATAATGTTTAGGGTGAACAACCCTTATCGCTTAGGGGTATGAAAAATAGATAGTAGCCGATTCTCAGACTGTGAAGCGAGAATTTTATATATAAGATTATATGGTATCTAAAACACATTCAGAGACACCTCATTCACTCGTCACATTTCCTACACCCATATTTAGTTAGTGTATGGTGATATATTCTGCAGCATTCATTTTGTTAATGTATGGAGTGTATGGAATAACAATGGATAACTATATTAATGCAAAAAAATACAATTGTTTTAAAAATGTAATTATTTTTCATATAATTGGCTTAGAAAATGTCTGTATTTTGTGTTTTTGGGATCTCAGAATAATGATAAGGTATAAAGGCTTCTTAGGTAAAAGTAGGCACGAGTCAGGTCACCATTGCTATGAACAATATTTTGGTAAATAGTGAATTAGTTAATTGAGCTAATTTCGTTGTTTTAATACTATTACATATATTGTCATTCTCGTCCAATTTACTTTAAAAACGTATTGTATTTCATATCGCAATCAAGCCAGTTTTAACTATAGCACAACTGCTCACAATTTATACTTTCATGTAAGATCGTGGGGATATGGACATAGTATATGTTAATTATTAGTCTGAGGCTTCCTCGAATTCATTATTGCACACTATGACAAAAAAGTGAAAAAATTATCGTTCCGGAATGATCCAGAAAGAACTGGCTTGTAGAAAATTATTCATATTGCATATGTGTAATAACAAATGTAATAAAAACATATTAAGACGACTACAATATAATCAATGAACAAACGAAACTGTATCTACACACAAATGTAATAAAAATAGACTCCGACATAAAAATAATAAAATCCACTAGGTATGGAAAGTCCATTGAAAGTGTGACATGATTTTATTCAGGACAGCATATTAGTTAGAAAATAATACCACTGTTTTGAGTGAAGTAGAAGTGTTGTATTGCATAGTCTTTAAAACCACAAACTCCATTTATATTTTGACAGTTAGAACTAATATAGTTCAACTGCAGTTATCATCGCCACATCTCCTCATCGGCCTCATCGGCTGGCTCATTTACAAGTGAGGTCATTTTAATGCATAGGAGAGGCAACACATCGGTGATTACCTTTAGATAAAGCCATTGTTCTACATGGAGTAAGATACTGATGTCTACGGGTAGCAATTATCCATGGGCAAATATTTCTGTCTCATAACAGCAGTGTTAAACGCTGCTGTGTTCTGGTTGGAAGGGTGTGGCAAGGGAGACATACATTTCAGAGGCGTTCTAGCTTAGTCCTCAGGGGTAGCGGCGGATCTGTGGTCGACTATCTTGCGTTGATTACAGATGTCCATGGACGAAGTAGCCACTTACCATCAGGTGGACTGCATGTTCGTCTGCTACTCCTATATTATAAAAAAGAGCAATGATCATCGAAGCGTGGAACGTTTGCAACTTCACTGTTATAAAAAGAAAATTGTTATTTCACCATATACTGCATGTTAGGGCGTCGGTAAAACTGCGACGTGTGCACGGAGCTGGTGTGCAGTGGTGGCATTCAGCTGACTTACAGTAGAGTTCGCGCCAAACTGCTAGTCCGCTCCGAATATAGAAACGAGTCGCGTCGCAATAGCAAATTGTAGATATTAGCAGGACGAAGACAGCGTGGGACCCCCCAGCACCCTCCGCTGCCCGCTCTCGCCCGCGGGTATATAGCAGTGTTAGTGTGCACTTACGTTGCTACGGAGTATATGCTTGTGGTTGTGTTCAACCTCATTGGATCTCTGACTGACACCTGTGCGCAGTACCTTCAGAGCGGACTTGAAGTTTGGCGCGGACTATAACAGTCTATTGCGCGTCTATTACGCTGGTCATATTATTTTAATACAAATACACGAGCATTGCACACGCGCCAGTTTTATTCGATACCTTTATAGGAGTCCATTTAATCACATTCTATGTACCTACATACATAACAAAACACCGCAAACAATATAAACCATTCCCATACGAATCCACCGGACCATTACTATTCAAACACTGCTATCACTGTCACATCACCAACACTAACTAAGCACTGAGTCCTAGCCGATGATAAGGCCGCAACCAAACTTGAACTGCTGTTTGGCCTGGTTGGCCATGCCGGATAGCGCGAATGTGAAGGGCAGAGGCTGCAGCTTCTTCTCCAATACCGCTCCGATATTCCAGTTGGAGTCTACCATGCCTGGAAGAAATAGAGATTTTATAGTAAAGTGTGTATAAAATTTACGAATAATGGGCATAAAGTAAAAATATGTGGATGCTTACACTACACTACACAACCCAACCACTGCAAGGGTGTCTTTACACTTTATATGTGAACAAAACCAGGTTATTTATATGTAATTCATTGTTCTAATAAATGACAAGTGATTCACTTATGTAACACTTAACAAAATTAAGCACATTTAGTTCATACATTTTTCAACTAGATCTCAAGTTCATTAATAGAGTTCATTTAGAAAATGATAAAGGGCCTATTGACCTATGTAGAAACCTTTTTTATGTATTTCAATATGTCATAGAAACTGGTAAATCCAATTTTACCTCACAGTGACACTGTATAGTATCTGTTCTAATCTGCATGAAGGATGAATGAAACTAAACATTACCTCTGAAGACCAGCTCCGCCTTGGGTATGGTGACTTGGTAGCCGATTGTACCAACAGACTCCATGCCTCTGAATGATGTGTCCATTTCTGCTACCACCTGTAATGTGATAATAAAAATGACAACGTTAGTCTACATGTATTGTCATTTATAATATAGGAGTAGCAGACGAGTATGCAGTCCACCTGATGGTAATTGGCTACCGCCTATGGACATATTTGTTCGTTCCCAGGTAAGGTTAGATTCCTACCTGAGATCGGCCACAGAGACCGGCGCCGTAACCCCTGCGGACTGAGCTGGAATGCCTCGGAAAAGTATGTCCCCTTAGCAAACCAGAGCAGCGCTTAACACTGTCACACATATATTTCTACCTAATAACAGGCAGAAATATATGTGTAATAATAAGCTACAAATAACGGGCATTCTACCTGAAGCTAATCAATCACGGATGTATTGTCACTTCTGAGACTAAAATGGTCGCCTAATATGTAATTTAGTCGATGCCAACTAAGTTAGATGCCCACCACTAGTGGATGCCCACACCCTTTTATCGCAACGAAATTTCTTCACACTCTGTTGTGAGTTTATATAAGAATTAAAGTAAACAAGATTATGAAATTAAATATATTTCTTACCTGCAACTGTTCACTGGCCTGCTTAAAGTAACACAAGTGGAAACCAGCTGAGCCCAGTGTAGCTGACACTTCAGAATCTGAAATTTTAAACATATATCACTTTAATAATCGTGTCTAGTGAAATCATATAATATATGTGGCAATGTAAGAATGCTACTATGGCTAATAAATTTAAAAAATATATTTATAATAGGTATATAACTAGATGGTAATAATAATGAATGATTATTGCTGATCAGTGTCAAGTGATCAACGGCTTTTTACCCAACTGTGGAAGGTAATGTTTTTGAGCGTAAGAGTAACATATATGTATGAATATGTGTCTAATTTTTAGCTCGCTCTCTAGTCCAAACGGTTTGACGGATTTAAACATAGAAGCTGTCATTCTTCTTAATTGTGAGTGTAACATAACCTATAATTTTACCCAGCCAGGTTTTTTAATATCCTTACTAATCAGCGCCACTTTTTAATAATTACTAATAGAGTAGTAAGGATTCAAATTCTTTATTTATTTAATAAAATTCTATAAATAAATAAAGAATTTCTATAAATAAATATTTCTAGTAGTAAGGATTATTCCCGGTGTTCCCAAAGTGAGCAAGTGAGTGTATGAGCGAGTGAGTGAGTGGTGTGAGTCAGTGAGTGAGTGTGTAAGTCAGTGAGTGTGTGTGTCCCTCACCGTCCATGGTGTATCTAGCGGCGGCGGAGGCGATGGCCACCTCGCCGCCGGGCACGCGCGCGCCCGCCTGGTACACCAGCTCCGCGCCCGCTGCCAGGCGGCTCGTCACCGACTGCGGACAAACATTATTATGGCAGAGTCAAACTGCTAAGCAGCATCCAATATAGAAACGAGTCGTGTCGCAATAACAAATTGTAGATATTAGCGCGATGAAGACAGAGCGAGACCCCCCCGGCATCCTCCGCTGCCCGCTCTCGCCCGCGGGTACATAGCGCAGTTAGTGTGCCCTTATGTTGTTACGGAGTATATGCTTGTAGTTGTGTTCGATTGCATTGGCTCTTTGACTACACCTGCATGCATTAACTTCAGAACGGACTAGAAATTTGGCGCAGACTATACACAACTTCACTATCAAAGCAATCACAATGCCCACTTAGCCTAAGTTAATTGATTGACGGATGGGCCCATTATATTGTTAGATTCGGCGCGAAGACCAAAAATGTTATGATTCGGCTCCGAGACCGAAAATGTTAAGATTTCTGCGGCCGTTAGAACAAATAAGGAACCGAATGTTCCTCTCTTCGATGGACAGGATGATCGTGTCCCGAAGAAGGTTAAGTGGACTGTATATACGAAAATAAGATGCAAAGTGCTATAGGGTCGCGCACTCACCTGCTGCTGATGGGCGCAGCCTCTTGTACTAGGTATAAGGTACCTTCAACTCACCCTAAGCTCGAGCTAGCTAGTCTTACCTCGGAATGGTCTACCAGTTACCTCTACCTTCTTCCTCTTCTCACGTGGCGTTGATCTTACAGCACGTTGCACCGCGAACAATTAATTTAATACGAATTTAAAGGAAACGCTACGAATACGAATAGTGGCTTAAATTTATATATTTATTTTTAAATTTACATATTCCATCTTATGAATTATTAAACAGTTTTTAATAACGTAGAATATACAGAAATAATCTTTCTGTAAGTTTTGACCAAAGAATCATAAAAGTTCAAATTCAAATAAGTCAAATCAGGTCAATTATAACAATTCCGAATTGACCTTAAAAAACTTACATTATTTTAGAATCTTTTCCTACCATAACTTACTGACTAAGAAAATAACTAATTAATTACAAACATAACCTACAAATTACTGAAGTTTAATTCCATTCATAGCAATATTTACCTGTAAATAGTGTCCGACAAACACAGAGGATGTCTCGCTGAAGTCAGGCTTCCCCACGGCCATCGCAGCCGTGTAGTCTGACCCCTTGTACTCCATTGTACCTTGTGTCGCTGTTAGCTTACACTCTTGTACCTGAAGTTGGGAGCAAATTGCAACATTATTTTTTGATAAAAAATATATGTAATTTCAATGACTTTAATACTAGGTTATACCTACATAATGATTGTGTGGCAAATCAAATATTTCACTGGAAACTTTATTCTGTATTACAGATCATTTCACAAAACTTCCAAGTATTAAATGACAAGAAATATTATTTCCACATAATATAATTTTAAAATAATATGATCATAATAAAGTTTCCATTTTCTATAAAAAAATTAAATTACACATCACTTTTTATACGCATAACCCACTTTAGGATTAATATTTTGTGGACACCTAAAATGACTGTTTTAGGTGGTCTTAATTCATTATTTAGATATCTGTCCAGCGGGTGGTCATACCCAGAACGTAATGAGTAGTATACATTACAAATTTATACCTCAGGACCAATACTATTGCTACACTATTAAAAACTGAACTAACCTGTGCCGCTACCTTCAGTCTCACTTCCGGAGTCAGTTGGTGGATGAGGTTGAAGTTCACATTCCCTGAAGGGTCTAAGTCACCCAGGATGACAGGGAAGGCTTCTGTTGGGGAGATTTGCTTGGTTCCTATATATGTGGCTCCAAGTTTGTAGCCATTCTGAGCTGTACTCATTGTTAGTGTGTGGGACATCTGTGGGTCAATTTAAGTTATACTTGAAAACTTCTAAATTATATTTTGTTTTTAATTTGAATTGGCAAATGATAATCCATATGGTGTTTAGTGGTTCATTTTTGGAAATTTGTAATAAACTTATACGATTGGTGTTCTGCCTCAATACATGCCTCAAGACAAACCCACTGAGTTTCTTACCAGATATTCTCAGGTGGCGTTCCGATTCGGTAGTAGTTTAGGAAAAAATATTATAACTGACAATTTGTAAGTGCAGCCGAAGGCCTATACAAAATAAATATATTTCATTTCATTTTATTTTATTTCACATCTATGTATGTTAAAATGTTCTACCTCTGCGGTCAAGTTCGAATGCCTAATCTAACAATCCCTTACCACACCCTTTAAAATAGAATGTAGCAGTTATTACTTTATAGGGCCAGTAGTAGTGGCAGTGGGACCTTTATAATTCAACATGAAGGACCAAATAAGCCCATCTATAAATTTAATTAATTTTGATGATAAACAAAAAATTCGCAATCAATCACTTCATAAGGATTAAAAAGCTAGTTTAAATATTTTACCTGGAAATGATTAGATATTCCCTTATTCACCATAAGCTTCCCACCTTCAAAATTCACTGGCATCACATCTGAAATAGTAAATTTAAAATCTACCATAGAAAATGACCTTTTTATTTTATTTTTATATTACATTAGAAACACATTTTATATACCTTAAATTGTTGAAGAAAAACTGCTATTAAAACAGTTAATTAAAAAACAATTCAAAACTCATTTTGATAACAAATTACTGTAAAATACATTATGTTTAATGCTGAACAGAAAATTACTTCCAAGTAATGTTTAATTCTTATTAAACAGAATTTTGCACAAAAGAAATATTTCATATAATTGAGCGAAATTGTAGAAATGTCGAAAATGTAGATAGTGTGTGTAAGTAGTAAACATACATTATTATGTGTGAAATTTATTAGGGTCGTGTTATCTTATCACTGAGCAAACGAGGTTTCCCTCAGGATTGGCTAACCATCTTAAGATGCATTATGAATGGACCACTTCAAATTATTCTCATTTTATTATTTTCGGCAAGACAGGATGAAGTTCTATTATTAAATACGTAAGTTATTTAAGTACTTACTATTATTACATCACAATGTAACCACACTTTTGGAAGGATTCATAGGTAAGGATTGTTAAGTTTTCTGACTGAAAAATGGTCAAAAGTGATCGTGTTTCCTTCTCAACAGTCGTTTTAAGAGCTCGATGATGTTCCCTACACTTAAATCATCCGCAGAACTCACCTTTGGTTTTTTTATGCAATTCATCTAATGTGCCAGGGTTTTCTGTTTTACTGGCATCTTCTATATTTTTTATGTCCGTGCTCGTGAGCGCAGAGTTAGAGACGCGGTACCTGCTCGCTATAGCACCCATTTTAATCCAGCTCTCGCGTTACTTTCGCCGAATTCCACAGAAATCGATGAACATGTGCAATGAAACACAATTTGGTGGAATAAAAGACAATCGGTGTGAAGTTGACAGCTAGTGACAACATCTACAGGTTAAAAATATATTGACCGAGATTGCTATTTGTGACCCAGATTAAATATATTGTTGTAGTCTATGGTCTGTAGATCATATTTTCTGAAAATCTAAAATTATATAAATTATTAGCCTTAAAATAATTAATAAATCGTCCTTCTAATTTATCTTTTTTTTATCATAATATTCATAAAATTAGCAAAAAACAAAGTTTCCAGGACAGTTAAATCGTGTTATAAAAAGTACAATTCTATCCATAAGCCACTGTCAGTGTCAGTGTCTGTCAACAGTTTCAACTATAGTCAACGTGAAATTTATCATAACAAGATTTCTTCTTCAAAGAAAGATAATCTCAATTCTCAATATTTTATTTAATTCTTTAAATTACTTAACAGACTCGTAAATTTTGCAATACATAAATTGCATTCACATATGCAAAAATGCCGAAAGTAGTGTCAAGATCCATCGTGTGTTCAGACACGAAAGACCAAGAGGAGTACAACGAGACCAAACCACTCCACATCTACTACTGTATTTGTGGGCAGATGTCCCTGATCCTGGACTGCACCCTGGACCGGCTGCCCCTGCGGCCGACAGATGGCGCAAGAGTCATAGATGGGTCCAAACACGCACACAAGATAACATCAGACCCAGATGAAACTGTCTACTTGAAGCGCGAGAAAGGCATTGAGAGACAGTACAGGTATGCTTAATATTTCACAGCTCTAACGTGATTTTTGTAATTTTACAATTTTAAAGTTTAGAACTAAACAAAAAAATCTTTAATTATTATTGATGGTACCAGGATTTAAACAAAACGAAAAAGTCTTTAAGTTAATATGTTTATAGTTGATTAAACATAGATATTGATCCAAGAAATCGTAACTTTTTAATTTTTATTACCATAACTATAATTTAATATACTTATTGCTAAGTATGCTGAAGAGTAAAACATAACAATAATTGGTCTTATAAATAACTTCACAATATGATATCATTACAGGTTAAAATGCAAGAAATGTGCAATACCAATCTACTACAAACACGATCACAACAACAACATAGTATTCGTTATGAGTGGCGCCCTCGTTCAGTCAGCCGGAGAGGGCGCTGTAACGGACATCTACAAGCAGGTCACATTAGCACAACCCAAGAAGATCATGGTAACGAAACATACGAAGAACATGGGGAAGTTCAGCTCCGTTACGGTTTCCACTATTGACGAAGAGGAAGATGAGATAGAGGCACGAGAGGTTGCAGACAGTTATGCTAACAACGCAAGGATTATTGAGAAGCAACTAGAAAGAAAGGGAATGAATAAAAGGCAGACGGAACAGCCATCACAAGGGACTTCAGAGAAAAGAGTTAGGGGGACTTTGATTGATAAGTAATTGTTAGATAAAATATTATTAGATTGTTAAAGTAATATAATTTTAAGAAATTTGTGTGCTATAGTGGGGCAGAAAGAGATTTAATTACAGTCAATTTTTAATTGAATAAATCTTATTTAATTTTGATAACAATACATGGTATACAGGGTGAATTTTTCAAATAGGCCTTAAGGGCCAAATCTGAAACGATGAAAGATAATGATAATGATGATAATGATGAAAAGATAAAGATTAGTATAACAGTATCCTAGTTCCGGATTTGGTCCTGAAGGCCTATTTGAAAAATTCACCCTGTAAATAATGGAATTGCTACAGCATTCCAGTTTTAAGATTGGTGTCTACTATAAAGACCTTTAGGATGAAGGCAAAGGAACCAAAGAGTCTTAAGCTGTTAATATGGTTCAATTTATTACTACTTTGGTGCACTCATAACAATACACTCAGATGATATGAAATAAAAACTTTAATCAAATATGTATACTTTGATTTGTATTTTTTAACTCCTCTACATAATTATACTGTTTGTTCCAATATGAAATTCCGACTACTAGAGAATTGGTAGATATTATGTATTACATTACCATGGATTAGTAAAGATACTTCGCCACCTTGAAATTGAATGAAGCCACAAACGGTTGAGAAGTAAGTTCTTTTTTTGAATTGTTGACAAATAAAAAATTTTTAGAGAAAATTTACGAATAATTGACTAATACTGCATAATTTCCATAATAAAAAAATTATTATTTCAAATATTTTAGGGACATTTTAGCATGGAGATGTGGCAAAACTTTTTTACGCAACTATTTCAATTCTCAAAACTGGGTACATTTTCTTGTTAGGAGTGAGTAATCTTTACTAATCTATGTACATTACATTAAAAAAATGCTATTATTACTTTTATGATTTGAACGTGAAACTGAACTACTCTGAAGCACAAAATAAAAACAAATTTAGTGTCAGAAATTAAAAAATATTTATAGAGTACAACGCCATCTGTAAATAATATTAGAACTACATCATACACTAGTAAAACAATGCATTATAACAGGACGATGGCAGTGACATCTATGTCACACAAATTGAATTAATTTACTGAATTATGTACTTATGACTTGCTTCAATGTAGTATGAAATCCAAAATACTATTTGATCAATTAATTTTAAAAAATATCATCACGATTCTTTCTTGAGTTTTCAAACTTTATGCGAGTACTTGTATTTTGTAATATAATGTAGCATTATTTATTGCACTTATTGGCACTGATGTTAAAAGTATTTTATTTAATATCATTGTTTATTAATTTTTAAAATTAAACGAATAAGCCATGAATAAGCGATCAACAGAAAAGTAACGTGCGAGCAGGATGAAAATAGTTTTTATGACGTTTCCGTACATTTTCCCGCGCTACGTTCAACAAGCGCCAGCTCTACTTCATTCCGCGCGCGAACGTTTTTGAATCGCACGCGCAGACGATCCGACGAAAAATCGAAACATATTTTTCGGTAATCAGAACCTCGCAGACCTCTGTTAAGTGTGATGATAATTAAATAACGTCTAGTGCTTCGAAATAAGTGTTTAGTGTTGTGTTATTTGTATTCAATACGTTTTGAGGTTGAAATTTAGTGAGAAGTAAGTAGCGAATTTTAATTTGCATGTTTAGTGTATTTTTACAACGCTGACGTGATATATGAGGCGAATATCACTAAAACGTGGTAAAGACGAGATTTTTCTGATAGATAAGTAGTTCGTTGCCTTTTATAGAGATGTATGGTCGCCGTTATGTCCGTGTAAGACGTGTAAGTATAAGGCCTGGCCTAGGATGATAAATGGGATTATAAGACTCGTTCGAAGCTAAGTTGAAAGTACCTACGGTATTGTGAACATTAATCTGTCTATTATTCTTTAGATAGCGAAACGACTTTCTAAATTAACTTATTTGCATAGTTATCTCGTATGTGCAAATGTTCAATTTATTTTGTAGGTATATTGTTACTCGTACCGATAGGTTTATAGCAATACTCATTGTTTTAAAATTTGAATTGTTATGTATATTGTATATCAAAATTTTATAGCTGATAGTTAGTATTTATTCATGCCACATGAAGTACTAAGCTACTTACGATCAAGTGTGTTCAAGATTAAATATTGGTCCTACTTGGTTTGATTTCCCGCATATTAGTTACCGACTTACATTTTTAGTAATTTAAGTAGTACTACATAGTTTCAGTAGTTATTTAACTTTAATGAGACTCATTATTCAAGATAAGCCATTAGCCGGCTGTTGACTGAAGACAACGTCGGGAGTATGAAATGATGCTGACAGCAACCACTCACTGAAAAGACCGAGAATAGAGTATTTCCAAAGCGTTTACAGTTCAAAGACAAAAATAAGGCAGAAGAAATGTGCTACGAATCAAAGTACAGAATGATATATTGATATGAAACTAGAATTAAACCATGAAACTACGACGAATGAAATATTCAACGGTTCATAAAATCCCACTCGTGCAATTTCTTCACTAACAATAGCGTTTAAAGTACGCCCTTGTATGTAGACAGAAATACATTTAACAAGTTGTCATGAAAATTATATTATGTGTGATGAAATCATACACTTTGGAATAGAGATGAAGTCAGATTCAAGACCATTCTGCTATAGCTAGTAATAATATGAGTACTGGGAGTTATAGTCATTAGACAGACAGTAAAAAACTAGTTAAAAGCAAGCTAAATCTGGACGTAACAAAAATGAAAATGAAAAAGTATTCTCGAAACAACATCTCAGAATGTTCATAAATGGCACGGTTGAGTTGTAGTAGTCATTACATTACATTAGTAGGTTTGGCCAAGATGATTATATTTTGTGCTAACTTTTGGTATTAATTAGGTCTTGTTCCGTGTTACAATAAGAATCCTTAAAAAAATTCTTTAAAAAAACTTGTGAAGCTAAAGTAATGCTAATGATAAAATAATAATAAAATGCAAGGTCAAATTATTTATGAATACACAATAAATTGGAATTGAATAGAAACATATTAGAAGACGAAGTAAGAATCTGAATAGAACAACGATATATAAAAACTAGGTATATACGAGTATAATTGGTATAGAATAAATGCCTAGATTTCATAATAGATCATGATTTTTAATAATGCTACAAAAAATAAATAAGCCAACAGCAAAGTGGCAATTAGCAATATAGTGACCAAACTGAAATTATTAAAACAGTCAATTAGTTTTGTCATTGCAGTTAATGGATTCGCCCGACTCGCTTTCCAAATATGGTCCAAAATTAAATCAGGATTTAGCTCCTAAAAGGAAATAAAAAACGGCTTGTTAAATTTCTTATGAAACCAAAAACCTTGGATAAACTTATTGTCGATGGTGTTAGCTAGATAGGCAATGTCCTAACATAACCTAACCTATCCGTTATTGAGTGTTTTGAACATAGAAATACGCGTGTTTTCAAGTGATGATCCTAGATCCTAGTAGGTACTTATGCTGAAATATGTATCAAATAAAAATACCTATGTTATTTAGCTAATGTATTGATATGACGCAATAAAGCGGTTAAGTTTATGACCGAGTACTTATATTTTATAAGCAATATTTCCATTTACAACACTGTAAAAACAAGTGCAATGCTGATTGAATAATAATAGACTATCAACTAGATACTTAATGTTAATAGAATAAAAGAGTAGCTTCAGGGAATGTCTCTAATAGCGCTCCTGTTAATAATGTGACCAATTTTGCCTATCAAAGATCGAAAAACAACAATGTATGAAGTAATTGTCAAAATTCCGAGTTTGGTAAGCTCGTTGAATAGATTGATTATTAATAATGGGCGTAGACGTAAACAGAGTTATTGTAATGTTAAGAAGCTGAACTTATTTTTTAACTCGTAACTTTTGTGTATTTTTATCGACAAGCTATTTTTCAGAGTTAACTATTACGATATTATTATGAAGGATTTAATCATAACTATAGACAAGGAAAAAATCCAATGACGTTTTAATTGTGACTCTACCATCTACGACAAATGGAATTTTAACACATCCAGTGTTCCAATAAATCTGTCTACGTGCGCCAACGTTTATTCAGGCTTGTTCAACTTCAAGGCTTGATAGTGTCATGTCATAAGTCATAACAATTAGAATGAATCAGTCTCTGACAAATAATTCCAGGACTTTTTGAAATCTCGCCTTGGTCTTTAAACCGATATTGCTCAGAGCTATTTCGGTAAGTATCGAATGTTTGAAATGTTGAAAACCACAAGGATTTATGCGTCAGCGCATCGCATCAGTGCGAATTTCTTAACAATGTTGCATTTTGCTTCGGATTTTAGAGATCCTCCTCAGAATACAAAATGAACTAACAAAATAAAGCGACTGGATAAATTTTGTAGTTATAATCTAAAAGATGAATGTTTTGCTCTCTGTTTTTGCATTAATAGAGTATAAGATTTTTTTGCAATAGTAACGGTTAATAAGGTTTCACGATAATGTAGTAATAAACAATAGATTTATACTTACATGTAATACAAATAGGATATGAGATCGTTTCTATAGGACGAAAAGCATATGTCACATATATATTCTTAAGATATAACATTTTTATAAAGTAAAAAACGAAATATGCAATTGTTATCTATTCCCATATTCTTCAAAGGAATCCAAGTACATTTTTGAAAAATGATACAGCACATTAGCAGGCGTAGATTTACAGAACCATAACCAACTCGCGATCCGCTAATTTTTTGTTTCCTTTTGTTGCACGAAAGGTTTGCGGCTAAGCATTCTTGTTTTGTTACATCACAATGAATGTGTGATAAAATAAACAAAAGGAAGGAACATGAGAATTATGCGCTGTCACAATTTGTGAATGAAGTACATCGTTTAATACCTAGCGAAAAACAGACTCAATTTAAGGAAAATTAAAGTGGAATAATTATATCAATAATAAGAATAAACATTTTAAAATGAGTATGTAGCGATCATTCATGACGCAGTAAAATGTAATGTATGAGAAATAAATAATGAAACCAACGGTACTCCTAAATAAACATAGAATGAAATAAGTAATGACGCTTGTTAGTTTTAAATAGACAGAACCAGATTTTGCTATTTTCAAAAACATTAGATATCCTATTCGAGATGGCAAGCTCAAGAAACTACAATGGCTGTTAAGATCAACGTAACATTAAATACATCGTTATTCATGATAAATCGCATGAATGAGATATAAATAAAAACATATAGATATATGATGTCACACTGCAGTTCTTTAATATATTCAATTTCAATATAATCGTATGTACATGTCTAGAATAATGATTATTATTCCTAAGAATCATGTTATGGTACGATAAAACTAGTTACAAAGTTATTTTTTGCTTAAAAAATGACAGTTTTATACTCACAAGATACCATTTAAAGGAAAAAATGTATTAATTTATTCTTAGAAGTTAAATATCAGTTGTTCATATAAGTTTATTCCTAATTGAAACATGCTGAAGGTAATAAGCACAATGGGAAGGACAGTCTACTTAATAAGGAGCCTGATAAGTAGTCTGGCATTATAAGAACGGGTTTAATCAGAAATGCAAGGAAAACGTTGCTTGTCACCTTCTATGCGTCCGTGCCAAATGCAATTGGCATAGATGCAGCGGTTCCGTCAATAAAGGAAACCCGAGCTACTTTGAACGAAGTGTGATTACGACCTACGCGACTAACATTATAAATGGATTATTTCTTGAAACTAATCTGCTTAAGGTTGATGCGGCAGACAAAAGAAGTTGAAAACCTGTCACGATTTTACGGTTACTTTTGGAAGAACAATATTTCACACCTTTTTGTGTACAGATGCGTGGGAAGCTTCTTATTTCGACTTCTTTGAACAATTTTGCATTACGCACGTGACTGCAAAGTCCGGTCAAGAGTCCAAAACCGGTTCGTCCTTTCCAACCAGAAAAACAATTCGGAATCGCGTGTAAACAGTGTGGAAACGATGACATCAGCTTTCGGGTGCGCTAATATTAAAACTTGGCGCCTATCCACGGCCGGCTCCATCGACGTGGATCATAGGGAGCCGGGGAAACGGGCAAATACTCAAAAAACAGAGTTCAGAAGATTTTCGTTCATTGACACCACTTCGTCGGTTTAAAGATTAAGACACGAATTACTTATGCTTACATCGAAATACTCTATAATTTCAGGATTGTAAATGTGAAAGGAGGATACATAAATTAGACTACGATTTTCATATGCAGATCAAAAGACAACAATCAGAATAAGTTTCACCTATTTAAAGACCGCTTTGGTAATAATTTACTTAGATAATGGTTCTCGAAATCGCACAAAGCGATGGTCTTGTTTCTCTCATCTTGCCAAAATAACATTCAGTATGAGCGAAGTTCCACACACTTAGGCGTGACAATGATAATGCTTCACTTTAATTTGGTTCCACGTTCTGCTTTGCCAATAGCATAGTAGTTTTTGATAAAATTACTTTTATTATTATTAAAAAAAGGCTTATCTAAAACAACAAGTGTACATTTAAATTTTCCTCAATGCTTCACAATACAGTCTATCTGTCTAAGGTCATTTTAGGCTACCACACTTGTATACGTGGAATAAATAATGTGTCACTTATTTTGCCTACAGGCCACTTAAAATACCAAGTTATTCATGTCAGGGTCTTAGGGCATTACGGCAAAACAAAACATAAGGGGATAATATTAAATCACATTCAACTAACCGTGACTTCGGAGAAATAAAAACAAATAGCGTTAATCATTCTTATTGTGCATCATCAAACAGATGGTTGTGTCATCCTGATGTGGTCAATATTGGTCATTCATCTTAAGACCTTAGTCTTGCACACTCAACATTATCAAGTTACTTGTAAATGTTCAAGTATGAATGTAGTTTACTCGTATGTGGTACAAAAACCTTTATTGCTAGTGTTAGATTTTTTTTATTGTACTTTTTTTGAGGCTTTTGGACAAAAATAGATTTAATTTACAATGTGCATGTAAACCGACATATAAAATGGACACTACGAGTATATAAAATTGATTTATAGATACATTTCGCAAGTTTTGTAGAACAACTCAGTAACTTGCTTATTGCAATTTAATATAATATAACTACTGTTATATATTAATTATATAAGCAAGTTATTTAAGTTAGTTACTTAAAATAAGTATAACAGTAGTTAAAATATACTTAAGTACTTAAATATAACCATACAATTTGCAAAAATGACTCACGAAACATCAGTGTTAATTGTTTCTTCAGTGTCATTGAACCTAAGAAGATGATATTAATACGTGCCACTGTAACCGACTCGTATGCTTTGTATATCCGATTGAATATAATTGTCATTTGAAACACGTATCGATATTTGGCCATATAACAGTCGTGACTAAGCTATTAAATTGGCATGATCATTAATCATTTGTTGCAAACCTTACCATGGAAGGTAATATACCTACTATGGCATGAGGAAAGAAACAGTTACCAAGAGGGTATATAAAAAAAATAATATGTGTCATAATCTCTATGTTTTGTCTTTGTAAATCTTTGCATCTTCTTACAAACTTCTAATGAATTTTTTAGGGATATTAGTACATATATCATACTTGTTGATTATTATTACTTGTTATTATGTTTAATTTAACGTTTAATCATTGACTGTATTGTTATTACTGCTTCACGCGTATCACTTTTAGATATATATCTGTTATAATACTTTGTAACGTTTAAATCAAACGACCGAATTGTTTCTATGTAACTAATTTCTTACAAGAATTCGTGAGATCTAAGAATCTGAGAATTCAACAAAGATTCGTGAGAATTTCTCACGAATCTCCGCAGGTATACTCAGACCTAACATACTTGACAGTATAGTATTGGAACCTAGAATTTATTCAGAAATCACGACTGGCTTTTCTCCACTTAATTTGATAAATTACACTATTATACATATCCCTCTTTTTCTTTTATTTAAAAAAAAACTTTTAATTTGACAATTTTTCATATTATGCGTAACTTAAAATTGTCTTAATTTAGTTTTCTTTTACTTATATTTGGCACTATGTTTAATACTCTAAAGGTAAAAGTAAGTTAGAATCAAACCGAAAATATATAGGTTAGGTCAGGTTAGGTAGGAATATCTATTTCGTAATTTTTACTTTAATTTTCATTAAAAAACTTTGTTCAGATTTTTAAATTTATTAACAACCTGTCGATTTCATATTTATCATCATCAGTAAAAGTGAACTAAGTTATAAATATGAGGCTGATATAATAATGCCAAATTAATTTTAGCTTTCGCAGTACCGTCACTATACATTTATTTCTAACGATACCTGTTGGCCGCGCTGCCAACTGGGCTTCCTCGTCGCCGCTGACTCAGGAAGTTACATCACTGGCCTTTCAGACTAGATGAGTAGACCTTTTCTAATAATTAGTAAAATCTCAATCATAGTCTCAAATGCATTGAAGAATAATTCTATTTCTGTCGTTATTGAAACACCTTTTCAATTCATTATACTTTCCCTACTCACAAATTATGTTCGACATGAGCTTTTTTTGTTTAGTTTGATTGTAATTTTAATTTTAAAGAGTAAGAGTAATATTCTAATTGTCATTATTTCAAGTAGCTTTCTCAATTACTTTACCTAAATCAATTTCTGAATCTTAGTTATTTCACAAACCGTTCATGTTAGTTTCTTTTCCACCTGTTGCGATATAAATGGTTTTGTTTCTGGAATAGAATTTATACCCACGTACCGATTTAAAACACTCTTGTATTTTTGTACGGCTAAAACAGACGACCCCAACCCAAAAACACGTCTGACCTGTTTCGTATGCACTAAATTTATTTTTTCGTTCGCCGAGCAGAGACAGATAACCTTGGCTTTTATTTTGTTACTCGTGTTAAATTATCTGTTGTAGGTACTGTAGATGGTGGTTTAATTGCTAAACTCATTGCCATTTTAATTTTTATCGTGCTCTTTGAACTACAACTTGCGAAGAAGAGATAAAAAGCATTTACTTACACATACTTAAGTTGATTTTTCGTTCCTATTTTTTATTATCAATATTATAATTTAAGACTATTAAGATAATAAGAGATTATTAAAATATAACTTGGATGTAGGAACTTTCAAATCGTCAGTATTGCATGAGTTGCTAATAATGATATATCTACAAAACCTTTCATGTTAGTTTCATTTCCACGTGTTGCGATGTTAACGATTTTACTTTAATTGGAATATTTAAATTTTATTTGTAAGCCTGGCCTTTTCAAACGTTGCTTTTAGGGTACTAAGACTACTAAGTATAGTAAATTTTCTACAATATTGGCAATCTAAACATCATTAAACACAGAAATATGTTTAAACCAGGTAATAAACAGTACTACTGAATGTTAATCCGAAGACAAGGCCAACACTTGTCATACGTAACGAACCTTCAATTGAAAAACATGTCTATATATTTATTCATGTATCCATTCATACTCGAGAACTAAACCTCCTTGAAATTGTGTATGTGTGAATGAAATAAATGATTTGTATTGTAGGCGAGAGGTTGCGATGTTCACAAATTTGCTGAACTAACAATAAGTATAATAGTTTCCCTTAAAAGTAAAATAATTGATTAACTATGAACACGATAATAATTGATCATTGTCAATAATTGATTAACGATGACAGAAGACCGAAATCAAACAGAGAATTTGTAAGTCAACTCTTGGACTTCTTGATTGGTAAACTATTTATAATTTTAAGAGAAACCCAAAGAGTTTCAAGGAATGATAATTTCGTATTTCTTTTTAACATTCTCTAGAAAAACATAAAAGTTCCGTTTAAACATTTCCTTATTATTAGATGTGAATCATTAAAGACATTACAATTAGAATTCTTGGATCTATTCGATTTCTTAATAGGAATTGGGATCGAAATAGATCGATTTTTAAGATTGGTGTCCAAGTATGACGGTTACATTGCCACGTCTAGATATTTGTGCCAGAATATTGTTGTTCGTTTGTGAAGTTAAAGTATCATTGTCTGTCTAACTTAGTGTTAAGGATAACAAGAAAACTAAGTACGACTATTTTTTGTAAATGAACGTTTTTACGTGTTGATAAATGTCCGTTTACAAATAATTTATATCAGGTGGTTTATTCGGTGAAATATTGGCCATTTTGCGGAATTTACAATTTCTGGAGAGCCGTACTTTTTAATCGAAACCATTACAAATTCTGTATAACCGTACTCTTTAAATGAAAACATACTTTAATAGCATAACTCGTAAAATAAAAATATAGGTTCATTGCTTGAATCCGACAAAATCTATTCTTGACGGTATTCAACCTTCAGCTGAACGAATCTAGAGCGTATTGTGTATTACACATTCCGAATGAAAAACATCTAATATTTTCGCGGAAAAGCGGCAATTTATCTCACTAGAAAGATTCTTGAGTGCGATTTACAAATTTAAAAGTAGTCTTAATGTAAACTCCAGACGAATCAGCTTACGAAATTTTGTCGGTAATCCATCACATCATCACACCATACGATTCTTAATTCAGCGACTGAACCTATCATATCAAATTATATGATATCAGAGGTAAGAACAGTTCTGTTAAAGTGAATTTTAGTAATTAGGACCATATTTGATTATGATACAGCATTTAATGAGTGTAAACTCATGGTCTGACCCTAGTATTACAAGTCATGGATATACATGACTCTGATTGCGGGTTATATTAGGTATTAATAATTACCAAGTTTGTTGCTTTACCGGTTATATTGCCTAATAATTCAAAATTTCGCCAACGTCTATTGAATCCAAATCCTACGCTTTTTATACATACGTCAACAGAAATCTAGCTCATATTTTGCTACCTTTGATGATCAAGGGAAGAAGAAATAATCTTCCAATTAGAATTGGAAAGTTTCAGCTAATAATATGTCAAGCGAACAGTAAGGTACCAGGCGTTCATAAGCTATTGGAGTGGCGCCGAGTTACAAAACCAAAGTAGGCCGGAGCCTAGCGGTGGGCGGGCGGCATTCTGCAACTCATCCGCCCACGGCCACTGGACAAACTACTAATAATACTACTACGTTCGAGTCGTAAGTAACTACTTACTTCACCTTTGAATTACAATCCATTTCTTAGGTGATACTAACGTACTTAGCTTCCGTTCCACCCACAAGTAGTATCTTATATCTGAATGTAAATTAGACTTAATTAATTTTAACCAAGTTTCTGTTTCTGGTAACACCTACGAGTATTATGATTGACTAATTTGTGCCTACAATTTCGATACAAAACCGCTAAGAAGTTGTTCATTATAAAATAACTATGCAATAAAAAATACAAAAAGGAAAACCAGTTTGTGTTGATTATTGTTTTCCTAATAAAAGGCTATATTCCGAAAAGAATAATTGTAATTTTTTAAACAATTTGTATGTGAATAAAAGTCAACTTTATCTGATAGCATAATGCAACGTGGAAGGCTAAAAATAAGCCATAATTATTAATTAGTGCATGACAAGATGCAATTATATTATCTACACTACAAGATAAAGTTGTCACAGGACACATATTTTCCTCGCATCTTCAAATGTAAACAACTAAATCGCTGTTATTACTTATATAATCCATACAATTACTAAACCTACACAAAAACCCGCTACTTGATACTGCACGGCCTTGTCAACACTTGTCTGATGTCTCTGACATAATGATAGCACACCTACGGTATACACCCATCCGCAATATAACACGCTACATCAAAATCTCTTTAGGCAATATTAACCAATAAGTCGCTTGCTTGAAGAGTCATTATTGTTTGAATAGTAGAATAGTAGGATGCTGTTCTGTGGGAATAGTGTATCCAGAGTCATCTATTAGATGTGCTATATCAAATCTTGTGCATCTAGACAAGTATACTCCGGTTCCACATATGAACGTCAAAAAGGATCTGATGCTTGTTCATAATTATGTTCTTTTTTTTTTACATGACGTGTTAATTTGCATAATAGGTAGATATGTATTAAGAATTTTTTTCGGATTTGTCGCTTAATTTACGAGGGAGACCAGATACATAAGTCTGCTGTTAAATGATAAAAAAACTGGAACACCAACGGTATATCGGTAAGGCGCCAAAGTGCTTAAATCCAGGAGATATATGGCATGGTTTTCCTGGGAAGATATTTCTCTATAGCGACAAGTAATGCGCACAATCAAGCTCGGGTGCTATGGCAAAACATAAATACGTTTCTTGTCAATGACGGACTAAAGTCGTTGGAGGCCCGGGGCTAAAAGTTGAATGGAAGCCCCCAGTGTAAAAAGTTCGTCTGTTATTCGGTGACCTTTTTTTAGCTGACTGATACACATTTCATAGATTGTTTGGTTCTGATGCCCTTTTTTAGCAACTGTGTTTGTACCCCAGGATCGGAGGCCCGTGGCAGAACGCCTCTTCCGCCTTTAAGCCGCTAGAGTTTCTAGTATAAATCTTACATCTAAAAAAAGAAAGCAGGGGTTCTACCTGAACATAGGCGTTCACAGTCCTATGGACTAAGACGGTTGCCTCATTATGTAAATTACAATTTATAGACTGCACGCATATTTACAACTTCTACTACATACAAGTTTATCAGCTTGATGAAGCGCCGTCAACTCGAATTTGCCTCCATCGTGTGGGTCCGAGATCATACAAGGTTGATTGAAATTAATCGACCGATTAGTGCCCATCACTGACTACTGCCGATTACATCATTTTGGTCATTAGCATTAGACACACGTATGACCTTTGCACTCTGCTTCCTCTTATTACAAGCTTTTTTACTCCTAATACAGGTTTGCAATCTCCTTATGTAAATACAAAATCACGTATTAGAAAGTTACACATACTCCTTTCTAATTATATAATATTGTTTTAAGTAATGAGATAAGATAGATTAATATTAGAATGGCAAAGGAAGTCCGCAGAGAAATTAAAGTGCACTAGCATATTTATTCCTTTGATTTATTTTCTCTAATTTTACGTTAAGAAGAGTATCTTTTACAAAAGATATCTCATTTTATCAAGCAAATTAAGAGTAAGAGTAAGCAAGAGTAGGTATAGTTATCGCCAAACTGCTAGTCCGCCCTGAAGTTGATCCGAGCATACAATTTGCTATGGCGATTCATTTCTATATTCAGAGCGGACTAGCAGTTTTACGCGGACTATACCAGAATTGTCAACAAACTTTTTCTTCTAAATTAGTATTTAACCTATTATTCGATATGTCTAATACAAACCATGATAAGATTCTTATAAATAAATACCAACAAGAAAATAACACGAGTTCAAGATGAAAACAGAAATCTTGTAGCTTGTAGGTACATGTAGCTCATGTTTTGCCTTATTCTGAAGGAAATAACTTATCAACGTTACATGACATTCACAAGATAAGACATTAACGTTTTCTGCGTAAACTTGACCCGGTTCTACCTACTTAGCAACCTGTCGATTGACCTCATGATGTCATGGGACTCGAGATTTAAATTGAATCGTGCCTGATGTAGTGCATGTATTAAATTATGAGTAAGTAATTTGCTCATTGTTACGTATGCCATGTGATGAGACGACAAAGTATTGGCTTCCGGTTCGGGTTCGATCATGCGCATTTCATCAGAGGAAGATGCACTTAGTCACTTATTTACGTAGAATTTGTTGCAAATGTACAAGTAAAACTGTAAGAAATGTATCTGCAAAAACTTGTTTAAGATATATAGAATGTTGTACACATAACAATTATTTATTTCATTACTTTAATTACAAATTAAAGAGAATAAGGGACACACATAAAATAAACTAAGAAGTAGAATTAAGACTGATAAATTAAACTAAAGAGGTAAGATTTAAAATAATGCCATTCTTTGCATCGACCGCACGTAAGTAATTTCATTTTATTACCGTGAATATGTTTGAATTGATGAATAATTGAAGTTTGAATAAATAAAAGTAAATGAGTATGATTATTTCCAGCATAATAATTACCTAAGAAATATTGTGGATTGGCGTAAATTTATCTGGATAATTAGTAACTGAACTAATAGGTATTATTGCGTTACAATTAATTTACTTAATTAAATGAAATCTGTGAATAAATCTGTGAAAAAGAAAAAAAGATGTTTACTGGACCTTTAATTTTAATCTCTTTCTATTTTAATGTCTTCTTTAAGATGCCTGTAATATTTTGATTGAATTCAGCCGTATTCATCGTCGTATGGTCACAGTATAAGCATCTATAGGCAGGCACTTATACTGTGGTATGGTCATACATTTTACCACAGTAGAAATATGGACCTTATACTGTGATTTTACTATCGTGTGAGAATCATGAACCAACAAGTCTTAAATCTATGAGTAGTGAACACTTTGTTAATGTTTTAAAACCGGTTGGGGCTGCATCGATTCTTTATGTCACTACTTAAGTAGTTAGTAAATAATGTTTATTAACGTGTACTTAAGTTCTATAATTATGTAGATGTAAGAGTATTGGCACAATTCCTTAGTCATCTCAGAATCTGTAACGAATTGATGTTTTCTTCGATATGTTGTATATCGCGATCCGCAGATGTACCTTGACCGCTATTCGCCTTACAAGCATGACATCATCGACGTAGTTTGCTTGCCTTTTCATTTATTTTTGCACTCTTCTCCTCTCTTTCTCTCCAGCACAGTTGAAACAACCATCTCGTTTTCGCAGGCAGTAATTAAATGCAGGATTCAAAGGAACAAAGGTCCTTGGTTAAGCCACACAGAGCGCGATCATTATTATCGTGGGATGTGTAAGAACCAAGGATTTTTTATGTCCTCTAGGATCATAAGGAATCCGTTTATTTACATCGTCTGCGCAGTTACATGAGGATTCATTCCAATGATATGAATAGCTTTATTTGTCGAGACAAATAGATCTGCAAGGCAATGTCCATAAATAAAACGATGACACATAATCAATATGAAGAAAAAGCGAGGAGGGCGCCGATCCAATTAACGCGATCGCAATTAACACAAATTGCTCTTTCATCTGCTAATTCGTTACTCATCAACATTGTATCAAGCGTAATCTCTCAAGTCCTCTTGAATACGGCCTATTATATTGACTCTTGGCTTACTTTAAACCAGCTAAAAGCTAAAATCTCATTATTCTCGGTATTCATGTTAAGGAAAAACTTGGAATCATTTACAATTTGTGATAATAATTTTAGTTTATTAAAAGAACCTAAGTATAATCCAGGAAATTCTTATCAAAGATTATATGCTTTAGCCGCCTACTTAATTAAAACAAGAGAAATAACAGGAAATTGTGTTATTATTTGAGGTTTATTAATAAAGTACTTAAATTTGAAGCAATTGATAGCGTAGTAGGGTCTAGACCCCGGGTTTTACGCCCTTCCCGTGATGGATTTAGTAAGAATACCTACTTCATAAGTCTCTCCTACATCGCATCTTTCAAATGAGAAGACAGCAGGGTTATACTGCTATAAGGCAGAAATATGTGGATAATACCTACCTACCAACTAATTTCGAACAAGCAAGGGGTTTAAGCATAAATCCTTAATATCAAGAGCTTCAATTTTATTATTTAATATTTAATAAGAACTAGTATATTAATAATTTAGCTACTTATTGCCACTAATATAAGTAGCCACGTCATAAACTAAGGGCATCATAAAAAAACATTTTACGTGGTATTGAAAACTCGATCTCACTCCTACTACATCCGCGGTGAGTGTGGGTGAGCTGTTGACTGAATGGGTGATGCAACGGCGCCTACGCCGCTTACGACACCCGGTCCGAGCCTTTATTGGAAAGGCATTTTTAACCAGTGACATATAGCATAAGGTATCCCGGGCTAATGTAAGGATAAATGAAGCGTTCATGTGCTGTCATGTGTACTTGTAAATCTTATGATGTTTCTCACATTTTACCCAATGCGGTATCTTCAGACATCTTGAAGACTGCGGTAACAGATTTTCATGAAATTTATGGAGTAGTCATTTTTGCATAATAATGTACAAAATGTGAGTGATAGCCTAGTGGTTAAGAAACGCGGCCTCTTGATCGAGAGGTCCGAGGTTTAAAATGTTCAAATCCCAGGCACGCACCTCTGATTTTTCAGTTATGTGCGTATTAGAAGTTAATTATCACTTGCTTAAACGGTGAAGGAAAACATCGTGAGGAAACCTGCATACCTGAGAGAAAAAAAAGTTTTCAAAAGTATGTGAAGTCTACCAATTCGCACTTGGCCAGCGCGGTGGACAAAGGCCTAATCCTTCTTATTCTGAGAGGAGACCCGTGCCCAGCAGTGGGACAATAATGGGTTGATGATGATGATGATGATGATGAATGTACAAAAAGATTGGTTTTCGTCTTTAGGATTTAAAATAGGCATTTTTTCAATAAAAGTAAGTCACAAATGTTATTTATGTCAAATTGTATAAAAATTCGCAAACACAGTGGCGAAGTCGCGAACTTATTACTATCGCCATCTATCGTCAAAGTTCATAACAATTACCTACCATAATGACATCTTTACCTTAGCTACTGCAATTGAAAGCCAAACCTTGCAACTTATTTCTCAGAAATAATAACATCATAATCTATGATAGACTTCGGTTGGAGTTTTCGACTTTTGTAATACAGAAGCAGTCGCCACTTAACACTTGATAAACTTGCTACTTCCATTGTAATATAAACCTTTATTCGCGCGAAGCTTGGTCTAACAAAGTCCCTCGATCTATTTTAAAGACAATTAAGCTTCTAACCGCCGAATTAGTTCAATCCAGATAACCCGACCGTGTCTATTACGCAAAGACTTTGATGTGGCATTCTGTCTATTTTAGATCACTTTTCATCTCACAAAAAGTAACTATAATTAGTTCATGTTACTATGGAATAGGGAATTTGTTTGGTGTTAACGAAATCGTTTGCTCATTTGTTTGGTTAAAATTCATGTATGAGGTAAATATGTATGTGTGTATGAGTGATGCATCGACCGCGGGTGTCTGGTTTAACTGTTAAACTGAAGTTGCACTGTGTAACATATAAATTTGTAATACCTGTTAAACACTGCGATGTGTGCATTTGCATAATAAATGTTCGATCCTCGAGACGGATGTTGAGTACAAAATTAGTCATTATTCAACTAACTTTTATAGTAAACTAGATACTTATTAATTCTTCAAAATTACAGACAAAACAAATAATGCTTTCTTAATGATATTGAATGTCGCCGGATGATGATATTCCCGTTCAATCAAGAATTATTATAACCCAAGATCATTCTGGTATTTTAATACAAGACCCTTCATTATTTTTCGAAGTTCTGAGCTCATTAGCAAATATTGTAATTATTTACTTAATTGAATGATATACGAAATATTATTGGGTCGAAAATCATTATTTATAAATTCTTCATAAGTAATATTTGGAAAGATGACTGAGCAATTTGCATTCAGTAAATGTGATTGATTAGCTTTTTTCATTTTGAAAGCAAATCTGTGATTATTGATCTTGTGATTCAGCAGTGACCAGTAATGGAGTGAATCAGGATTTATAGACAATGAAATTTAACGTAAATGAGAGAAAAACAAAGATAATAGTACACATAATTAGTACTGTTTTAAAACCTATAATTACAATCGTAAACGACTCGTGAAACTGACTAATTGTTATAAATTATGATGGCACTGATTGTTATTAATTAAGACGTGATTGTCATCGTATTAATTAGAATCAATTGCTGAACAAATATAGCAACATCACGTAACTAGTATCAGACTTGCCCTTTTAAGAATTGCTCAGGGATATTTAGATAGGTACTTACCTTCTTATATACCTAGGAAGTGAAGTTATAAATTTAATTCTTGTACAATGAAGTCTAAGAAAGTCATGATTAAGACCAGAAATTTATTTTAACTGTTATATTATATAATTTAGTTTAACTGTTAAAAAGTAAGTATTTTAAATAGTAATAAATTATATTAAATATCTAAAGGTCGCAGATCCCTCTGTGGTGCGATTCCGGCGCCACCACCGTAACGTCTATTTCTGCCTAATAACAGCAGTGTTAAGCGCTGCTGTGTTCTGGTTTGAAGGTTGTGTTAAAGGAAATATACTTTTTCGAGGCATTCCAGGTTAGACCTCAGGGGTAGCGTCGCATCTAATGTTATCGGGGGTTGATTACAGAAGTTCATGGGCGGCAGTAACCATTCACCATCAGATGGACTATACCTATACGTTCATAGATAATGGTTTATTTAAATTTAATTATATTAAATTAATGTATGTTTATACATACATAGGATACATACATAGGATACACCTTTATAATGTATCTGTACATCTATAAAGTATGTAACATCTAAAAAGTATGTTATTAGACTTTTCTATATAAGTTGTAAATAAAATTAGAGAAACAAAATCAAAAAGGGAGTCGAGTTAACCCGAAGGTTATGGCCAGCCTATGAGGTGAAATTGAATAGGTCAGGGGCCGTATTCAGAGAATGGTGCGTCACGCGACCAGTAATCGGACAAGGGTTTATCAGACCTCAGGGGATCTGCATCTGAATGTGTGCCAAATTAGACCAGCTTGGCGACTGGCTTCCCTCAAAGGAGCTGACTCCCCGATGTTATACTCGAACTATTCTATATATATGCAGAGAAACAGAAAAACTTCTAAACCGTGATTCAGGCCTCGCGCTCTGATTGGTCGATTAAATGAAGAGGGTGCCTACCACAGACCTGTTTGTTGTTATTCTATGGTTTGTTGTGTCCATAGATATATTATCCTACTGACGTAGGTTGTGTCTACCTTGTTTGACAATTTGAAAAGTCAAAATCGTAACTTGTTGTACAGAGGAAAATTTCGCACGTCAACATTATAATTCTAAAATATTGTTATAATTCTCCCACTAAGACATAAATATTATAATATTATTAAAATTTAACCTTTTATTTTAAAAAGGTCAAAAGTAATAATGAAAGTATAAAAAAGAAAGAAAATTTTCTTGCTTATGATATAATTATTTATTATCAATTCTGTTTTGGATTAAGCAATTCTTTGTACTTCATTTCTATCTCTTCTGTATTGTTATCTTTTTTTGTGTACAAAAACTTATTAAATAAAAAAATAAAAGAAAGTAAACAAAATAAGTGCGAAAAAATGTTCTTCGTAGCGAAAAAAAAAAATACATAAGTAAAAATAATTTTATTATTAGAAAATCATACAAAAAGGGAGTCGAGTTAACCCGAAGGGCTATGCCGCTATATCTTTGAGGTAAAGAACAGGACGAGACTATGTTCATCAGTGGATACCTTCTACTGCCGCCAGAAATCGATTAAGTTATCATCAGATCTCGAGGATCTACATCTGAATGAGCGCCAAATTACACCAGCTTGGCAAACTGGCTTCCCTCAAAGCCGCTGACCCCCGTAATAACACGTGTAGCATTTTGTATATATGCGAAGGATTGAAAAAACTTCAATAGCGTGATTCAGCGCTCGCGATCTGATTGGTCAATTCCGTGACAATGTCATAAAGGTAACTTAAAATGTTCTTAAGATTTTTTTTGCTGAAAGGAGTTACGAGGCCGATTTTGTTAAAAACTAAAACTGCATCATTACTTTTTTAAAATAACTTTTTCCCTAGCCGGGAATCGAACGAGTTCATTTTGAAAAAAAATGCACCCTCTATATTATTCCACTATCTGATAGTGTTGCTTATAAGGATCAAAATCTGGGAAGTAATGATAAATGACAAACTAAAAGAAAAGCCTCAATTTTAAGAAAATACATATTTTTTCATATTAATTTGGCAGTTAAGTTCCCGCCATTCATTCAATTTAAACATTTCGTGTAATTAACATTTTTTATTGGCTCAATGTTTCTAATCATTCGAAATGGACGTTTTGTTTCCCAATAATTTATATTTTTATGTCCGACTTAGCTAAGGTTATTTTTAGGTCCATTAAAATAGATTTACTTGCTATGGGCGGAGTATCGTTTAATACAGATGTCAAGTTGACAACTTGCGAGAATTACTTTTTAGAGTCAAATCCGAGTGATTACTAAAAAAAGAGATATAGAAAATCATATTTAACGTTGAAACGAAGTTGTATTGTAATCAACAAACAATAAGAATTTACTATTTAATCAGTTATCTATTTTCATTAAAAAATCAATCCTAAAAACGGCGGTAACTTATTTGCCAAACTATTACTTTTCATACTAAGCCGTATGTCATAGTCATAACATCGAATAATTAGTGATTAACCAACAAATTCTTCAATGGTATGACTTATGTATGTTTCTAAAGAATTATACATAATCATTTGTTATGTATAATCCTTAAGGATTAGTATGCCAATGTATGAAAAATACGTATTTTCTTCAAATTTTTCCTTTTCCTTTAATTTGTCACATAACATTACTTCCCAGAATTTTGATCCTTATAAGCGACCACTATCAGATAGTGGAATAATATAGAGGTGTCATTTTTTTCAAAATGAACTCGTTCGATTCCCGGCTAAGGAAAAAAATATTTTCAAAAACTAATGATGCAGTTTTAGTTTTTATCAAAATCGGCCTCGTAACTCCTTTCAGCATTTTTCGCTACTCCTTATAGTTTCGGATTTGGCCCTGAAGGCCCGTTTTAAAAATTCACCCTGTATACTGTGGTAGTATGGTTGGCGTTACTCGAACATGAATAAATGTTTTAAAAGTACCCTCGTTATAAAAAGTTGTTCAGTTACTTTTCTTGGTTGATAAAAGTGATGTTGTTTTATGTTAATTTATTAAAAGTACGTACGTAAATATGTTAAACGTTTACATCATAGATTAGTATGGTTACTTATAAACTTAAATGCGTTCTTATGTGCCATTAAAATCAGGTGTTTCATCCACGTGAGTTAATGAGTATTACCCGCCTACGGAATAAAGTTTTTCGAGTGTAGTTGTACGTCTCATTTTTGAATGCTTAGCTCAAAAGGGTTGACAGATTTAAACATATGAGGTGTCGTTAGATTCGTCTAAATTCTGGGAGCGACATTCGGTTATATGAAAAATTCTTGAGCTATTGCCTTTTCAAAAATAATGGTAAGGTATTTCATATATTTTTTTCGTATACTATTTGTCATTTGAGTAAACAATACGTATAGGAAGAATTCCCGGCGTCCCCCAATTGTAAAGATCGAGATTTAAAAGGGTTGCAGCGATACATATTTATTGGTTTATGTGTTTTTATTTATTGGTATGTGGGTATTTATTTATTGGTTTATGTACTTTAACTAATTTGATTTTTCCTTAATATCTTTCTGGTATAACGACATATGACATCACTTTGTTTCCTTCGTCCTTTTCTTCACCTTTGCGAAGTTTAAACTATTAACATACAAAGGTGTGTCTGTTTGTACGTGTTATCCATAAACATTACCGGAAACGAACGTTCGTGGGAACTTTAGGTCGAATTATTTAGTCAGTCGCTCACTTGACTGACTGATTGGATCATTACGTCATTTTGTTTTATTTTTTGAACTTGGACAGTTGAAATGTTTCCTCAAATTGCGTTTTTCAATAATTCATGTTAAAGCTAATCATTATAATTATAAAATCAGTGATAACCTTGTGGTTTGAAACTAGGCCTCTCACGATTGAGAACATAACCTTGGATTAGAACCTGGGACCCGCCTACTCTGATCTTTCAAAGTTGTGTGCAGTTCAGAAATGACTTATCATTGATCACCTTCTATCACCAAATAGAACAATTGCTCAACACTATGTTATAACAATAGTACATTGAGCACCTCTTATATAAACGCTTAGGTCTAGTCAATTCTATTAATACATTTCTATAAACAAGTCATCAATTGCTCAGAAGTGTAGAATCAGCAAATCTGACCTATTTAAGTTTACGTGCGCCGCCGCGGTCGAAGTTAGTTTATCATAAATACAGCAATATTGGCTCACCATGACACAAAACAGAACTCCAGATTTGGAGCGCCAGGGCCAAAGCTCAGCTGTTCAAATCGTAACTTACGACCTACTCCTACACGGATTATTGTGAACTATAGAATTGGATAATACAATAATAATATTACTTATATTTTTTACCTTATCGCCTTAATATCCTCGATATTGAGGTTTAAATTTGGATCTTTAGTCTAGCCCAGGCTTCAAATATCAAGCACCCATATCTGAATTTTTAAAATTATGTGCATGTTAAAATCTAAGACCACTTCCTTATCAACAAAGAAAAACAACGAGAGGAATCCTACATGTATGAAATTTTTGAAAAAAATAAAAGTTTTAAGGATGTGTGAAGTCTAGCAACCTTGAATCGTGGGGACCTATGGGCTAAATGTCTTGAGTAGTCCCAGCATTGGTACAATAATGACATGATTTGAAGGTGGTAGAACCCTTTGTGGTTCGACTCCGGCGGCACCACCGCCACACCTATTTGTACCTAATAACAGCAGTGTTAGGCGCTGCTGTGTTCCGGTTTGAAGGGTGTGGTATGGGAGACAGACTTTTCCGAGGCGTTCCAGCTTAGTCCTCAGGGGTAGCGGCGCATCTGTGGCCGACCTCAGGTAGGAATATCTAATTGATTACAGATGTCCATGTGCGGCAGTAGCCACTTACCATTAGGTGGACTGCATGCTCGTCTGCTACTCTTATGTTATAAAAAAAAATGATACAACAACAATATTTCTTGCCTGAATGGTAGAACTTTATTTCAAATACTTGTTGTATTGTTCGAGTATTGTTATGTAAAGTTGTACTCTTTGTCATTTCACTCTGGAGACCTTGCCGCCACACCTATATTCCTATCTTACAATATCATCAAGTTGTTAATCGTTTTTTCTATTGTTGCAGGTAGCACAGTGAAGACACAATGGCGACCAAGTCGTACAGCAAACACAAAGAGTATAAAGAGTACTCGAGCAGCAGAGGCACGGTACCCTACACCGATGAACAATTTGGTAAGCAGCTTCTATCATCATATCAGTTCTGCGAAATTAATGCAGAAATCTTTGAACCTGACGCCCTGATGGCAAGAAGTCACCCCTGTACTACAATATTTGGATTCTTAATAGAATTGGAGTGCTGGCTGAAGTTGTGACGGATATTTTTTCTACTCCAGACGACTAAATTGGTATGGTCTCGTATTTGTATACCTAGAAGGTGTTACACTGTTACCACATTCTTTAAACCAAACCACAGAAACGCTAATGAAAAAATACTTATGTCATAAGGCGAAAATGGCTCTATACCCTTTGATCCAGAATCTTACAGTATAACAAAATGAATATTGTTTCAATTGCAGATATGATCAAATCTGAGCTGTTGCCCAAGGGCAGCAAGCTGGACTCGCTGGGCCGCAGCGGCGCCGGCACCAGGGAGTACCACTACGAATACAAAGAAGAAAAGCATCCCAGTGGAAAGTACGACAGGAAGGACTTGCATACCGTGGAGGTGAGAACGTTAGTTTAAAAATATTCCAGGCTCTTTTTTTAGGTTCTTTCGAACTATTCTGTTCCATAAATAATCTTCAGGAATGAAAAATAAGCTGAACATTTCTTCGTTGCTAAAGGTCGTATCTGGAAGTATACTGTGTACGTACAAATCCCGTAGTTTTGGCTGTAATTCGAGCATTCCCTACTCCGTATTTAATAGGTACTCAAATATGTTTGTTTTGGTTGTTTTCCAAGAAGAGTTAACAACCATTATTGACAACTAAACCCCACTTTTTGTGTCTTTAAACCAATTACCAAGAATAGTCTTACTAACAAGTTATCTGATTTCAGGGATACACAGTCCCACCGAAGAGCATCCCGAAAGCGAGTGAGAGCAGCGCCTACTACTATGAGCGGGAAGAACGGGAACTACCCGCCATCACTACTGGCACCCGCACTTATAACTATGAGACAGTCGGCTCTTCTCCTGGTTGGTATCACCCCTATCACCCCTATTTGCGAAGGTGGTAGAACCCTTTGTGGTTCGACTCCGGCGAAACCACCGCCACACCTATTTCTACCTAATAACAGTAGTGTTAGGCGCTGCTGTGTTCTGGTTTGAAGGGTGTGGTAAGGGAGACAGACTTTTCCGAGGCGTTCAGCTTAGTCCTCAGGGGTAGCGGCGCATCTGTGGCCGACCTCAGGTAGGAATATCTAATCCTATCTGGGGTTGATTACAGATGTCCATGGGCGGCAGTAGCCACTTACCATCAGGTGGACTGCATGCTGGTGAAAATCAGCTGATTATAAACCTCCTCTATAAAGAATTTTAATCGTAGTTATCGCGCTAAGTGTTGGTCACCGCATTAGGCTGTCGGAAAGATTTTGTTGCCTATGTGTTTGAAGTTAATACCATAGTTGCCTAGATCATACACCGGCAGAGAGAATGGTGTTATTTGAAATCACACGGCATTTTAAGATGATGTAAATTGATGACTGTGCTGAACTCCAAAGTCCAAGTAGTACAATCCTATTTCAATCATCAACATCATCAACAATTACTGTCCCACTGCTGGGCACGGGTCTCCCCTCAGAATGAGAAGGATTAGGCCATAGTCCACCGCGCTAGCCAAGTGCGAATTGTAGACTTAACATACCTTTGAATTTTTTTTTTATAAATCTCTCAGGTATGCAGGTTTCCTGACGATGTTTTCCTTCACCGTTTAGCAAGTGATAATTAATTTTTAATACGCACATAACTTTGAAAATTCAGAGGTGCGTGCCTGGGATTTGAACCTCGGACCCCTCGATCGAGAGGCCAAGTTTCTTAACCACTAGGCTATCACTGCTATTTCAATTCTATAATAGATGCGTCGCTACCCATAAAGACTTACTAGTTCAGAAGCATATTTATTCCTTAATCAGGAGGCATCTACATATTTTCTTTACTATCTTCAGGCTACTCCAAAGTCAAGAGTTCCAAAGTTACGAAGGAGATGACGCAGAATGTGGAGGAGCTGGACTCCCTTCTGGATGACCTCCAAAAGGATCAAGAGAGGCAGCTGTATAAGAGTAAGCTCTATTTTCAGATACTTTTACGCTAAATTATGACATTCCGGTAATCTAGATCAATCAGGAATTCTAGGTTATCTCAAGTATTATGATAGTATACTAGATGCTAATTGTAACATAACGTAATACTAAAAATATTAATTTAACCTGATTATTCTACCTTTGCGTAAAACACTTTCAAATAGGTTTATCAGAATGACATGATGGACAAAAATAAAAAAAACATTAATGTAGGGATTATAGTTGCATTTATTTATATATTTTTTTACAGGCGGGTACACTTCTGACACAGCTGAGAGTTCATCTTTCGATTATAAGAGAGGGTAAGCGTTTCTTGTTGATAACCAAATTATATTAATGATATTATCCAAAATTTAGATTTTTACGCGACTGTTTTATGTATGAGCTAAAATGGTGTTAGAATTAGCGTTGTCGCAATAAAAGGAAAGTATCGTATCAAACACAGCATAAATACTGATTTTAGATACTAGTACTAGAATATATTTCTGGTTCCTGCACTCAGCAACTTGCTGTCAAGAAAATTGGTTTACTTTTTAAGCGTTATTCATGCGTTAATATTCTTTTCAATTTCTTTTAGGACACCAGCGAAGGCTCCATCAAGTGGCTACTCTACCTTGAAACATGAGGAGCGTTTGGAGTCCTCCTCATGGGGCTCCAGCCCCCCGCCCACCATCACACGCGCCGCTGAAGTACGCCAGGAGGTGTACAGGGAAGAAAAAACTGGTAGGTTTCCTGATATTCCCATTTCTGTTAATTTAATTTTAAAGATGCAAAAAGTAGTCCATCTGATAGAAAATGACTATTGGATCATTACATTTCTAAATAATTTACTTAAAATAAAGTAACAAAGGGCTCTAATTCTTTTTCTCATCTGAGCTGAGGTTAACCATAGATGCTACCCCTGAGGATTAAGGCCCCAGTTTTCTTGCTGCCATTTTCAAAGCAGAACATACTTATCTGCGCTACATTACTGTTATAACACATTCTATTCGCCTCCCCTTTTCTCTGAGTGCTAATGACCATAATAAAAGAATAACATTATCAGGACGATGCTGCTGCCATCTCTTTTTACCATAATTATTATCCTCACATTTAACCCTAAAATCACCTTTTAAGACATCCACAAGAAGAGAAATACTAAGCCAAAGCGACGTGCCTATTTCCGGTTAATCTTCTTCTTCATGTGTCTCTTCACTACTAAAGGTTGGCCGTTAATTACCCGGTTAATACTAAAGTAACTGTTCGCAGAGTCCCGCGTGGTGCCGTCGCAGATCTCTCCCGCGCTGCCGCTGGCCGTGCCGCAGCCGGTCTGTCTGCAGTGCAGCCACCATCCAACCACTGGCACTGTAAGTTGGACTGATACTTTATCTGCGCAAATGTAATAGCTGTATTATGCTTTGAAATTACAACTATATTTTATGTACCTCCGTGCTGAATGAATGAATGCGTGCAATTTTCAAAACAAAAAGAAGCTATGCCTTGTCCGTCTGCGGAGTTCATTCGATATTTGAATCTGAAAGTGGCTGAAAATGAAAATGGAAGATACAAATATCTTTTTTCCAACGCATCGACATTTTATCAAATCAATGATTTAATTTTTCAACACAAAACAGTTCTCCTGAAATTATTTACTGAAAAACAAAACAGTAGAATTCACTTTTTCTGTTTACCCTAATGAAAGATATTCCATTCGCAGCTACCCCAGCCGGCACACCAATGAACAAAGTGACCACCACGGTGAAGACCTACACGTACGAGGTACCGGCTGACCAGGACCCCACCACCGTGCCCTTGCCGCCGGTGGCCGACCACCACCACACTTACGTCAGCTCTTCCGAGACACTGCGGGCGTGAGTTTTCATATTTTTACTCTTTACTAGCTGATCCGGCAATCGTTGTGGCCATATAAATAAAAAAATGTTAAGGGTGAACAACCCTTATCAATTAGAGGTATGAAAAATAGATAGAAGCCGATTCTCAGACCTACATAATAATGCTAACGGGCACAGCTAGTTCTAAAATATAAGTAGCCTTAGTTACTCCTTATTACATCAGCTACCTGCCAATAGAAGTCCCGTCAAAATCGGTTCAGCCATTTCAGAGATTAGCCAAAACAAACAATAGCCAGAAAAAATCTAAAAAATGTTATTTTGGTGTATGTACAGTATGTATGTATGCATGTAGTAAAAAGCGATTTCAATATTAAAAACAGACACTCCAATTTTATTTATATGTATAGATTATTAGAGGAAATGCCAAGTCTTCCTAGATTTGAAGAGCTTTTGTACTTATTTCTAAAGTAGGTAGGCTACCTTTGCTAAAATGTCGTGATGAAAACATTTGTGTAAGAATGTCTTATTTGTCTCCAGCACATCCCCGGTGGCTGCACCTCCATCCCCCGGACCGGGCTGCCAGCACTGCGCGCACTGCAACTCGCGCCTCACCTACCGCGTGACCACCACCACCGACGGTACGTCACCACCGTCACCACCGCCCCTCCCCACTGGCCCTCGCCGCCAGCACTGCGCGCACTGCAACTCGCGCCTCACCTACCGCGTGACCACCACCACCGACGGTACGTCACCACCGTCACCACCGCCCCTCCCCACTGGCCCTCGCCGCCAGCACTGCGCGCACTGCAACTCGCGCCTCACCTACCGCGTGACCACCACCACCGACGGTACGTCACCACCGTCACCACCGCCCCTCCCCACTGGCCCTCGCCGCCAGCACTGCGCGCACTGCAACTCGCGCCTCACCTACCGCGTGACCACCACCACCGACGGTACGTCACCACCGTCACCACCGCCCGCCCCTCCCCACTGGCCCTCGCCGCCAGCACTGCGCGCACTGCAACTCGCGCCTCACCTACCGCGTGACCACCACCACCGACGGTACGTCACCACCGTCACCACCGCCCCTCCCCACTGGCCCTCGCCGCCAGCACTGCGCGCACTGCAACTCGCGCCTCACCTACCGCGTGACCACCACCACCGACGGTACGTCACCACCGTCACCACCGCCCCTCCCCACTGGCCCTCGCCGCCAGCACTGCGCGCACTGCAACTCGCGCCTCACCTACCGCGTGACCACCACCACCGACGGTACGTCACCACCGTCACCACCGCCCCTCCCCACTGGCCCTCGCCGCCAGCACTGCGCGCACTGCAACTCGCGCCTCACCTACCGCGTGACCACCACCACCGACGGTACGTCACCACCGTCACCACCGCCCCTCCCCACTGGCCCTCGCCGCATCACATCGAAATGAAGGACATCGAAAGCTGCACTACAGGGACCTAAACTCACCATTAGCTATCAATTAAAATCGAGCCACCAACTTTAACTATTTTTTTTGTGTTTTTAGAGCACGCAAACGAACGCATGGTGTTCCCGCCCTCCGACGGCAAGCCGCTGCCTGCCGAGCCGCACAATGGACACGGCCCATACGTAAGTACAATTATTATTGCGACTTAAACAATAAGGAAATAGATTCCTAACATCATAAAGATCTAAATGATCTTGATACAACAAGTACCTTTAGACACAGTATAAGCACAGTATAAATATCCTTATACTGTGGTATAAGGATCTAATATTTGTACCGTGCTTTAGACGTTGTGTTCGTTGATAGTTTTTAACTGTCGACAAGTTCATCATACAAAAATCATCAATCACAAAATGTTCGTTTATGTCAATTTAAAATTAAAATAAATAACAAAATTTCATAAATCAATACGCTTTCCCAGGGTCCAACCAGCTACAAATACTCGGAGACATCATACTCCTCTCAGAACACGACGCAGCGCTTCCCCAACAACACGACGCTGTCGCCGTCGCCGTCGCCCGCGCCCTTCCCGCGCCCCGCCACCCCCTCGCACACGCAGCAACCCCCCAAGAAGCTGGATGACCTCCTCGCTGACTTCCCTGAAGCTGTAAGTTAAGCTTTTTAATTCAACGTAAAAAGAGATTTCCTTTCTTCGTTGTAAGCAAGTCTGTAATATATGTGTATGTATATGTAATAAAAATCATAAGTCAGTAAGTATTATTCATTTCTTATGAAATTTAGTTACTCAAGTATGCAAATAGCCTGTGATAAATAACTGATGATAGGACTGATCTGAGATCAATTATTGGTCTATTACTGGTTACAAAACAGAAATTGGCTGGTGGTGCCGCCCCATCCTGCCACGAAAACTGCAGTCTGCGTTACTTCTACCAGTAATATCACGTTATTGTAATATTGAAATTAGATGAAATGCCTTAAAATAAAAACTAAGAATTTCCGAGAGTATATTGTAGCTTGGAAACTGATATAATGACGCGTTATGACATTTAAAAATAACGTTATGTGACGTCATAATAAACACTAGGTGGAGTGACGATTTAGTCAAAAAGCATAAGGTTGCCTCTAGACCTACAATAACATTGTACAATACTTTTTATTGTACAATAAGATTGAAAGGCGCTCTGAATCCAAACGAGCAATTGTACGATAAATTGTACAATAATACGAACTGTAGCTGACTGAGAGTAGTAAAAATAATGCGCAATATTGACCCTACACGACGCAATGGAAAAATATGGTGCAAAACATTTAGACTTGCTCAAACCTTTGATTAATCATTGGGCACTTTTCAATATTAACCCTAAACGTTCAATAATATTGCATAATTCGCAATATTGCACATAATCGACTATTATATTATATTGTATATAATTGACCGTTTAGGCAGCTTCTATGACTCCTATTACCTAATATGAATAACCCTGATGTTAATTTCCCCAGCGTTACCCCACGCAGCCCGACGGCGTGACCCGTCGCCGCGTGGAGGTATCCCACGAGAGCGCACAGGGACAAGCGCAAGTGGCGACCCCCCGCGACAGCAAGCCGGGGCCCGTCGTGCCCAGCAAGAACGTGGCCGGGCCCGCCGTGTACTACCCCCCGGGACACACACCCTTCGCTAAGAAGGAGGGCGGCGGGTACGAGGCTAGTGCTAGTGTAAGTATTTTGACAAAGAATCCTGTTAGGCGAGGCTTGGAAAACTTCGATAGTGTGATTTAGAATGTGTGGCGCCATCTTTTGACAGAACGTCGCAACATTATTTATTGAAACAATGTAATATGTAGCTCACTTGATAAACTATCCATAAAATATAGACCTATAAGTTACCCATCTCTTGTTAAAAGCAACTCCATGTAGATCAGGATTCTGCGTAAAATTGATCACAGATGCATTGCTTCTTTAGAAAAATAAAATGGAACGCCTCTAAATCTGAATCTACTTTACCGTATACAAATTCCCTTTCCGTTAACAAGAACGTTATATATTAGCTGCTTTACACTACTACTAATAGCAAATAGTTGACACCGGTGCTGTAAAAGGACGTCAGCGATCAATCAGCTTTTTGAATGACACTGCTGTGCACAGGGCCTTATTTGCAGATATATAATTCTCAATCAATATGTTACTATCTTATTTAATTTAATTATATTTCTAAAATATCCCATTATCCTATTTTAATTATCTATCATATTCTAGGCTATGCAAGGAGGCGGCGCATACGCATCAGGCGCGGTATGTACGAGTACGAATCTGGCTCTAGAAGCAAAGAAAAGCACTCTGAGAAGAAGACCGCGGTACCCATCTGCCTGCCGCTCTGCTGCGCTATGCCATGCGTTATTATGTAAACAAATTAACATAACGTAAAGTTAAATAATTTTAACGTCTTTGACTAAGAAAATGTTACATCGAATTTTCGCCAATCTATTATGACTTGGTAATATTTTATTACCTGTTATAAAAGGAGTCATAAATCGAATCGAGATTTAATTTTTACTTTTTAATTATACAAATAATTATTGATTTCTCTGCAAAATTGCCATAATCTGTCCAGCTTAAAACAAATATAAAAAAAAAGATAATTTAAGATAAATAGCATACTTACGTAGAAGTGTAATTTAAATATTTAGGTATGCCTAAATAATTATTTATAAGCAAGTATAAGTATATTTTTTCTTATTTCAATCTTTGTTTCTTTTAATTTGAGCACATCTAGTAAAAGGAATACTTATAGTAAATAAAATTTGGGACTTACAAAATGTGGGAGTCTCAATACTCTCTTAAAGACAGTATATGAGAGCTTGCAAGAAAGAGTTTAACAATATACATTTGGTTAACTACTAGAAAAGAGCATTTCCGAATAAATTTATTATTTAACAGAAAACCTGTTCATCTTTGAAGCTTAAAAACTAGGTGGGTATGAATAGTAAACCATGTTGAAGGATCTTAATATTGACAATGTTGATCAAATTGGGGGAAAATTCGATGAGATAAACTATAAAATTATATACACCATTTTTTATGATTACTGTCTACCTTTTATGCCACAAGCTTACGAAATAACGAAGTTTTGTTAATTTAAATTGGTCGATATTTTGTCTCAAACTAGAATCAATCTACATTTTATAAAACTTGTCCCCTGGTCCTACCATAATAAATGTTTTCGCTGACATTTTTAAGTTTCAAGGATGTAACACGGCAATCACAACTTAATTTTTAGCTCTTATTAATGCATTATTTTCCATAAAATTTTGTATGCGTTGGTACCATAGATATAGGATGTCATAGCGAAAAATTCTAAGTCTTTGGTTGGTACTCTTGTTTTGGTTCAATAAATTTACAGATTTTGAATTTTTAGCTAACTTTTAATGCAGGGGACAAATTGCATTTTCTATACAGTCACTTTTTACTACAGTAAAAAATGTCGCTAGAATACTACCCTCGATAAGTTGCTAATTAAAAGGAATCTTAAGATTGGCATCTAATTAAAAACAAAATGCACGTAATTATGTTTAAGAAAATAATAACACCTAACATTTGAATCTCAGTGAATTAGTAAATAAAATTTCTTTAAGAAAATATGTTTTATTCTGTTTTATAACTATTCTATTATATACATTCAAGACAGTTTTTTTATACAAAACTTCAAACTTTTCGATACCTTGTACATAAAGTAGTGTAAAACTATTTACTTTACTTTATTTAAATTAAGTATGTTTAAGTTTTAAACAATGCTGTCTTTAGAAAATATGTTTACAGTTGTGTAAAACTAAGTATGGTTGTATGTATAGACCGAACGTTATGTACTCAACTAACAAACGTGCCATTATTGATAATTTAACTGTAAATTCGAGTGTCCTGTTCGTCGTGTATTGTGTATAAATGATATTATTTAGTAATAAATTTTATTAACTGAGTGAATATTTCATTTTAGTTAAATCTGTTTTGTGTTTGCATACAGCTGTTATATTATAGTGATTATTGCAAAAAAGAGGCCAGAAACCTTAGGTTTTTTAAGAGAAGTTGTGTTATATATAACTAACTATAACTACTAAACTATACATACAAAAATTATAACATAAAACAGGTTACAAGTTTTTAAAATGCTTGATCAATTTTCTCTATAAATAAATATACTGCATCGAAGGCACAGAAATGATGTGGCGTTTCGGTGCGGCATTCAACAGTCAAGTAAATATTTTGGACTTGGCTTAATGGGTTATGTTACTTTGCTAAATGACGCCATTTTTATCAATACAAAAAGCGCGCCAAGAATATGGATTAGCTCAATGTCAAATTAATTAGGCGTTTCGATATTTCATATTGATGTCTATTGATTTATTAATTAATTTTAATTAGTTTCGATGTTCTAAGTGATATAACATTAGTAATGTAATTTTAAAATTAAATTTTATGATCTAGTCTAAAACTAAAATAAGATGAGTCTAGGTTAGGTCAGTCACAGTTACTTCGAGAGAGCCAGCAACCAACGTGCAAACGTGATCAAGATGCCGATCATTACCGGTAAGAAGACTGGATTTTAAGCAATGTTACTTTTATTCCAAGTTTATTTCCTAACCGGCAAAACAAGACTGCTGAGAATTCTTCGTCCGGTAAATAATTATTTTTTTCTTTTTGATTCCCAATAATTTCGAGCGGCTAGAAAATTGATTACATAATTATAGAAATTAAACTTTACTATGACCAACATATCCATACAGTGACAGAGGAATTTTGCATGTTACCAGTAATTAAAAATAAGATACTTTTTCCCCACATAATTATGCACGAATGAATACTTCACCTATACAAACAAGTCGTTTATTTATATAGGTGAAACAAATGATATGAAGGGTAAATAAAACATGTTATCGTAATAAAAACACATATATTTTGCTTTTATATTTTACCAAAATTTTGGATTAAGTCCAACAAGGCAGTCTCCGGGTTACGTCGCCCATGACATCGCTTCGCGCCCGGACTCACCCGCGCTCTGCTAAGGCTTTTTGGGTCAATGGATCCGTCTTTGGAATAACGTTAACGAAAAATACAAACATTCATCAATAAATTTTACAACACAATGACTACACTGCTAATTGATATGATTTTGATAAGTTGAAATATTATATTTATTAACTTGTACATACTTTTAGTAACATACTTGTTTTATCACCATCGAGTATGTTAATTGGTTGAAGAAAGTTTAGGTAAAAAATAACTCAATTAAAATAAAATATATTCAAATTATAAACAATCTCAGCTATGTGTGAAAACGTTAATAATCAAGTTGTTTTAAATAACGAAAGATGGTCTTAAAAACAGATTGCATTTTCAAAACATAAGTGTTATAATTTTTAAATCTCTATTTACATATTTTCAAGACTTCACAAAACTACAAAATACCCATTTGGTGATCAAACAAGTGCTATAGACAGGTTATCCTGAAGTTTTAACTCAGATTACATTTGCTCCAAATTAACACAAATTTTAAACATATTATTTCTAACTGTACATTTCATTTATTGCACGATCATTTGCAAGCTTCATATAAGCTCGAATATTTGTATATTTACACAAATTAATGTAAACATAACATTAACATGTAACAAATGTAATTGTTTAGGAACAAATATTAAAATTCAACAAAGATTTCTTCTAATTGACTCAATTTCTGGTACATATTTTTTATCGTGTAATACGAATTCTTCTATCCGAAGTTCTAGATGGCGAATTCATTTCGATTTTTGAAGTCACGTCCTATAATGCTTCTATTTACATAGGGACAGTTGGGTAACGCCCAGTAATTTAGCTTTTAAGTGGAGCTGAATAAAATAGTGTTATGTTTTTTATCTCAAACCAATGGGAAGACAAGTTCTCGAACAAAATATTGAAACATACCAAATTCTGCACATTTCGTAGTATATTTTGTATTACACAAATAGTTATACAAGGACAGTTTGATAATTAATGCTTCATGCAATTTTAATTTTATCTTGCGAAATTGATGGACCCAATATTTGCCTTCCTTTCTTATTATTGGTCTTAAAGATAAGAAAAATTATGGATTTCTGTAAAAGTTCGCGATGTTGTATATTAAAAAAAATTGGTATCATTGGCTAGAACAAGAATAGTCACTGCCTATCGGTGCGTAACTGACCACTATATTGTACTTAATACTTAATTGTCCACTGTCCCTATGTAAACCATGGTGTATGAAAATATTAACCTACTGAGAGTTCGCGATAATATCTTCAAAAGGTATTTTTGCACTGTGATATGGCATCAACTCTCATTTCCAGAGTAGACTAGTGCATAGTACAGGATAGTTATGGGTCAATATTTCATTTTTCATTAGACACAACAATAAAATTTGCAAGCGAATCGAACATACATATATACAATATACATACATACATATTTACCTACATACATACAAATAAAATATCACACCCACTTATTCCGTAAACAGGCGGCTACAGATTTTACTCAATACATTGACAAAAGGAAGCATAGGCAATTCGTACTAGTAATCAAAATACAACGTTAATATTAAATTTGTACGTACCATATAACAAACTAGTGGACGGATTAATAAATTAGATAATTCAATCATCAGGTATACGACACATGAGCAACAAATAAAATGGGATATCGATGTGTGGCTTGCAAGTTGTCATGTTATGTCTAATGGTTGTTCTAGACGAGCTATGCTTTTAGGAAAGGTGTAATCCTAGGTTTTTCAGCAGTATACGTTCAAAATGAGATAAATGAAAAGAACAAATTGATTTGAAGAAAACGCTCAGCTAAAATCATGGGACTAGATGCATAAAATTTTTCACAAGAGTGACTTATAAACAAAAAAAGTATTTTAAAGTTCATCCTCTATGGGGCTAAGTAGAGGATGAACGCTTTTTTTTATATATAATAACAAAATAAACCTTTAAGGCGAAAATTTTAGAAAGGAATCATAAAACGATTGTAGTTCACAAGAATGGTGATACGTTTTTTGGAAAACAGATGAAATTAGCATTTCATATCTTTCTCAAATATCTAAATTGTCCGTTTTTTAAATCTTCCAGTCAAATTTCCTAAAAACATAGCTCGTTTAGTACAATGTGCATGTATTGGTAAATAATCAATAAAGAAATAAGTAAGTAGTATGAGATGCAGATCCCTACCATAAAATGTGACATTTTAGTTATTTACTTATTCGTAATCATACGATTTAAATCATAGATCGCCTTGCTCTCACTGCAGTCAATAAAAATATAGTATTAAGTGATACTGAATTTTAATGATCTCTAAAGTACTTGCTGCATAATTAATTTCATATAATTAAATATTACTGTTATTTCTGTTACTCTCATTGAATTAAGGCTTTTATTCTCTTTTTACTAATGGATTGCAATAACTCACGTGTTGAAATGAAAAAAAAAATCGCAGTACAGCGTAGCATATCTATGACTAAAACCGATGTTTATAATAATACCGTAATAGCTACACTTAGTAGCGTAAAATTTGGCAACGAAGAGTTTACATTAATTATAAAAATAGGAAAGTTCATACATTTCGTCTAGACTTCGCACGTTTAAATTTGGACAAAGAAAAAAGATTATAATATATATATGCAGAGAGCTTATTTCGTTTTAAATAGCCAAATAAATTACAAATTTATATCAATAGAATGTGCAGATGGAAATTAAGACTTTCACAACTAGAATAGGCAACAGTAATTATTATTTGTTTTAAATTATAAAAACAGTATCTAATGTATATATAGGAGAATGTTATAATAGTACATTACGATACGCGTGATAAATGATTGAAACTAAAAATTATGAACTAAAAAAGCAATAAAAACGTGACACAACCAAAACCATTGAAATTTAGAAAATTTAGTAATTATTCTGCACTTGTGATAAAGACAAATCTAACACCACACATACGTCGAAATCTATCAAGCCATTTAGGCTACATACAGGCGTATTAAAAAAAAACATATGATAAGCAATCACATAATGTACTAATACATAACTAATACTAGTGATACAGTAGAAAATCGATTATCCGGACCTTAGTTATAAATATTCGCGATTGTTCGGATTGTGAAACGTGAACAAGTAACTTTGTAATAACCCTTACAGATCAGCCACATTTTGTGTGACTTGTGTATTTAAATTCCGGAAAGTCGCCAAATCGCAACAAAATAATTACTATATAAAACAAAAACCCGATTGCTAAAAATATAACCTATGTTATCGCCATAATTTAGACGAATTCAGCGACACATCATGTATCAAAATTAATGAATTTGAGTTTGCCAAAGAATGAAAAATACATACGTAACAAACATATAGTCGAAAAACATCACCTTCCTAAATCGGTTTAAATAGCTTTTCTTCATAAACTCAATTATCCAAATTTTCGATAATCCGAATGCCACAAATACGACAACAAATAGGTCGCTTAGTCGAGATTCTACTGGAGTAGTATTATGGCTAATTTTGATAACGATTCCTAATTTAAATATCTCCTACTATGGTGTGTAGCGAAAATAAAACAAACACAGTCAAAACAAACAATAAAATTCGATAAAGCCCAATAGTTAGTCTTATAGTGATGCTATTGCTTAGTATGTACACAATAGCAAAAACATTTATAAATACGTCCGTATTAAAATAATTATAGCTTTAAACAAAATACTCATTACTCACTTTTAATTTTTAAATGGCATTTAAAAGTATGAAACGTTCATAGCTATGTTTATTTTTTTCAACTGTGAGGGTAGTGTATTAATATTCGTACGGTGTAAAAATCGGCTACTTTGGACACAGAAATGCGTGGCTAAAATGCGGGTTTAGGTCACAGAGTGCTATAAACGTATTTGTACGCGCGGTGGTATGTGTGGGTTACTTTTGTACACAAATTGAACAGTTTAAGAACACAAAGTATTAAAAGAATTTACCTATGAGTATCATCAAATATTATCTCTAAGACGCAGACTTTTATCAATCGTCTTATTAGAATTAGAAGTTAAAAGACGTATAGTTATAACGTGTTAATCGAACAACTGCTGAAGAGTCACACAGATACAAACGGAACTACAAGTCACACAGACATACATGGAATGAAATAATCTATACACACAAATTAATGCTCAGTAGGTGTTTCTGTACACGTTTAATGTAGTCACAAATTATGATTTGGTCTGTTGGTAGTTTCGATCTCTCAATAAAAATACTTTCACTACATTATAGTTCACTACCATAGAGTCTATATCACAGACATACAAATATTTCCGTTAAAATCTGTGATTTCCATTTGAGACTATCAAGATGAGTCTTATATTATTTATACTATTGTTGTACTTTACAATCTCTATGTTTTCTCTATTCCTTATTATACATAATTGCCAATTACGTCACCTATTTTCTTACTCTTGTACTTTTTTTTTTATTTGTTAATACGTCACCATTTGTGCAGACATATACCTTATACATACAAGGACAAATCACACAATCAATACCCCTTGAGATCGTAAAGAAAACGTAATAGAAATTGGTTAGAATTATTTCTCTGTCTACAAAATAAATTTAGCTATCTAATGCATTCGATTTATAATTTTGGACCGATAGTTGCGAAAGTCTTGTAGCACTTTTGTTTCTATTGTAGGTAATACTTTTGGTTTTAATTCTATTTGTAATACGTAAAACACTTTCCAATATTAAATACACATTTTTATAACAAAACGCCCTCGTACAAAAAAATTATAATTACCACATTTTATAATTAACAACAACAAAAACGTAGTCAATTGATCCTGGACGCTCTGAGCTAACAATATTTTACTCTATATTAAAAATTCGTTTTGTTTGTTTACTTTTGTGCTACTTGAAAATAAATGCTTCGGAGCGTCCAGAATAGTTTGTGGGTATACAAACGGCGAGCGTTGGCGCTCGCGACTGGCACACGAACAGACGGACCCATCGACCAGCCGCGGGGGGGCCGCGCGGCAACTAAACATAACCTATACACAACGCAACGAACAAACAAACGAGAGGAACGACGAACGGCGCGCGACCCCGCCGCGGGACGACACTCGCGTGTCCCGCAACATCTCATAAATGTATTGAAAATAATTTATCAATCGCTCAAGGTACCATTTTTCACTTACGAAACAATTATAGTGGTCGTTTTGACGTTACAAGTTTATAAATCACTTCGCATCTGATATTTGAGTCGATATAGCAATATATATGTATAATATACAATTGGAACTCCTATTATTATTAATTACCTAATTTTCTCCCTCTCATAAATCACAATCGGTAACAAGATAACTCACTAAGAAAACAGTGTAGAGATTTTTTTTGTCTTAGTCGGGAATCGGCCCGGTGCGGGCCGCCGGGCCGGGCGGCGGGCGCGCCGGGCCCGGCGGTCATATCACAGCTCGCGCGGGAACGTCCACCGCACGATAACACTCGGTCCTCCGCCCAAAACGATTAAAAAAATAAATACGTGACTAACTCGAGCCGGCGGCCGCGAGGCGCGGGCGCGGCCGGCGCGCACACTTATATCTAACGTAAGGACACTGGGACGGCGCGGCCGCGCGGCGTCAGTCGATCACGACGTAGGGCAGCGCCAGCAACTCGCCCAGCCGCGCGCACTCGTGCCACTCCGCGAACAGCGCGGGCCGCGGCGGCCGCCCCAGCGCGTCGCGCGCCTCCGCCGCCGCCGGCGCCAGCGCCGCGCGCAGTGCCGCCTCGCCGCGCGCCGCGTCCGCCAGCGCCAGCACCGGCGCGGCCGCCGCCTGCGCGTACGAGCAGGGCGCCGCCCGCAGCGCCGCGCCGCACGCCGCCAGCAGCGCACGCCCGTCGATGTCCGCTTTCGTCCGCTCCACGGTGCGGTGCGAGCTCGGCTCGAGCGCGAACTCCCTCGCGGGCGGCGCGTCCGCCGCGGGGCTCGCGCGCGCCTCGAACTGCGCCTCCTCCTCGGCGTCGAGCAGCGGCGCCTTCAGTCTCTCGCTCGGCTCGAGCGGCGCGATCCGGACCGCCTCGGCCTCGATCCGCGGCCCGTCGTCCCGCGCCGCGGCGGCCCCCGGGTCCGGCGCGGGGGAGGCCGGGGGCTCCGGCCTCGCGTCGGGCGGCGAGCCGGGGTCGTCGTCGTCCGCCGGCTCGGCGGCGGCGGCGGCGGGTCCTCGAGCGGGTAGGGGCGCGGCGGCGGCGTCGGCGGCGGCGGCGGCGGCGAGGGCGGGGGCGGCGCGAACTCCGTCCAGGGCAGGTCGAGGCCCAGCGGCACGCGCGCGAGGTTCTTGACGCAGGCGTCGTCCGAGTAGTCGGAGTACTTGTAGAGCGGCACGACGGCGGCGAAGAGGCCGTCGCGGTCGGGGTGCGCGGCGCGGCGCACGGCGTAGGGGTGCGGGTGCGGCGGCGCGCGCGTGCCGTTGACGCCGGGCAGCAGCGCGTGGTGCAGCAGCTGCACGTGCAGCGGCTCCACGGCGAGGCGGTGCGCCGCGGGGCACTCCGCCTGCGCCTCGTCGTGCTCGCACGTGCACTCGGGGTACTCGCGCTCGTCCTCGAGCGGGAAGATGCTCGGCGCGGGCGGCTCGCTGCTGCCGTTGCGCATCGGCGACTCCACCTTCACCGGACTCGCTGCAATTTACCATTTCATCTACAAAAACGATTTTTATTTATTGAATTCTTGACTCGATAGGTATGATACATATACATGTTCAAAATATTTATGAGCAAAAGTCGCGTCAATAGAGGTCACAACATAAACTACATTTAAAGTTTAAAAGAATGCCTACTGTCAAGTATATTCACATGTTGCGTATAAAAAACAAGCACAAGGCTCACTCACGGTCCGGCTCTATTAGCATGACGTCGGGCGAGGCGGGCGAGCCGGGCGAGGGCGGGCGCGACGTCGCCGTCTTGCTGCCCCGCGACTGGATCTGCTCTAGCAGCTCCTTCGTCGTCTTCACCTGCAATTTACCACGGATTTATATTATTAGAGTATTATGAAAGCGTAGTAAATCGAAAGCATACTAATTTTATGAATTTAACAGGTTCAAAATTGATATTAAAATGAGCTGAATCAATCAGTTGAACAAAAAACAGTGTATTAACAAATATTTGAATCAATAAACTAAATTGGAAAATAATTCTTTAACACTGTCATGAGGAAATTATGATGAATGATCGTGAATCTTTTACTGTCTTGTTTAAATTATAATTTTAATGGTTACTAATTAATACTATAGTCGTCACAATTTAATAGGCCCATTTTGACACATGTCATCGCTAGGCTCTAAGCATGTGACATACAAATCGATAAACAAAGAAACCTATTTTTACGACAAATCGATTACTACCTCACATCGTATTGTATAGATTATTTAATATTTTGTAAACAGAATATTTATTTAATATTGTTCTAAATCATTTAAATATTTAATAAAAAGGAGAAAAGAAAAGAAATTTTAGTGTAATTTAAAAATTTAATCATCTTTAGAAGATTAAATAAAGCATCGCTCGTAAACTGTATTTTTTTCGCATTGTCGTTCACTAAGAAACAAAGTCTTGATTATTTTATTGTTGTTATGATGAAAAAGGGTTAAATAATTATTTATTGGCAATTCTAAGTTTCGATTATTTGAAAGTTAATCGATTATCGTATCTTCGGAAAGTTTTGAAGCCGCAAGCTCTAGCCGTCACGTGGTTGTAAACTGCCTACTAAAAAGTTAGTTTAAAACATTAATGACATTAGGATGGCATGTGCCAAAATGGGCCTATTAAATTGTGACGACTATACCTAAATTAATCATAAGCAATTTGAACACACAATTCACTGATATATAATTATATTCCTTGATTAAATTCACCGGTATCGAACACGCCCGCCCTATATGACAAGAAGTGGTCAGGACTCCGGTAGTAGCTGGGTTCGCAACCTTCTCTCCCTCTAGCGAAGGTGGACGGCCTAGGAAACTGGCAATGGTGACCAAAGCTATCTTTCTCTTCCAGCCCATAGTTTTCTTGTCCCGGCTGAGCCTTAAGCCCGCTACACATTCTCGCGAGAATCTCGCGAGAACGTGAGGAAAGCACGAGAAACGAGAATGTGGAGCCGATACGAATCGGGTTTTTTCGCAAAAAAAAGAGAGAACGCGAGAACGTTCTCGCGAGATTATCGCGAGAATGTGGAGCGGGCTTTAGGCTCGCCTCCAAAACCCGGTGAAGCTGTACACGTCGAATTGAAAAAAAAAATCCCGAAAGACATATCTGGTAGTCTGTCGTCCTGTGTAGTAAGCGTACCTTCTTAGCGCCGGCGGGCGGCAGGCGGTGCGCGAGCGCGGTGTACGGGTCGGCCGCGTCGCGCCGCCAGCCGTTGCGGCGCTCGCCCGCCGCCGCGCCGTTGCGAGCGCCCCACGCGCCCGCCGCACCCACCGCGCCGCCCGCACCGCCCGCCGGCGTCTCCGTGCCGGTGCCCGCGCGACTGTGGCCCCTGTGCACACGGACAACATTTATTACATACTTCAAACATAGATTAGTAAAGATATTTCGCCGCCTTGAAATTGAATGAAGCCACAAGCGGCTTATTAGTAAGTTCTTTTTTTGAATTCTTGACAAATAAAAACATTTTTAGAGAAAATTTACGAATAAATAATGAATACTGCGTAATTTACATAATATACAAATAATTATTTCAAATATTTTAGGGACATTTTAGCACAGAGACGTGGCAAAATCTTTTTTACGCAACTATTTCAATTCTCAAAACTGGGTACATTTTTTTGTTAGGAGTGAGTAATCTTTACTAATCTATGACTTCAAAAAAAGCTTCGTCGGGATCATCATCATCATCATCAACCCATTACTGTCCCACTGCTGGACACGGGTCTCCTCTCATAATGAGAAGGATTAGGCCTTAGTCCACCGCGCGGCCCAAGTGCGTATTGGTAGACTTCACATACCTTTGAGATTTTTTTATATAAATCTCTCAGGTATGCAGGTTTCCTCACGATGTTTTCCTTCACCGTTTAGCAAGTGATGATTAATTACTAATACGCACATAACTTTGAAAAATCAGAGGTGCGTGCGATTTGAACCTCGGACACCTCGATCAAGAGGCCAAGTTTCTTAACCACTAGGCTATCACTGCTTTAATTTATATAAATTGCTACACCCTTACAGGGTTTCATGACACTGTATGAAAATTTGTAACACGTTTATATGTATGTGATAACCGCCTGATGCAATAAAGATTATGATTATGAAGTATTTCGCCCGCCGGCGACTCAGACTCTCGCTCGGTCCGAAATCTTGGGTCACTATGATATTAGGCTCTTTAAGAAAAGAACAAAAACAGCTTATTCTCGAAGTCGGGCATGCATTGGCGACTCTTCTGGTATGGCTGGTAGTGCATGAATGTTTTCCATCAGGTAACTCATTTTATTGTTAGGTATAATAGTAAAAAAATAGTAAAATCAAACAAGCACCCTATTCTGTATATATTTTTACAATTGTATTTATGTGTGACACGTAAGAACTCTATGAGTCCACCTGCACAACTTATAGGTACTGGAAATATATAAAACATATGCTAGACAAAACACATCTTCATTATCAAAGGCCGAAACGCTGCCTAAGGGCAGGTAACATCACCGGTGAGCAATTTGCGCGCTGATGAAAATTAGACCAACCAACCTAATATTTTGACATCTATAAACAATTTTCTTTTTTGAACATAAGCCCAATGATTTATTTAATCAATGTTTAAAAGTTATATTTCCTTAAAAACAACAAAGAATAAACCAGATGATTTCAAACAATGAAAACATTGAGACTTTGTTTACAATATAGTAAAATTCTTATCATTGACCCATTATGAATTCAAAAGATTCATTATGTTACAATGTACCGTGTAATATTGTTACTGATTATTTTTACAACTTTATTAGAATTTATTTGAATGATTAAGATATTACTTGTGTCGTTTATTGAGAATGAACCATGCTAAATAAAGGAACTTACATTCTATTCTTTGCTTTATTTTATAATAAATATTTAAAATTGCAAATATTGCATTGCAAGCGATTATTATGTCATGATCATAACTTATGTGACAAATAAAATAAATGAAGAGCTAAGGTCACCTAAGCGTATAAAAAAATAAAATAGCAACTCCTGCGCGTAACTAAGTAAAAGTTATATAAATTACCGAAGAAAGTAATCTTTTTCTACCCAACAATTTATCAAACATTATTCTTAAGTCCGAACTACTTCTAATACTATTACTAACCTTCTTTTCTTAGGTTTTTTGTCCCTTTTCGCCTTCTTGTCATCGTGGAGAGGTTCGGGGGACGGCGGCCTCTTCACAGCTGTAACGAAAATTTCAATTTTACCTGTAACGAAATGTTCTTTCATACCTATTTGACTGTAAAAATAGCTTATTCGAAATTTCAAATTATATTATATTATATCAGGATATTTTCAAAAAGCTTTGTAAATGATCTATTAAAGTTTTTTTTTTGTATAATGAGTAAAGGATATAGAATATTATGTTAATAGTCTCGGGCTAATTTAATGTCAGCGTTTATATAACCTAAATAATAACTATCTGTGTTTCCCTCTGTGTGTGTGTGTGTGTGTGTGTGTGTGTGTGTGTGTGTGTGTGTGTGTGTGTGTGTGTGTGTGTGTGTTGTGTGTTTGTGTGTGTGCGCGCTCGTGTCTGTCCGTCCCTGGGCGTGTTTGTGTGTCTGTGAGCCCGCGTGTGTGTGTTTGTGTGGGTGTGTGTGGACATAGGAAAGGCCCCAGTGTGTGGTTACAAGTGTCATCATGTATACAACTCACGCGGTGTGACGGGCTTGAGAGGCGTGGGCGGCGGCAGCGCAGGCGGGTCGTCGTCCACCAGGATCACGTCCTGCGAGTCCGACTCGTACCCACCCCATGCTGGAATAACAAACGCACGTTATTAACAGACTTCTAAAATAAGCAGGTTCGTGTAAAAGCCGTATGTAGTCTTTATTAATTTTCGACGGCAGCAAAGAATAAACGGCTATCTACAAGTAGTGATTTTGTAAATAGCCGTTTGTTTTTTGCTGCCGTCGATTTATACACGTTTAAGTTAATGCAGAAAAATAGAAATCAATTATTAATGAAAACACATTGAAATTTATTTTGACCCGATTGTGGAGGGTAATCATAAATTTATGATTACCCTCTCACCTCCACGTTTGGTACGCCCTGCAGCCCAAATGGCTAGACGAATTTTAACATTTGAGGTATTGTTGGCCTTGACTAAATTGTGGTATGACATGGGCTATATTTTTAGCAGTTAGTTTTTTTGTTTTTGTTTTAATTCGCCTAGTTATATTATAAAAGTAGGAAATTTATTTCAACTTAGGACGCACTAGATATCTATAAGCGTACATTAGGGAGTCCTAAACTTACGCCTATAGTTATGGGGGATCCTAATTAAAAAGCTGAAATTTCAATTGTAGTAATGCAGGCAACAATATATGAATCCCTTTTATATTTATCAAAATCAAATAACTTCACATTATACTGTCATTCAATGTAAATAAACAACAAAACAATATGTTTTAAATTTTTATAATATAAGAATAATATGTACACCTATATAAATACAGGTAACAACGATAGTTGAAATCAATATTTAACTTTTTATATTATAGTTATATTATGTGTTTCATCATTCATATGATCATTTATTAAAAATCCCCTTAATTTTAGACAATATTCATGTTATATTTTTATGGACAATTGTTCAAAATTAATAGGTTAAAAACTAGTGAAACCTATATATACACAGGTTTTTACGTTATGTAATTTACATATTTTTGTATTCTTATATAATAAGTATATTGATTGTATAAGTTTAATATAAGCAAGTATTACCTGGCCTGGAAGGTGGCCTCGGACTGTTCACCGCTGGGCTCACCACTTGCTGTAAATATTTGCCAATTCAGTGCATATTCCAAATTTCAGATCTTTTTATACTTTCATGGATATCTACATCGAATCAGTATGAATTTTTGTGAGAGAAATAATTAATCAATACGTCATTCAAATTTGAGATATCAATATTAGATTGAAAAAACCATAGAAGTTATCAAAATGTGCAGTTATGATTGTAACCAAAGGAATAAACAGTAATGAAATGCAAATAATTAATAAGAAAAAAATCTAATGAATTACCAATTATATTTTTTGTAGTGATCATTTAATTTTTTAAATTGAAAATTAATTATACTGTTAGAATATCAATTCTGATACTTACCCTCGAGAGGGCGGGGGAGGTGAGAGGAGTCCCGCCCAACCGTCGCACTTGTCGCTCGGCTGATGACCGATTTGAACCTAAAATTTAGAATTACACATGAAAATTATAATCTTTTAAAAGCTATAACTCCATTATGATACTCCAATATTTCATAACTTTTAACTACATTTGCCTTTCATTCACCTTTAACACCTTTGCAGCGTTTCGAATTTCTTTTTGCAAAAGACAAATGGAATACAGTTCAACTGTCTTTTAAGAGTTGAGCACATGGACTAGTATACAAGTATGTATATGGACAAATGAACCGACTTTAGAACACTTAAAGTCCAACTTAAATATATTGCTTTGAGGACCTAAACTGCAATGCATGATGTTTATTAAATTTTAAAAATCAATAGTAAGATTGTGGATGCACCACTGAAGTACGAAGACACCCTTACATATGGTCATAAGATATTTAGGCAAATAAAACAAATATAGAAAACAAAAATATATATCAAAGTATTTACAGGTCACACAGTCTTATTACAACCGAAACGGCGTATTGGCGTGTTGCCAAAAAATCGCCCAAGTGTAGCGCAAACTCATTAAACCCTATTTTGTTAAGTGTCTTTTAGCAATTAGTAACGAGTTATTTAAAACATTCGTACCAACATTTGCTAGATTTTAAATTATTTAAATCATAATTTCTTAGTTGCGTTGGAAAAAAAGAGGGTGAACTTTAAAAGCGCTCGCACGTATCACACAATACCGACTAAATGAAGTGGTTTTATTTGTGTAAACAAGATAAAGTTATTTTCTTTGTGTATATTTATATTTCATGGCAACTGTTGTTGTTTTGTGTTTAATGTTACTATTTAGACTCTCCCTTAGATAGGGAGGCTATAAGCATATTGCACCAAGTTGCTCAATATTTTTTTATACATATAGATTTCAGTATTAGTATTTTATATTTTAATGATATTATTTTTAATTGCTTTTATACAATAGCCTGCACCGTATTGCACTTAAAAAATAAAAATATTTAAATTATACTTTGTTGTTACCCTTTTCTGTAAAATTTGCGACATTTACTAGCCAACTTTATAGTGTAGAATTTAAACGTCAGTTTTGGAAAAAAACTATGTCTCATTTTTTTCCAATTACCCCAATGTATAATTTCGAAAATCTACTTGAAGTGGCTAACCAGTGTGTCCGGGGGAGGCAACCGAGGGTATGACGAGGTCCCGCCACCGCTTCACCAGCACCTTGGCGCGGCGCGCGAGAGTCGGGTCTGTGGTCTTCCGTCGGAGCTCGTTCACGTGCTTTCCCAGTCTGGTGGTCTGCAAAGGTAAGTATACTACGGTTAATTTTGTAAAGATGGAAGAACCCTCAGTGGTTCGACTCTGGCACCACCGCCATCACACCTGTTTCTCCCTAATAACAGCAGCGTTGTGTGCGCTACTATATTGTGGTTTGAAGGGTGTGGTAAGGGAGATATACTTTTCGAGGCATTCTAGGTTAGTCCGTATGGGTAGCGGCGCATCTGTAGCCGACCTCAGGTAGGAATATTTAATCGTATCTGGGGTTGATTAAAGATGTTGACGTTGATTAGCTCCAGCTCCACATGTACCATTACGTTAAGTTGACATTGTCAAAAACATTTTTTTTAAAAGATGTGTGTTATGGAGTTTCTTTCGCCGCTTCTTCTCCATAACGAAACACCTTGTGAAGTGGTGGTAGTTTTATTGACATTCAAAAAGTGCTCTGTAAAGAACCTATTTTGAATAAAAAAATTGTTTTGATTTGATTTGATGTCCATGGGCGGCAGTAGCTACCATCAGGTTTAAAAAAAGTAAAATAACTTTTACATAAAATATATAAAGTAAGTACTTTTAAATGATAAAAAAACTTATAGCAATGTATTATGTCTTTTGCCATAACACACCTTCAGTAAACACTTCAAGAACATGACCCTTGTAAGTGACGTTATCGGATGGATCAATACAGGCCACATACTGTAATTTTTCAGTCACAATATGATTGAGCTGTGTCATTTTCACCTAGATACATTTTTTATAAACCACTTACAAGGCTTATTACAGAGACACATATTAAATATTTAAAAAAATATGCACCGTGTTACTTGGATACCAAAATGCAAACATAAGAATAATTTATAGAAATGAAATAAGGTCAGGTATTGATCAATACCTCATAATAAATACTGTACACCTGCATCAAAACTTGAGCAAATTTTCTTTATTTATGTGTATTTGTTATATCACATTTAGGTATATATCTGTAGTACAGATCAAGTGTTAAGTTATAATAAATTAAATGCCTGTTTTTGGTGTTACAATTGATCTGAGCCTAATTATGAAAATCGAATTTTCACGCAGTAAGAAAATAGTTATTAAAATTACCTCCAACAGCTCTTTTGTGATATTGAATTTTTCCAATATGGATATAATTTCGTTGACAGCCTGCATGTCGACCACCTGAAAATGAAATATTAATAAAATAAATACAAATAAAATATAATGATGACACGCATGGTGGTGTTAACACTATAACAGTCTGTCACGCAATAGGTTCCGGGTTCGATCCCGGGCGCACAAATAACAAAAATATGTTGAGTTTAGACTTCTGTTGTGGTATCTGTGTATTCGTCTTTGGTTACATACAACATAGAAAAAATGTATGTTTATGGGATATGAATGAAAAACCCTTTAAGAATATTTATATTACATTATAAAAAATTAAAAATATTATAATCTTTAATTTACATTGAAAGACATTACAAGTCACTTGTATGAAACATTTTAAGCTTGAGAATTAGGTTTAAATGTTTAATGCACATATCCTTTTTAAGGTGGATCTTAGGAAGAATAACAGCAGCAATGATTATACTATTCTATAATGTATTATTGATACTAATTAATTTAATTAGTATGTCGGACAATTACTTTTTTTATTTCATGAATTTTTGGAGTTATAAATCCTTAAGCAAACTTTCATAAATTTCATTTGATTTAGCGGAAACTCTTGTCTCACTGCTGCGCACATCTTTCTTTCTCAATACTAGGTAGGTTTAAGGTAGGCACGTAGGTTGTAAGGTATAAATTAACTAAGCTGTACATTTCAAATAAGGTGTAATATTAATATGATATAATACCTTTTGCACATGGAAGAATGTACAGAACCCAGGTCAAATATTTTAATTTTATAAAATAAACCCTAATTTTATTTAAACTTTTCGTTCATAAATTATGAAATAATAACCAAGCAACCTATTAATTATAATTCAATACCTGAAGTTTAAAACTCTGTGTCCAATAAGTAAACTAAATGTTAAATGCATAGTATATTCAAAAATTTTCCTCCTATCTTCTATATGCAGAATGAGACATAATTGTGATTACATATAAATAAATAAATAGCTATTATATGGGTCATTTAAAAATCAAACAATTAGCAAAATTCATAATACAACCGAGGAAAAGAAATTAAAAAAAAAAATTCCACTAATACTAAGATTTGTGTAAGATTACAATTTGTCATCGACATAGTAAAGGCAGCCCTTTGGCCAATGTTTCTCAAAGAAGAAGCTAACTTCCCTGTGCTGGAGGTCTGTAGAGGTGAAAAAAATAATAAGGGAAATGGACGAGTTGAAGCGGATTAGCGGTTGGTTTGTTTCTTCTTAAATTGAGTAAATTTGGAAGCCAAAACAGCTTGGAGGGCCGAATGACTTCATTGTCTTATTAAAACCAAAGATATTTAGTACCTCTACAATTTGTGTAAAGTATGCATAAAGCGTCAATTAGGTACTCTGAAGTTTAAACACCCTTAAAATACACATAGCATGAAACATATTAAGTTTTACGTCATCAATAGCGCCACCATGTTTAGATTTTATTTGACAATAGTCTCATGTAGGAAAGTGTTGATTACAATTCCTAATGAAAATATAAATAAACAAAAATGTTATCAAAGTAACTTAGATTAGGTACACATATATTATGCTAAATATATCACTTTGTTTACATAATGATCTTTTTTTAATACATGTGACTAACCACTTTTCTGCATAAAACTACAAAATTATTCCGACTGGTAAAAAGAAATATTCTGCATCCAACTTTTTTGTACCTGGGTTTTTAAGATGTAAGAAAATTTCTGAAATAACCCGTTTTATATATCATTTCTTGGACCTATGTTTAGTAACCAAAGGTAATTTGTAACAGAGGTGATGTATGGTGATGGAATTTCCTTATGATTCCTCATAAGGAAATTCCATTTCAAATTTCCAGAACAATTATCATCAAGAAAATATAGATATTTCTTAGAATAGTAAAAAATGCACATATGTATATAATCGACTTTAAAACATCTGTAATTATAATATGTATATATATAATAATTGTAGCAAAATTCACATAATTCCTAGAATACTATAATAATAGTTGGAAAAGCAAGAAATCTGACACATTTTTTAGACTATGAGAAAAAAAACATTATGATCATTTAAAAAAATATACGAAAAAGTCTATATTGTCAACATACAGCATAAAATCCTATTTCGAGGTATCACAGATTGTAACTCAGTTTATCGTTCCTGCGAATTTTACGATCCTTGCCAATCAATACACAGAGCATTAAAACGAAAAAAAAATCACTATCAACTTCCTACTATTGTGGTTAAGATTTCAATAAAAAAATTCTACATATTGAGAAAAAGTTATGACAGGTGAATTCAAAAACTGATATGGTTGTTTATATGTTACATAAGCGGCGATAGCCTAGTGGTTTATGTGAAACCTCACAATCTGGAGTTTAAGGTTTGAATCCTAGACATATGCCTCTGATTATAACAGTGAAGGAAAATATTGTGAGGAAAACTTCACACCTTTTGAGAGTTCTTTAAAAAAAAAACTTCTTTAAAAAAGAAAGGAGACCCCTGCCCAGTAGTAAGATAGTAATTGAATGAAAATTATATTTTACTAGCTGACCCGGCAAACGTTGTGTTGCTATATAAATAAAAAAATGTTAAGGTTGAATAACCCTTATCACTTAGGGGTATGAAACATAGATAGTAGCGGATTCTCAGACCTACTGAATATGCATATAAAATTTGGTGAAAATCGGTAAAGCCATTTCGGATGAGTACCGTAACTAACATTGTGACATGAGAATTTTATATATAAGATTTTAAAATTAAATGTATGGATAAACTCCAATGATATCCTAGTAAAATATCCTTCCTATCATATGGAGGAGAGATCAAAACAACTTATTAACTAAGATTCCAGGTGGAATGAGGGCCAATTAAGGGAACAGACTCATAATGGGTAGTAATAGTGCCGTATCCGTATACTGATACCTTGGGAACAATACTGCAGTAAAGTGGTCTCTGATTGGTTAAATCATAATTTTTTAAAGACTGACAATATTAATAGATGTGACTTTACATAAGATCTATTTGACTGATGTAATAGCAGATGTGGATTTAGAGTGTAATTTGATCAAATTCATGTATAGCAGAATTATATACTTTGTTTTTTTTTTTTGTTAAATGAACCAAAATCAAGGTCTGAGTTCGAATCTGAAAAGAGCATTACTGAAATAGTAAAAGGAAATATTGAAATGACATATAGCAAATGAAGACTACTTTATGATACTGTTTATGGCACCTAAAGTGTACCAATGGCAGATTAAACTTATTTCTTATAAGAGAAAGAGAAAGAAATTGAAATATTTATTCTATGTTTTACATTTGCCTCGAGGTCCAACAAATTATTTTAAATGTAAACTTTATTACATGTCTAACTATGTATTGGACTGTATTTTGCACACATGCATTGATATACACTTAAATTAAAGTTAACATATACACAAGTCACTCAAAATTGATCCTCCAAATTGCATCGTGTGACCTCCGTTCACCCTGCTTTGAATTCACTACATTTAAAGATTACCCTACACATTAGATTTACACCGGTTCATTCTGTCAAAATAAATTGTTCCACATGCAGCACCTAAATATGTTACTGACAATTTAATATAAAAGTAACATGTATTTCCTTTTTTTAATAAAACTTGTGGTCATGTCTTGTTATTGAAAATATTGCTAGTAATTAATTATATTTAAAAAATATATATTTAATGAAAGCAGATGAATAAAAGAAACAAGTATTTGACTACTTACAGTATACAAAAAGGTATACGCACCCAGTTTCATAACAAAACATTACAAGCAAAAGGTGATTAATGAGTAAAAACAATGAATTTCATTTAATACAGCACCTAATCAGTTGTTTGATAACAACAATGATAATAATTATTTACTGGGAAGTTACTAGGAAGTGTGTGATTATTGTGATTGTTCAAAGTTTACTAGGAAGGACAAGAAAGTGTTCATGTAAATGTAGATGGTTCTAATATGTAATAATAATGAAACTTAAGAATGTGAGGTATGTTTATCTGGCGAATCAAGATTTGAGTTTCCACCCACTAAGCTATCACTGCTGGGCAATGGACACTGAAGAATATGGTCATCGTCAACCCATTACTGGCCCACTGCTTGGCTCGGGTTTCCTCTCAGAATGAGAAGTATTAGGCCATAATCCATCGCACTGGCCTAGTGCATATTGGTAGATTTCATATACCTTTGAGATTTTTTTAAAGATCTCTCAGGTATGCAGGTTTCCTAACTATGTTTTTCCTTTACCATTAGAGCAAGTGATATTTAATTCCTAATATGCACATAACTTTCAAAAATTAGAAGTGCGTGACTGAGATTTGATCCTCAGACATGACATAACATGACATGACTCATTATACTTTATTTACTTATGTATTTGTGTAGTCATAAATAAGTTACAACATTACATAATTTCTATCACTGGAAGATATCTATACTTCATCTACAGTGTTCTGTGTATAATATAAGTCAAATATATAAAATAAAGGTATATCAAGTGACTCATATGTTTTCCTAGTATAATGATAAATTCACTATACTCTACCATTATGTATATTGTATAAATTTAAAAGTTTGTTGAACTTAGTATAGTAAATAATTTACATAATCTAAGTTGAAATAATGAAGCGACTCTTATCTTGTCTTAATGATCCTGATGTATATAAAACTCTAGCATTATTTATTATAAAAATTTGCCTAGTGGTTTCACCTGTTTAAAAAATATTATGTCTTGTATTAAAAAATGTGATGTTACGTAGCCTAAAATCTTCTAATGAATTGGCAATAAAATTAATTTTTTCAAGTATGACTGGTGCTTCCAGAGATGAACACATTCTTAACAAGCAATTTTTTTAGCTGCATAATATTATATTCATACAAATCTAATTGTTATCTAATTTACCTTCCGATTTTGCCTGTGGCAAATTCTATCCACTTTTAAATCCCAAGTGTCTTAGTTGTTTTATACTTTATGTGTCATTGGTTGACCATTGATGTGCCAAGACCTTTAAGAAATTTGTATAATAAGGGATCTCTACGGTTCTTTCTATGAATTTTCATTGATGCTTACCACACTATTATTTGGCATACACATGTGTGGTGATCAATTCAATTGGGAGCTTACTGCAACCTGCTAGATTACAAACTTTTCAATTAACTTTTCAAGACAACCAATTTTTGAGTAAATTAAACATAGTGGTTGATTTCTGCAGGATTTGATGGTAAATACCATACCCCTACACTCGTCTCACTCAAAAACCACCCCTACACTCGTCTCACACAATGCAAAAGTACTGACAAAATAATTCAACTTTTTTGACCATTTTAAATCTTGCATATTAAAATTAATGCATGGTAGTTATTTACCACATTATCATGACTGGTTTAAATGGTATGGATGTTTGCCCAAGCCATTACCAACTTATTGAGTAAGATATTTTATTTTTAGTGTTATGGTATTTCCAATATGGAATATGTAGCTATAGTTCTTATTAATTAAGTTAAAGTTGTGGATGTCTTATTTTTCAAGGAAAGATCCGTCTGATACAAAATTCACATAGGAATTTGGTATTGTGCAAATGGATCATTTTGTTAATTAATGTTGGTCCTTAACATACATTACAAGGACCTTTTTCTTAACTTAATACATTTGGCATGTTTTATATATCTGAAAATATTTCTTACATCTGAAATTATACCTGGATTTTCATTGTAATCAAATTATTATGGGTTTGATTGTCCTGATAAGAGAAGTATTAATAAAAAGAAAAACAAAGTGAAAACTTTTTAGAAATGTTCTTATATAGATCGCATATTAATGTTTACTTTAATGATCGCCTTATAATTGCCTTTTATGAGGCAAGAGTCTCTCCCTCCAACTTGCGAAGTTCTGGAGCATACTCTACCACACTGCTCCAATATGACAAAATAAGTAATATTAATCTTTAATCCACAAATATTATTATACCAAAAATAGCATTCCTACAGAATAATTTATAGGTGTTTGTTCAGACCACATGGCTAGTCCGAACCACATGGTTTACCATAGTGCTAAGTGTATGCCAAATAGAGCAATTAGAACTTAACAGCCCATGTGGACTTGTATGAAATACTTTATATTAATTTCTTGTAATACTCTGAGTCTGTTATAGTATAGTGTAGATGTATATTGCAGGTGTATTGGCAGTCAAGTTCATTGTCAGCAAATGCTATTCAGTAAAATGTAAGGATCATATTGCAGTCAAATACATACTTACAGTATGTATTGCTTTGGTATCTTATAACTTGCATAGAAAGATTTAAAATTAATACCAGTAACATTCTTGTAAGTTATCTAACAGAAGTAGTACAGTTTGAATATCATAACCAAAGACTGAGTACCAAGATACAATAACTTTGAGAAGCCTTCCTAAAAGTCGCATGAGGATGCTAAATTGTTACGAAAATTCCACTGACCTGATATTGCACCATCGTAACCAAAAAATAGACTTAGTAACATCTCCAGCCTCCACCAAATTGGATGGCGACCACCATGTGAACATGAGGTGCATTCCGAGTGCCCACACCGCCGACGGAAACTCTCAACACGCGTAAAGCCAGAATATGAAAAATCTTTTATCACTAATCCGAGTTTAACGACTCTACCTGACGAAAATCTACGGGAAAGGTCGCGCGTGGCACAATTCCATACTTTCACATTGCAAAACATTTGGCACTAGGGACGGAGGGACGAGAGGAGCGCTGACGACGTCAGTGGCCCCGTACATCGCACTTCACGCTCACGTATCCCCACACAGACACCACATTTTCAACACACATCTCGCTTTATTCACTATCCAGCCTCTTAGATGAGACCTGTTACGCTTTTGCCACGGCATACGCCGCTAGGGAACCTCGAGGCAACCTCCCAAGAGGCCGAATCGCGACTCGAATCGGGTGTCACAGGCTCGTGTGGACCGTTTCCGTATCTCAGACTCGCTTATCGGACTTAAGATCTTCAAAACTCGGAAACTTACATTGTAATTGTTATCCAACGCATTCAGAAGTCGATTACTGAGCTCATGAGCGTTATTACTCATTTATAAACGAAAATATTTAACTAAATACGACGAACGTGTCTCGGCTGCGTCGTAATGGCGGACCGACGACTACGTATGCCCGTGCCAGGGCATTTTAGCCGAATAATTCAGCTGATATCTACTGAGGCGACGCACACTCGTGTTTTTCCGTTTCTTTTGACGGGAAAACTTGATGTTTACTCCTAATGCACACTAGATGGCGATGTGTCAGAGAATAAAATATTTAATTTTTTCGTATAAATTGCAGAAAATAATTGATTTTAGACTCCCAATTAATGCACTTTTATGTAAAAAAATATATAAATATGCCACATAAGTGAATAATATTCAACAAAATTCAAATACTACTAACTTTCAGTTAGTCATTTTACAGCACATGGCAAGTATTTTCATTTTAGTTCGTAAAATTAAACATAGATGGCAGTAGAAAGTAAGAAAGGGAGGTAGAATATTTTCTGTTCTTGTTTCGTACTTTTCTTGCCAGGACTATAATCATTTTCCCTTGTAAATACGAGCAATCTCCCTTATTCAACAGGTAAACAAATGAAGAAATGAAACATAATAGCGCAACTCAGGGAAATATGTTACGTTCGAAACAATAAATAACTCACTTATTATTAATAACTAAAATAACCATTTCCATAATATGGTTTATTAAAAGAATTGAACTCGTTATAACCTCCAAACTTTTTGTAAATAAATATAAAGACATATATTGTTTACAACACAGCGGTTCTTTGGAAAAATAAAATCTTACTAAAAATGGATACTCAATATTTGAATAATATTTTTTTTTTTGCGAAAGAATTAATTTGCTAAAGCCGTGTTTACATTTACATTTGATTTGCTTGATTTATTTTTAAAAACCGTGTAAAATAGCATTTTCCTCGTGTTGAAACGTATGTAAATGTATGTTATGTACACAGAGAACAGGAGAATATCGAATTTATTTTTTATGCATTTTTTTATATTGCGGCTCTAATGGTAAGATAGATAGATAGATGGTTTATTTTATTTTTTTTTACTCTTGATTATATATATTGTAAATTAGAAATAATTTTTATATACATATTTTAGCTTTAATAATTTCTAGTTATAGTGTAAAGTAAGGTTTTATGTTAAAATGATAATAATATGGTTTTCTATTTAGGCAAGGCTTCTATATGTATTAATAATAGACTCAAAATGTTAACCAATACTTGGGTAACATTTTTTATTTAGTCAGTAAATACCCCAGTATTAATACATTTAACCATAGACACTTAATTTAAACTGGAACGAAAAAATATAACATTATCAAAAAAAATCATTACCTCTATTTAATTTAATAACATATTTCTTATTTTTACGTATATAACAAAATTATAAAATCAAATATACCATGTAAACATTAAATGTGAAAATATTAACGATTTCTGAACGTATTTACATCCTTGGGAAATTTAATTTTCACTACTAGTAACACTGTACTAGTAATCTGCCTTAATCTTTCAAAACGTAAAAGTGTCATTTTTCGATTTGTATGAAGTCGTGTGTCGCGTAAAATACGATGGCATAAATACATAAATATACATATTTTCTTTTAAAATATAGCGAATTTATTCGCGTTTCTAGATAAATCAAATTTCGCAGAGCCATGTAAACCTGGTTTCGGGTCGAAATACGGTCATCTGATTGATAAATGGCGAAAATATTAGTTTGTGTGTTGTGTAGTGAGTGAGGCGATGGATCGTCGGTGTTCACAGTCGGTTCGGACGCTAGTTTTCGACGATTCGGACTCTGATCCGCCGAAGAGCGGGCAGAAGAAGGACTTGGCATCGTCCGGGTTCCCGTCGTCGCTGAACCAGAGCGTGGAAGGTCAGAGAAGTAGAGTAGTTAGTTGAATAAGTAGCGTGTTGTTGTCATAGACATTTTGTAATCGGTGGTGTTTTCAAGGTTTACTCAGCTGTCAATACGATTCGAGTTTAAGGCGTGAATGAGCGGACGCGGGCGATTGGCCGCGCCGAATTGTGCGCCAATTACGATCCGTCGAGATGTTTTTCGTGACCGCCTACATGGGTACAAGCAGTCTCGACTCTCGCCTAATGAACGCAAATGCATGTATGCAGTAAAGATAGCGACGTTGATAAGACGATAATCCGCGTACCATGCTCAAATCATGATCTAGATTAAGAGTACTGAATGTATTTTTAATTATGACAAATGATCAATTTGAACTACCTACACACGTAACGTATGTGGGTCATTATATTGAGGGTAAACAAACAAATCTCTTTTGTGATGGTTAAGCATCATTAAGTATTTGTGCAACATTTGCATAATTTTTTCTGACTCGATTTCTTTAAAATGTATTGTTATTGAGGTTTGCACAAAATATAAGCTAAGTGTTGACTTATTTTCACTTGTATCTTGACCCAAAATAAATTGGCATCTTTAGCAATTTTAATCTTAACTCTGTCTTTAGATAAATTAATAAGGCATGAGGAAAACAAATTTACAAAAATTAAAGTTAAAAAACCAGTAATTAAGTGAAACTAATATTTTAAAACATCATCAATTTAAACTTAACAAGAATAGATATTATAGAAAATTTACTCAAATTATTTTTACCTTCAGAAAAGTCAGTATGAACACTTCAGGCTTATTAAATTATAATTTAATAATAATTGTTGTATAAATCATATAAATAAATTAGCCGACTGACTATTAAATCTCATTTTTAAAAGACTTTCATACTATAATAACCATTATTGAATAGTTAACATACAAAAAAAAACATTTTTTTTTAAGTTAATACAATGATAAAGTCAAATTTTATAGTGTAATTTTTACTCTTTATGATTTTTTTCCAAAAGTCAGTTAAATGATGAGCTAAAAGTTTTAGAATGTTACTATGATTGTTGTTGAATACTCTCACTATTTTCCAAATTAAAATTATGTTTGCAGTCTTAAATATCTAGAGCGTAACAAGTTCCGTTACTTGTTTTTACTACCGTTCAAGAAACACTTGTGTCAATTTTTATATATCAACAAAAATTTTGTCATTTATAAAAATAATAAAAACAATTATTTGAAGATCAACGAATATGATGCACATAGCTTCATTGTGTTTTTTACATTTCCTAGTGTTTGGAATTTAAATTTTTAAGTATTGTTTGAGTAGGTTTTCTCAAAATAATAATGTACAAAAGATTTTCGAAAATCTAAACCTGTGTCTAGACTTCAACCTAGACCTCCATATAGGCAGGAATTTGTACTATGGAGTATACATTAGCTAGAGGTTTTTTTTTTTATAAAAGAAGTAACAAATGATCATGCAATTAAGATGGCTGCCTATGGACATCCGACATAATCAACCCCAGGTAGGATTTGTCCTCGTAATTGGCCATAAATGTGTTGCTATCTCTGAGGACTAAGTTCGTACACCACATTTAAGTGTGCTCCTTACCACATCCTTTAAACAAATATATTATATGAATTAATAAAACCCACATATCCATTGTCAGTTTAAAAACAATGTCTTAGTCTCAATGTTTGTTTAACTAACCATGTAAGTTACCTCAATTTTGAATGAATTCTAACTGTAATTAACATTTTATGTGGGCGGTTTTACTTGAAGCTTTCTTAATTAGTTTCTAAGAATTTACTTGTAGGTTGCTAGAGAGTACTGTTTAATAATAATAAATAGTAATGAATATTTAACACTGACATTAAAAAAAATATATTTTCTAATCCATCCAATCAGCCTTTTAAGGTCCACTGTTGGACATAGACCTCTCTTAATTGGCACCACTCCTACCAGTCCAGTGCTCTTTGAATCCAGCGGTTTCCCGCCGTCTACTTCAGGTCATCGGTCCACCTGGTCGGGGGGCGACCTGCACCCCTTTTGCCTACATGTGGTCGCCATTCGAGGATTGTTTCTTCCCCATCGGTTATCGGTCCTCCGAGCGATGTGCCCGGCCCATATTTTCTAATAGATCACTTAAATAACATAAAATATCGATCGATGTTCCTGTGGGAGATCAACACGCATTTCGTCGATTTTTTCGCGATATTAAAGTCGCATACGATTAGAAGCGAACAGTTTTGTGAATTTACCCCATGCGACTTCTAAGTCGTGTCGTATAGGATTTGCATCTTTTGTTTGAGGCAAATGTTTATTTACTTGTCTGTGTCATGTGTGGGTGTGTCTGTATGTAATTTATGTTTGTGATTCACTTCTATGCGGCAACTCCGTTATACGTGTTTTAACCTTAAGTAGCAGTGCTCACGCTGTTTATTATTTTAAGGCAACAAACTGAACAAACGGTGTGTTAAAGTGTGATGCTTACTGAATTCTATCCGCTGATTGTTATAGATGTGTATATGGCCGTAACTGGAACAAATTTTGTTAGTAAGTGATCCTTGTCACTTGAGGCCTTACCACACCACGCGATTAGAGTAGTTTCTTATTTTTATTTTTTTATAATATAGGAGTAGCAGACGAGCATGCAGGACACCTGATGGTAAGTGGCTACTGCCGCTCATGGACATCTGTAATCAACCCCAGATAGGATTAGATATTCTTACCTGAGGTCGGCCCCAGATGTGCCGCTACCCCTGAGGACTAAGCTGGAACACCTCGGAAAAGTATGTCTCCCTTACCACTTACCACACTCTTCAAACGCTGCTGATACGATGTAGAAATAGGCGACGCGGTGGTGCCGCCGGAGTCGAATCACAAAGGGTTCTACCACCTTCAACTCCTAGTTTAAAGCAACTTTGTTGCATGTAGGCATATGTAGGTAATATCGACCGATTTACATATGAGGTGACCATCTAAGTCCGTTGGAGTGGTAACGCGTCGTGGTCGGCTACAGGTAGAACCTATCGCAAATGAAGTTGGACCACTTACCATCAGATCGATAGCAAACTCATTTGCTATTTCAACCTTATAAAAAACTAGCTGACCCAGCAAACTTTGTACTGCCTCAAAATCTATTTATCAAATGTATTTCATATAAAATATAGCCTATGTTACTCGTGGATAATGTAGCTTTCGAATGGTGAAAGAATTTTTAAAATCGGTCCAGTAGTTTTTGAGCCTATTCATTACAACCAAACAAACAAAGTTTTCCTCTTTATAATATTAGTGTAGATATCAGAGATAACATTAATTTTAAATAGAAAAAGAAGAGTTATTTTTTATAACGACATGGCATTTTCGACGCTAGGGAAAATATTGCGGTTCTACATAACATTAAAACAGTGTTATTTTCATAATTTCCCTAGATGGCTACAAAATTTTCCGATAGCTGTGTTTCTCGTTATGGAAAGTAATTAATTTTACTTATTAAATTATTGTTATTACGACGAGAAATGCAATGTAATGGGTGACCCCGTTTTATGAGTTCACTTTGTGTAATTAACACGTCTCTGCCAATTGTAAATGATAATATTAAATTATGGAAATTTTATATGAACATGAAGAACGAAAGTTTTATTATTGACTGTTGTGTTTATATTAGCTAGTAACTTTTTTTGCGCCGATGTAGTAGAAGAGAACCGCGTGGCGACCATAAAAAAGAATTAATACTTTATAAATAAAAATAACTTCTTACTTAATCATCTACATTTAACCGTCACCTATACATGAAAATAAATTAAAATGTAAGGATTTGCTATTTGTAATGTTATAGGTAAATTTAATTTAAAAATAGTGGAGGATAGGTATTAGGGTAATATCTAGTTATGTAAATATAATATGTAGGTTGGAAATGCGAAAAGTAGGTGTTCACGAAATAGTTTTACACACTAAAGGGGTCGTGCCGTGAGAAAAGATGAAAAATACTGCATTAGTAGAAGCTAACGGATACGTTGTTTACGCCTAATGTTAGTTTTGATGTTCATCGCCATCGTACATTAGATGAATCATGGACAGCTACGTACATGTACGTCTAATGTTAGCCTTAATATTCATCTTCACCGGTGGACCGTGAAAATATATAAGGAGAGCTGTGACAAATTAGTTACATATAAATTAGGTGAAAATTTTTAAACTACTTAACAGCCTAAGCGAATTAGATATTAATCAAGATTTATCAAAGTTTCGTAATTTAATAGAATTAAATTAATCAGAATACTGTCATTATTACGTTGTTTAGAGTATAGTTAATTGTATGATTAAATAAATTGGTATAATACGTCTTTCCTTTTTCGCATGATGTTTTTATCTGTATGTAGCTGTACATTTAGATATTATAACATAAGATACACAGTTTGTAAGGGAGATATTAGTAATATACAACTGTTGATAAAGTTGAATAAATGAAAGAAAAATTCATCGCGGCTGTCGACATTCTCAGCTCGGACTGTCTTCTCAATTCGTTCGCATGAGTCAAAGGTCACGAAGAATATTACGAATTTGTGTGACAAAATAGTCTTAACTAACTTTGTGCCCAGCCACAAGATTCTTAGGCCGTCTCGGCTTTATTATCGGTTTTTGTGTCGAGTCAAAGGATCTCGCGGGGATTGCGAACTTTGCAATTAAGGTAGGCGTCCATACACAGTTGCGCTAAACCGCAGGTCTTTTGTCACAGATGTCTAGAGTATTTTGCGGGTATAGCTAAGTGGTAACTATATATATCTATATTAATATTATAAAGAGGAAAACTTTGTTTGATTGTAATGAATAGGCTCAAAAACTACTGGACCGATTTTAAAAATTCTTTCACCATTCGAAAGCTACATTATCCACGAGTAACATAGGCTATATTTTATATGAAATATATTTGATAAATAGATTTTGAGGCGGTACAAAGTTTGCCGGGTCAGCTAGTATGAAATATATTTGATAAATAGATTTTGAGGCGGTACAAAGTTTGCCGGGTCAGCTAGTTTTTTTTATAAAATTGATGTAGAGAAACAGTGTGCAGTCTAACTGATGATAAGTGGTCCCTGCCGCCCACGGATATTTATAACCAGCTCCATACAGAGCAAATGATCTACCTGAAGTAGATCGCAAATGCGCTGTTTCTTCTAAGGGCTAAGATGGTCGCTATGTAAGTCAGCCGGCATCCACACCCGTCCACTGTAAGTCACGAGCTCCACGTTAGAAATATTGATGACGAATTGGCAATAACTCGTAACTCAAAAAACGCTACTTTACATTAGGAGAAACGCTACTTTAAAAAGACATAGAACGTATTGCCACACTTTAATATTTTGCTCAATTTTGATCCTAAGGACCTGGTGTCTTAAGGACGACTTGTGATACGTCATTTTAAGTCCAAATATGCAAAAATCGCTTTATCGTAAAAAATTGAGATACGATATTGCTACTACATCGTCGATATATCAAAATTCACTTATTTTACCACCTTTACACCCACTTCCAAAACTACATGTTTATTAAGCCCTAATTGACCCATTTGTATGACGGTCGGCGCATGACAGGATCATTTTGTGAATTGTGTAACCTTGGCCACCAATCCAATTTTCGTAATGCGAAACCACGTGTTATTTTATTCTGTCAACATAGTGTAATAGAAAATACCGACTGTACCCTTTTGAAAGGAAAACGCTCATAAAAATTGCCTCTAACTTCTACTTCTTGAAGACCTATGGCACTCAGTGTTACCCAACTAGATAAATAGCTTACAAATTATAAGCTCAAAATATTATTTTAAAGGTGAACCCTACCTGGTAAGACTTTGCAGGCACCACCGTTTACGTACACGAGGCGTTCCAGCATTCCAATCCTCAAGGGTAGTGACGCATCTATGAACGATCCCAGATAGGAAGCTAATCCTATGTCAGTTGGTCCTTGTCAAATGGCATGCTTGATTGCTACTTCTACAATATAAAAACCTATGTCATGCGAAGGTGGTAGAACCCTTTGTGGTTCGACTCGGGCGGCACCACCGCCTCACCTATTTCTACATAATAACAGCATTGTTCCGTGCTGTGTTCCGTTTTGAAGGGTGTGGTAAGGGAGACAGACTTTTCCGAGGCGTTCCAGCGTAGTCCTCAGAGGTAGCGGCGCATCTGTGCCCGACCTCAGGTAGGAATATCTAATCCTATCTAGGGTTAATTACAGATGTTCATGGGCGGCAGTAGCCACTTACCATCAGATGGACTGCATACTCGTCTGCTACTCCTATATTATAAAAAAAAAACCGAGGCGTTCCAGCTTAGTCCTCGGGGTTAGTGGTGCACCTGTGGTCAAACTCAGGTAGGAATATGTAATCCTATCTGGGTTGATTACAAACGTCCAAATGGCAGTAGCCACTTACTATCAGGTGAACTGCATGCTCGTCTGCTACTCCTATATTTTAAATGTCGTTCTGTATGAATATATTACTTAGATAAATGAAACAATGCAACATTACCGCTATAACCTTTCGTTCCACTCTCTGGTTAAACTGAGAAAATGTTAGTCTCATGATTATACGCATATGCAAACTTGGGCGTGTTTATGCATGATGCATAATTATGCATGATTTTAATGAACCGACCCATGAACATATTGAATACAATGAGCTTGTTTTTCTTTAGGAATGTTTTTATTACTAACATTGTAGTAGGTGAAATAATGACACTGAAATATTGTGTTGTATTTTCGTGAATAGTGGATAACCTTCTAATCTCGCAAAGGTCACAGAAGGGCTTGTCGAAATATTGACTTAACTGTTTGTAGATTGTTTGTACCTTGTTTGTGGTTTTGGAATTATTTGTATTTTTGACAATTAGGAGAAATCTCACTCGTTGTTACTTTTATAATTGAGACTATGGTAAAAAGGACATAGGATCTTACTGAAAATAATTACTTAAACTTTCCTATGTAAACGTAAAGTCTGGTATTAACTGTAACAATAAGATTACCGTGTCATTGTTCCAGTTAAACTTATTTAAAGGTCCCAAGGTTATGTTAAAAACGTGATTTGAATATCTTACTAAACCTTTCCGAATTCAACAACATTATGCAGCTTTTTGTAGTCAATGTAAATGCATTTACTTGCATACGTATTAAGATTCGTATTACCTACCTAACGGATTAAATTAAATTTTAAAGTGCATAAGATACTAAGAATCAACTTGAAATTATCAATATAATGAACTCACAGTTGTCCCTGTAGTTCTGGAACTAGAATAGGGCTACGGTATCCCCTGCCTGTCGTAAGAGGCGACTAAAAGAGGCTTCCGGGGTTGCCGGCGGCAAGAATGGGAGCTCGAACCGTCCGGAGAGCAACCCCGGGAAGGACGGCGGCATGTGTGGTCGCATGCCGTCGTAAACACTAGGTGTGCGGGAGGAGCGTAAAGTGCTCCCCCCAGGGCAGAGCCCGACCGGGGCATCGCGCTTGGAGGACGTCGGTTGTGTTCTCACCAAGCGCTGAGGACGGCCACCGGGGGGTTTTAGTGCGGTAAAAATCCCACATAACCCGGCGTCGCTCCCACGTCGTCGGGTACCTTTTGAAGGTTTCTCCCTCGAAAACAAAAAAAAAGTCTCCTCACCGTTTTGGACAGGTTCAGGCCACAGTCCACCGCGCTGGCCAAGTGCGAATTAGTAGACTTCATGACTTCACCACACCCCTGAGAACATTTTTTACAACTTTCATGCATGTAGGTTTCGTCCCGATGTTGCCTTTTACCGTTTAAGCAAGTGATAATTAATTTCTATAACATAACTGAAAAATCAAGACTGGAAATCTAACTTTAGACCTCGCGATTAAAAAGCCAAATTTGTAACTAGGATATTTTTATGTGTGAACGTAGATTACATTAAAATAAACAAATTAAAAATATAAACTAATATATAAACGTTGTTCATGCCTATAATTGGCACTCATACGAGCCTTATTATTATTAGTATAGTGTACTTCTAAGTACTATATAATGTATTGTGTGTGTTGCTGTTGGCATGTAAATAAATAAATAAATAAAACATTATAACTGTATGTAAGAATAAAAGTTTCCTGGAGGGTTACTACCATCTTTTAAAACAATATTATTTAATCATACTTTTACTATTTTTGCAGGAAATTTACCTTTTTAAGCACCCCCTGGATCTATTATTAAGTTTTATTCTCGGAATTTTCAGTGAAACCTTAAAAATGTAGCTTTAATTTCATCAGTAACATGCCTCAACACGTGAATTATTATTTCCGGTCGGATTTTGTTTGAGAACACGCGAGCGTTTTTACCTACCTAAAGTAATTTCTAGATTTCTATTCTACGCTTTTATTCTGACTGTAGCGTTGTGGTTAATTTTAGCCTTAATTTTGTTTCTAATTGTAATTTTGTTTGCTTTAACACGATAATTGAAGGTGGTAGAACCCTGCGTGGTTCGAATTCGGCGGTACCACCATATTTCTGACAATTAACAGCAGTGTTAATCGCTGCTGTGTTCTAATTTGAAGCGTGGGTTAAGGAAGACATACTTATCCGAGGCATTCCAGTTTAGCCCTCTAGTGTCCTGACGCATCAGTGGCCGACCTCAGGTACGAATCAAATCTTATCTGGACTTGATTACAGATGTCCATGGGCAGCACTAACCATTTCCCATTAGGTGAACTGCATGCTCGGTCTCAATGTAAGACAAGATTGATTTTAAAGCTTCAAAAAATGTAAGTGACTTCCTCTATGTCCCCGTTGATACCGTTACTCCATCCAGCGTATACAATCTTGCATGCAACTCTAATAATTTCATTTCACTCACCTATATAAGGCGGTGGCGACGATTCGAAACAAACCCGTTGAATACATATTGTTTATGAATAAACTAAAATCGATTGTATGGTAGTGACATCATTTTTCATTAGGTAAACTGTACGCACGCTGATTAACTCTTTGTATTCGGTTTTCGATTGATAGTATGTATAAAAATAAATATTACTTTATAGTTTGGTTGTTGTTGAATATAGCAATGATTTTCCAAGTCATGTGCTTATTATAATAAATCGTGGTAGACCCCTTTGAGGTTCAACTCCACCACTACCTCTTTTTCAGCCTAACAACAACAGTGTTAAGTCCTGTTGTGTTCTGGTTTGAAGGGTGTGGTAAGGCAGACATACTTTTCCGAGGCGTTCCAACTTAGTCCTCAAGGGTAGCGGCGTATTTATGGCCGACCTCAGTTAGGAATATCTAATCTTATCTGGGGTTGATTACAGAAGCCCATGGGTGGCAGTAGCCACTTACCGTCAGGTGGACTGCATGCTCGTATGCTACTCCTATATTGTAAAAAAACAAAGTGTTCTTATGTGTCCGTAGAAGCTTGGGATTCTTTGAAGATACTAGGAGTCTATTTGATTTCTTCCTCTATAACAATCTACAACGTTTGATAGTTAAAACACGAAACCCCAAAAAGTACAATGAAAACGGTTCGTTTCAAAGTGCAAGTCATTTTCCTTTGTACGCTTTTAAGTTATAGCTTGTTTTGTCCTTAGAATAAAGAGAAGAAGCAGATGGCGCGTACCAGAACAAATTACGAGAGTTCCTTTCAATGTTCGTAATTTAAGGAAATGTATACTACCTTTCGATCTTCTTAATTTGTGAACGTAATATTTCGTGCGTTTCGAATTGGGTCGAATTTGATTCGTTTCTTGGTATTCTAAGGTCTAATCCAAGCCTATTCAATGACTCGCGTAACGGAGTGGTCATCATACTGGTGTGACGTGCAAAACTCTGGGTTTGATTTTCGGTCAGACTGTAATCTAAATTATGAATGTAAATTTCTGTTATAGGGCTGGGTATTTGTGTATTCGTCTATGTATGTGTCAGTGGCACCCACAACGTGGATTTTTTTACTCCTAATTTGAAGTATGGTAATAACACATTTACGAGCCATTTTTTCTTTCTTTCCCTACATTACAACTTACCTTAGAGGGTTATTAAGTATTAACGCATCTGTGACCGACTTCGGGTAGGATCAGTATAATATAACTGTAAATTATAATTCTAAATAATTGCATCTATAGGGGAATATAGAGCAATTTCGTTGTAGTAGCTCTGTCTTTACCTGTATTCATGTGTATAAATAATTTCCCTCCAATTCATTTATTACTTTTTTTTGTTGACGAGGGGGTTACCTTCAAAAGGTGTCCGAGGCCGTGGAGTGCTGGGTTATGTGGGAGAACTACGGGATCTCCAACGGAACACAACCGGAGTCCTGCTAACGCGATGCTCTGCCTTGAGGGGAGCAAAGTTATTTACGCTCTTACATCCCCTGGTGATTACAGCGATATGCGACAACACATACCGCCGCCCTTCCCGGGGTCGCTCGCTGAACGGTTTGAGCTCCCAATCTTGCCGCCCGCAACCCCGGAATCCCCTTTTAGTCGCCACATTCGACAGGTAGGGGATACTGTAGCCCTATTCTGGTCCCGGGACTACAGTGACAATACTCGTTTACTCCTACTACATTATAAAACACAAATCCCTTGTGTACGAAAGTTCTTATACATGTACTATACCCTGCCAATAGAGTAATGCTATCTTAAACAGGATGGCTTAATAAAGCGGATCACGCTGTGAGGGTGCTATGATTGTTGTGAGACCTAGGGATTATTGGATGATGATACAATTGGACCCTTTAGGACATGTCATAAGTATCGTAGCTATGGGTCAATGATATAAAATAGTAGAGAAAACGTATTATCGTTTTCTTTTTGGAATACAGTTAAAGGTAAAAGAGTGAAGTGGATATGGTGGTAGAATTTCGTGGTTTGTTATATCCATTATATTCCCCAGCCAATTAGCATAATTAACGTTCAATTATAGCCGTACTTTAGTAAACAGTGCCGTTTAATCTGCTTATCTGCCTGTATGATTGAATTTATATTCAGCCCTACAATTAAAGAGCTAGGCATATGATATAAATCGACAATGTGTAAAAATGATCAACGTGAGTTCATACAGTTTTTACACTAACGCAAAATAAAAATAGTATTTCCGCCATTGTAGTTAAGCACGAAAAGCGTCTTTTCATACTTTAATTGACTCTGATCAATTAATAGTCTACTTTCTAAAACTCAACAAGTTTTCATTGTTTTCTGGGAAATTTGCTTTGTACATACCTGGAAAATTGTGTTGGAGATACAAAGAACAGTGTTTGCATGGTATTTTTTGTATTATTCGTGTTTTGCTATCGCATATTTTATTTTCAATTCGATTGTCAGTATGCTATACGGGTGCATTGGAAAGTGGTATATATGTAAAGGCTTTTGCACACTACGATAAATAAATTTATCAGATTAATTGTGTCTATTACGTTAACGTTACAGACACAATTATATTAATTTTTACCACGCTTTTATTAGCTTGACCTGTATGTATGTATGTAACGGAATCTTTGAACTAGATTTTTACCCACTTTGAACGGTCTGATTAATTTAAAATTTTGAACAATTATGAAGAACCGATGACAATACACGATTTTAATAATTTTATCCCATTATCTTTATCAGGGTCGCATCAGAAGAATCAGGAGTAACGATTTTCCTTGTGTGATTTTAACGCGTTTTTTTTAAGTTTTTAAACTGAAATTATATTATATAAATAAAGTGTTGATTATTTGTTGCCTTTTAAAGTAAATTTGTCATTTTAACATTTTTCCGTACAGATAGAAAATACAAATATTTATTTATGTCTATACATTATGCGTATTACGATATAAGATCAATAAAACAATAGTTAATACTATCCAGGAATAACCACTATATCCATATTAAACAGACGTAGATAGTGTAAATACAGTCAGCTAGTGAAACAACTATAATCCGATTCATAATTAAATGTCCAAAATGTAAACAAAGGAGATACCCCATAAAAATACGTTTCAAATGGTAGTTTCTATTTTTTACTATATTAAAGTAATACAACAATAATAAAATAATAATCTATTTAGATTATTATCTAAATTTATTTAAATTAAGATCAATTCGCATTTACTAATATTTATATCACCTCAATTTCGTTCCATACAGTAATAATAATAAAAATGCTTAAAAACAAGGTTTATGGTAGAAAATTAAGGTGTGATAATGGTAATCGGGTTCCAAAACATTTTTTGTGCCATTTTTAAATTTCGTAGCCAATGTTATTAATTTTCGTGATCGTAATCGTTAAAGTTTTTGATCCTTGTTATTTTTTAAAGAAGTTTACAATACCTGTAATCGTATTTTGACAATGACATTTCTTTGGACATTGAAGGTGGTAGAAACCTTTGTGGTTCGACTCCGGCGGCACCACCGCCACACCTATTTCTGCCTTATAATGGCAGTGTTAAGCGCTGCTGTGTTCCGTTTTGAAGGGTGTGGTAAGGGAGACATACTTTTCGGAGGCGTTCCAACTTAGTCCTCAGGAGTAGCGGCGCATCTGTGGCCGACCTCAGGTAGGAATATCTAATCCTATCTGGGGTTGATTACAGATGTCCATGGACGGCAGTAGCCACTTACCATCAGGTGGACTGCATGCTCGTCTGCTACTCCTATATTATAAAAAAAAAACTAATTATGAATCAGACTTTACTGTGACCACACCTTTACCATGACAAGTGACATACGACATTGAGCGTTCGACGTGTGATAACGCGGTACATTCGCGGGGAGTGCATTCAACTGATAAGCGATGATACCGGTGATTGATTTACACGGGCACATTAGAAATGGTGCTGATCTGTAGCGACGGTACTTATGTTTAAAGCTAATCTATGTGCTGTTTAATATCTGTAGGTTTATATTAATAATTTTATGATGACGATGATGATGACGGCGGCCTGACTTATTTTATTTAAACGGTAGAAGTCCTGATGAACTTCGTACCAGACAAAAATGATTTGATTGTAACTATTCATAAGCGATATTGGCGGCAGAACCCTTTGTGATTCCTGTCCGGAGGTTCTACCGCCACATATATGTCGGAGGAAGAGTCAGAGTTATTTAATGTAGCTTTAGCTATACAGTTACTTTAGTATTTTAGTAATGTTATTGGTACTTGATCAATCGAAGGGTTAATTGCTTTAAATTATAATTAACAGTCATTGTATAGCTTTTGTATTAGAATCAGAGCAGAGACTTTAAGAGGTCTCTAGTGGAGTCGAGGTATGTGACGGCGCAGTGGGGAAACATTGATAAGAACTGATGTGAGTGATCGAGGTGGATCATTATTTCGTTGTGCTTTGGAGCGTGTAGTCACTACCTTGAACCTGCTGCTCAAATCCTTTGTTTGTAAAGTAATAGTACTAGTATAGTATAGTTATTTTTTAATCCGAAGTTATAATGTTAAGAACAATAAATACTGTGATTACTGTATTTGTGCCTGCATCTACCCTATGACAACGCCCACAAAACCCATAGATTCTATCAATGATGTCGATGAGAGGCGTCCTTCTCCGACATATATATTTGCTTAATTACAGCATTGTTAAGCGTTGCTGTTCAATTTGTTAAGTGTGAAAAGTCAGGGAGACAAACTTATTCAAGGCGTTCCAATTAGTCCCCAGGGGTAGCAATGCATCTGAGGCCGACCTCAGATAGACCTCAGATCTAATCCTATCTGTCGTTGATTACAGATGTCCATGGGCGGCAGTAGCCACTTACCATCAGGTGGACTCTCTCTCGTCTACTCCTATATTACAAAGAAGATACGAAAAACATTACCTTCTGTAGTCGGGTAGAAAAAAGTTAAATAATAAAATAATACATTGTTACGTAATGATAACTGCAATGGTCGTGGAACACGATTCGTGCTCTTGGCAGGCTTCGGTGCACGTAACAAATCTTTTGTTTTCTCCGCTTCGATGGTGTCACATACCCGGTAGCATTTCGTAACTATACAAAGGAATTTAATTGGAGGTTCTCTATGTCATGTTGATCTTAATTTTTACCACGCTTTTATTAGCTTGACCTGTATGTATGTAACGGAATCTGTGAACTCGATTTTTAAAAATTTGAACAATTATCATGATCCGATGACCATACACGATTTAATTAACTTTATCCCATTCTCCTCATCAGGATCGTCAGGATTAACGATTTTCCTTGTGCGATTTTAGCGTGGTTTTTAGTTTTTAAACTATAATTATTAGATGTTTAAATGCTGTCCTCATCAAACTTATTGACTTTTATCTTACTTGGTATTTAATATTCGGGGTTTCGGTTTCTCTTAAGCATGGTTTCAAATGACGACCCGCGTGGCGTGGCCGATCAGTCATCATACCAAAAGTTTTCGCGATTCGATCCCCAACCAGACAGATAACTGAATGATGAATTTTGATATCTATTCTAGGTCTGGGTGTCTGTGTATTCGTCTTTATGTGTGTGTGCTTGTGCGTGTCTCGACACAGGGAATACTAGTATTGGACTGTGAGTGTAGAAAGCGTCTTTTTAAAATGCGAAAATTTCCTAGGATTTGAATTGCGAACCTATATTGTTAAAAATCAGTTATCTATACCATTAATTACCTACCACTATTCACTACACATGGTAAAGACATTAAACGACTTCTTTTCATACTTAATTAAAATATTTTTACACACAAATGCACATTTTCTCACCACAGTCCACAACAGTTAGACAAACAATTGTTCTAACCATTTAACGGATTAGATCGCTTAATTGATTATAACCGGTTATGTTAATGTTTTCGTTAGCTAACGTGTGCAACAAGTAACCACATTTCAGTTCAAGGCCGATTATAAAGAAACCGTGACTCGGTTTCGGCCGGTCGCCCTTCTACCGCTGTTGGTTTTTATGAATGGTGCAGTGGGCTATTGCTTTCTAAGATTGGGTGATTAGGTTTTAATGTACATTATGGAAGTATATAATCAGACCTTTTTGTCAAAGTTCATAAGTAGTGATGTATCGGTATTCTTTGGGTATCCCCAGCTCTTTTCCAATAATAAACTTACGGTGATACTAGTCTTACGAGCTAGGACTACTAGCTACTAGCTACTAACCTTCTTATGTCAGGATAGAGTATGGGTCTTCCCACTAGGGGAGGTGTGAAGCATATTCCATTATGCTGCTTAAGTACTTATTGTTGGAGCTGTGAAGGGATTAACTGTTGTGTGTCGAATGTTTTGGAACCGTCTATAAGCCTCCCAAAGTTTAACAACTACCATTGCATAAAAATAATCACGAACTTTTGTACCCTATGAACTACGAAAACAAACATACACGTTCGGGAAAGAACTAAGTAGGTAAAGCTATGCAAATAGATTATTTGAGTGTCAAATAGGCATAAATTACAATTCTCTCTACCTAGCTCAGTAGTGGAACAAAAACGATTACACTTACATCCATAAAAGAAAAAGCAACTATTGCCAAGATCTTATAAAGGAACTAGGATACTAGAAAAAAACCTACAATTGTTACGCGAACCGTTAAAATGTCGCTACACATCACACGGCCCGATTGTCGTGGATAATGGCGCTTGCTTACCGGTCGAGGCGCTAGTGCAAGAGAAAGTAGGTATATCTAGGTGATGGTGACCCGTTTTATGGTAATGCAGGGTTGTAAGGAATTGGGATGTACTTAATATATTGATTGTTTTATGGGGTTGTCGACTTTTGGTTAAATTAGGTTTATACGACGTAATTTGTGTAAATAGCTTCTTTTGTGTAAAATATTTTTTGCCCATACCGATATTGACGTTAGCGGTATCGGCAAAAAGTATATGTGGATGTAGCGGTAGTTCCGCAGCTTTCGGACCACGAGAATTTTGACCACCTTTAAAACTAAAAGTGAACGACTGACAACCCTGTTTTTGAGTAACTGTTCCCATTGTTTTTTTTTGTTAATAAAACGAATTTTATTTTCGTAGAATTTCGTTTTGATAAATGATCTGTTGATGGGTTTTTGGTTTATTACCCAGAAGGTATATAAATTATATGTAAGCGAACAAGAAACTAGAACATCGAAAGGTAAATATAAAAGAGATTCATATAAAAAAGATTCAATATTTATTAGAGCATGGTGGAGTACGCTTCATGCCTCCCCCAGTTGTGGGGAGCGTAGCAGATATAAAATAGATTGCAGTCAGGTAAGCGAGTTAAAATGTTTCTTATTATTCACGATTACTTTAAAAATACATACTTATAAGTAGGAACTGAGTTATGTATCCAAGGAAGGTGTGTTGGGTAGGTTGGGCCTTATCTATACTTCTATACTGATAATCTATACTATATAATATATAATTACTAATATTATAAAGAGGAAAACTTTGTTTGTTTGTTTGATTGTAATGAATAGGCTCAAAAACTACTGGACCGATTTTAAAAACTCTTTCACCATTCGAAAGCTACAGTATCCACGAGTAACATAGGCTATATTTTATATGAAATATATTTGATAAATAGATTTTGAGGCAGTACAACGTTTGCCGGGTCAGCTAGTTCACTTAGTATAGTGGAATATTTTTACTGGGTATATAAACTTTGAACTTAATAAAAATGTTGTATATTTAAAACAACCGTACAGATCACTAGTAATAGTAGTAGTTCACTGCAGAATCAGTTCATCTTTTTTGCGAGCAGTGAGGCTGCTGCAATAAGTAACCGTTTTCTCTTGAAAGCGATCCAACTTAGTCCTCAGGGGTAACATTACATTTATAATGGGCTTTATGTAAGATGCATAATATAAGAAAGAATGAAAGTTTGTTCCTTCTATGTTATATTTAAATTACCTGTGCTGTGTATTATTATTTTCAAAATTAGTTGGAATTATTCTAACGTTGCCCGGGTTACCCCTCATAACCATACCACACATAATAGTATTTAACCAAGTTTTTATAAGGGGAACGCACGAATAAATTTAATTTAACAAGCGCCCTAGTAATACTGCTTTTGCTTTGAATTTTTTTAATGAATTTATTCGATTACCGCTAAATTAAATTTTTAATCATGCAGTTTTATTTTAAATTAAAACTGTCCTCATAACCCCTTTCAGCATTTTTATTTTTTTATCCATTCGATACTGCTTTAGCTTTTTTTAATGAATTTATTCGATTAACGGTAAATTCAAATTTTAATCATGCAGTTTTATTTTTAATTAAACCTGTCCTCATAACCCCTTTCAGCATTTTTATTTTTTTATCCATTCGATACTGCTTTAGCTTTTTTTTTAATGAATTTATTCGATTAACGATAAATTCAAATTTTAATCATGCACTTTTATTTTTAATTAAACCTGTCCCCATAACCCCTTTCAACATTTTTATTTTTTTATCCATTCGAATTTTATACTCCACGCAAGCTTCCAAAAATTCACCCGTAAATAGAATTTGAAACTAATTGTATGGATCATCATCGTATTTCATGTTAGGTATGTACTCAAATACCCAAATTGGCAGTACGTAGCTCAGGTACCAATAACGTTTGGCAACATTACCGATCAGAAATAGGCCGTCGCGATACATGAAATCATAACAGTTTCGAAACTAGTACGTTGCATATCGATCGATGCTGAATATGAAGGCAGAGGTAGCCCCTAAGGGGAATTGAGGTACCGTCATCCCACGAGGACGGGCCTTCAAACGACTTTCCACCTAATTACTAAGAGCATAAGAGTCATGCAATGCGCCGTCGTACTGTGCAAGAGTCTATTAAATTTTCAACCAAAGATTCTGCGGCTTCTATTGTGCTGGAATTTCAATATGAACGGACGGCAAGCGCTGAGATGTAGTCTGGGTTCGGTGCTCGGTAAGGCATATTTAATTGTGTTCATGGCTTTGTGGAGTTTTTCTGGAGATATTTGAATCTAAGCAGGGACTCTACATATTTTACTAACTTCGTAAAAGGAGGTATTATATAGTTTTTAGAGTGAAAAGTATAAATAATACTTTTAAAAATTCGTATATACTCTTTAAAAATAACAGCAATAAATTCTTATTTATATATTACAGAACCCTTAATGTTATTATTAGTGCGTTAATTGTTTTAGGAAGTAAGATGACGAACCTCTTATATTTCTAAGAAAAAGCTTCGAAGTTAGTCATAAAAGTATTACTCATTAGGGTCAGATAATAAATATAATTACTATTGTATGTATGATTTTTATATTATTTTTAGTAAAGTTTTGAGCATACGGATTTTTTTATAACATGGGTGTAACAAACCACCATCAGTTCATATGATGGTAGATGGTCACCGCCAGTCATAGACATCTGTATTAAACCCCTAACAATCTGTGAGTCTAACCTGAGGGCGGCCACACAAATGTTTCGCTACCTCTGAAGACTAACTTAGAACGCCTTGGAAAAGTATGTCTCCCGTACCACACGAATATTGTATGTATTACGTGTTGATTTGCCGTATAAATAGGTATGTCATACGGATTCTATTATTGCACTTTATTACTAGTCTTCACTGGTAATTATTAGATAACCTTATCTAGGCATATCTGTCAATTACCAGCTTTTTGCACTGTAACTAACATGTAATGTTTAGTGTTAGTCAGTTAAAAGAGGTTTCAATTGTTTGGAAAATTAATTGATCGCTGCCTTTAATGTTCGATTAATTGAATGTTATTCGTGATTTTCCGTTTTTAGCGGAAATATTTTAGGGGGAAATACTAGGCGATCTTTGCCTATTTTCTTTGTCGAAAGTCTGATTATTTCAATAATGATGAAGAGTCTTTTTTTAGTTAAGATGCTTAAGAAATGACTTAGAAATTGGATTTCATTTTAGAATTATTAGCACTTTTTTATTTCATTTATATCAAATCACTAAAAATGTAAATATGATAAAATATGCCCTCCGTGCTCGTAATAAGAGTCAAGTTCGTATATTATTTCAGAATAACAAAGAGGCTTCTTCATAAAATATCCATAAGTTCCTTTCTTTACGAGGGGTCTTGTTACTCGGTAATTCATTCTTTATGAACTTGCGATAGAAGTTCTTGTTACGTCTTATGGAAGGATATTAAAGTGAAGTTCTGGTTTAGTGGTTTGACATTGGAAACTAAATATTCGGAGTATAGAGTTCGAATATCAGTTACCTTGATTTTTTTATTTGAAGTAATGTGAGTTTTAGAACTTATGTGGAGTATTTTCGCTTATTTCTTGTTTTATTGTGGGGATGGGTTCATTTTGTACATCAGGTTGATAAGATGGTCATAGGACCGCTATTTGATACAGTACTATGACTTAAAGCTTTTCGACAAGTCTATGTAATTTAGCTTGCGATCTCGTGCATCACGGGACATCCAAGAGTAAAAGCCAAATTCTTATATTCCTGATCGATTCTCTTGTGAAATATCAAGAACATACGGAACATTATTTACGGGATAGTATAGTTGAGTGTGCTCAAAGTTATGCTCATTGTGATGACTGCAAAAGAGTTCACGGTCTGAAGAGACAGAGGTTAGGTAAAAAAATTAGATATATTTTTCTAAGGATTTGGTCTACCCATTTATTAGGACAAAATATTCTGTTCGACGTAATGTCAACTTATAATATAATACAACTTTTATAGTTATCTCATAAATTTCCTGTATAATATCTAGCAAATACCTTTAGGATGTTAGCCAATCTCACTTGTAATCACGATTCGCTGATTAAGGGCTCTAACGAAATTATTTCCGAGCTAACAAGCTTTTACAGGCAGAAAACTATGTATAGACTAGTTAGTTAAACACGGTAAAATGGTGGTGAATTTATATACTTCCATCGAAGTAGGAAAGTTGTATGGTGTTAAGTAGTAGGCAGTTAGAAGTGACTGGGTAGTGGTTAGAAATTCGGTCTCTTAATCTGCAACTTCAAGATTCGAATCCATCCATGCAACTTTGATTTTACAAAGTCTTTACATAAGTAATTGCATATCACAAATAAATTATCACTTGGTTAAATTGTGAAGGAAAACATCGCGAGAAAACCTTTAGTCTTGTGAGTTAGTTATTTCTTTTTCAAAGGTGTGTAATGTCAAAAATTCGGAAAATGTTGGGAGTAATGCTATACGCCTGAAAGTTATTTCTTTTTAAAGATGTGTAATATCTATTAATTCGCATTTTTTCATTGTTAAGGACTATGGCCTAAAACTCTTTCATACTGAGATGAAACCTGTGCCCAGCAGTGGGACAGTCAGTACTCACTATACGGTTTACGATCGTGATGCATAAAAGCTGTACAGAATATTATAACGTAGTTCATATCAATACGCGAATTTATGTTTCACATTACATCAATTCACGTTGAATTTATTCGCACAATGAGATTTCGAAGCAGAAACGTGATTTCAAATACAATGCGATACGAGCTGACATCGGTTAATGCCAGATAAATGTCAGGATAGGCCACGAGTTGCGTGACTGGATGACGGCTGGGTTACGTGGAAGTAAGAGGAAAGGATAATAGGATAGTAATGTGTTTGTTGTAAATTACTATTGTGATTGAATGTGAAGTAGTAATGTGAGATATCTTCCGAATTTAGTACGACGGTAGTAGTACTTTTTGATAATGAAAGAAAGAAAGAAAATCCTTAGTCGCAGAAATTTAAATAACAGAAAGAGAAAAACAAAAATATAACATAAAACAAAAAAAAAAAAAACATACAAAAGGACAATTAAAAGTATACTTCAATTTTATTATTGTTATATGTGTTGCAAGTTCCGCGAAAAGGAACTTCCGCGAAAACGCAACTTGTGCCACTAGCAATATGTAATGGTATACGCAATTTTTTACACATTAAAGTCATTAGAACGGAATAGCAACATGCGACGAAACACAAAATAAATCAAAACGACATTTTGAGTTGAAAATTCTATTATTCTAATCACAAAAAAATATTTTAATTTGAATTGTGTTAATACATTTTTTACGACGTATCAACCATGTCGGGATGTCGTCATTGAGACATAATATGTTATGAGGCAATCCGTAGTAGACAACATTAGTTTAATTAATTGTGTTAGTAACGTGCCAGCTTTGCACACTTGCCTATTAAAAACAGATTTTATTAGGGTTCCGTAGACAGAGGGTACATACGGAACCCTATTTATTATTACCGTACCCAAAGGGTAAAAACAGAACTCTATTTATTATTACTATGCCTCCGCTCTATGTCCGTCTCTCATAGGACTCTATCTCTGGAACCGTGATAGATAGACACTTGAATTTTTTGCGGAGTATGTATAAGGGTGTCCGTTATAACAACATATATTTAAAAATAATAAAATATTCAAAATAAATAGGGGCCACCATACGTGAAACCCGCATTTTTCGGCTTTTTCGTTCTACCTATTGAACCGTAATAGATAGACAGTTAAATTTACACTTCTATGGCTGCTATGATAAAAAATACTAAAAATAACAAAATGTAATTTTGGTGGTAAGGAACCCTCCGTGTGAGAGTTCGACTCGCACTTGGCCAAATATTATTTTGTTTATGATTGCACCTCTTTTGCCGTCTTAAACTGAAAGGATGCTCGGTGATATATTCCGGAATATATCGCCGCAACTACTTAGGGTTTTATGTCCCTATAATGTTTCAGAGGGTAATGGTCTTCTCTGGTGAGTTCTGAGCCCTTTGGGGGCACTATTTTATCGGTAAACAGAATGGGTTTAACTCTTTATGTCATACCGTTGGGCCCAGGTCTTTCGCTATAACTCAAATACCATGTGTGTTGTGTACTCCGCCACTCTGTTCTAATGAGGATTAAAATAGAATTTAATAGATAAAATAGAATAGATATTAAAATTAAATAAACAAACAACACTTAGCGATTAACCGTCGTAGAGTCAACTTACCCTGATGATGCTCCGTTTTGGAGCGAAACACGTGTTGGTGGTGGTATGTATGGTAGTGTATATTTTTAATTTTTGCATCTGCATGCATCCTTTGAGGGAGGGAGGGAGGGTGGTACATACTGCATGGTTTAAAATATATACCATCATACATATTTGTAGCGGATTGTTGCGAAGTAGTTTTAATCTTAACTTAATAACAAACAACACGTTCAAGTACACACAAAGACAAATATTCAGACCCAGAACAGAAATCTACATTCATCCTTTAGATGTCTGACTGGCCAGGGATCGAACCCGTAACTCAATGTGTGTCATACCGGTATGGCAACTGTTCCGCCACGTGGGCCGTGTATACAAATGAAAATAACATAACATAAACTTTATTAAGATCTATCAAATAGCTTTTTGACCCCTTAGGGACTGAAAGTAAACTAAAGTCTAACAGGGCTCTAAAGAAAGAGAACGGAATCATAAACCTAATGCTTCTTACGAAACTGCCACCCACACAATCACGCCCCGCGAAGTGTAACAAACAATTGTAAGGCAGGTCATGATCCCTTGAGTCACAAGTTTCTCAGATGGCCGACGAAAGTTTAAATGTATTGTGTATTTGGGTAAGCGTGTTGTATCACCATAAAGGAGGTTTGTTTGAAACAATGGTGGCCTTTGTGACTCGATTTTGAATCGAGGCAAGTTACATAAATAAAAACGATTAGTTGCAGCTTTTGACAAACAAAGGCGTGCTATGCCTTGCAAGTTGTTGTGCAAGAACAAATATTTAGTTTTTTATCATTGAAGATAAGTAATGTTTTTGGAATGACCAAACATTAGGTAGTATTGGTACAAAATTGTGACCCTATTTATTTAATTAACAAAGATGGAATTTTTTAAACTACAAAACATTTATATTTGACAATTTCTTCATTTTGCATCTTTGTCAAGTTTTGATCCTTGGTAAATATAATAATTGGATAGATTAATTATTAATAACAGGCGTTTGTGATATTTGGCCCTTCGTTTTATTCACAATTCAAGATTTGCAATATCAAAAATTTTCTTAATTTTTTTATATAACTTATTTTTATATGGACGGCGTGCATACAAAAATTAAAATGAAATTGTTCAAAATTTAAATTTTGAGTGAGATTATAGGGCTGTCTTGTTTACAGTTGGCACCTTCGCGTCCATATATCTCACTCGCCGCCGCGGTTTATTTACCAAACATGACCCGGCGCCGCTATTCGCGTTACATTTGGTTACACTCTGGCAAGCGTTACAGCGATATTGTGGAGGCGTCATGTCAAACACGCAGGATATTCTTGAGTAAAAATAAATGATTGCTTTTAACACTCGCAGTATTTAGACATTGTTTTAATGGGTGAAATGGATGTAAAGATAAGTACTGTGTACGCCCGGATTCAGAACAGGGTTACATCCCTGCTGTTGGGCCTCGCCACACACCTGGGAAAGGTTCATGGTACAATTTCTTATACGCTGTAATTACGGTACAGTAGTCGTGTGGTTAGTAGTTCAAAGTAGTTAATTAGGTCATGTTTATAACTTAATAATTGTAGAAGAAAACTGTATTTTTTCTCTAGAAGCCGTTTATATGTCTTTTTCTACAATTATAACCCGCATGGCAATCTATTACCACATCGGTCTGAATTTAGTATTATGTTAGGGGTCTGAATATTCTTGTATTCTTCTTTGTGTTTGTCCATGGCATCTTAGATACGGAAAAATCTTAGTATATGGGATTATGTGTGTAGAAAGTGCTAATGTTGTTATTACCGCAAGGATTCCGTGTGTCATGGATACTATCAACACACAAAGACGAATACAAAAACACCCAGACTCCAAAATAAAAATCCAAATTCATCAGTCAAATATCCGAAGTAGGTAATTTATTTACCAATGTCCATACAACTCAGTCGCTTTTAAAACAGATCCGTTGATAACTGAAAATAAATCCGGACATCCATCCACTTTGTACGCAACCTCGCACTCGTGTCGGTCCGTTTATCTGTCAACAAATAATTTATTTAACAGACATAACCCATACGGTATTTACGGCACAAGAAGTAAGTACGAGTACTTCAAAAGGTGGTGCTTTACGTGGTTTGAGTACTGAGGCACAGTTTTTCAGCTGTCTCTCATATTATATAGCCATGAAAAATTCCTTCAATTATTTGACCTGTTTATTTTTTAATCGTAGTAGCAGAAAGAACATTTACCTAATTCGCTTTATAGTGTTTCCGTCCAAGGACATCTGTAATCGACCCCAAATAGCGAGCACTATCCGAGGTCGGTAACTACTTCTAATGGTTTTATTATAATAAACAATCAATGTGTTTTGCGTAAAGATCGAAATTAAACAAATTGTACCTCCTGAAAATTGACAATTTACATTCTATCATACCACATCCCTCACGCCAAAATACAACAGCACTTAACTCTAATATTATCCGCAGGAACCGTGTTGAGTTTTGTTTGTTTTCGATGCTACTCCTGAGTAATAAGTTGGAACGCCTCGGATGTCTCTTACGACACCCTACAAAGCGAATCACAACAGAGCTTAACACTGTTGTTATTAGGGTAATAGGTGTTGCGATGGTGTCTTTATATTAAACGATCTCCTCGTTGCCACATTCACATAAATAATATAATATACATCACAAGTTATACCCGGTGGCTGTTATGAAGCGTTGCGGTGAGAAAAAACAAATATTTGGAAGCCCGCCGAGGCGAGCCCACGTGAGATTATTTTCACGTTCCCGAAATCCGCACGGTGACGTCACGGACTCACGCGACCGTCACAGATGTTCGACAGATTTGGATTTGCACTCGTAGATAACGTAATCGAATAGACTCCGATGGTATGATGTTGTTTATTTACATGTAATTAGTACATGAGTGTAATTATCGTGGAATCATTTCTGTCCCAATACTTGGCACGGGTCTAGAGTTTAATGAGAGGGCTTTAGGCCATGCTTGCCATTTAGGCCATTACATATTTTTGAGATTTTTTTGTAGAACTCCATGGCATTTAAGTTTCATATGTATTTATTAACCATTAACGGCAATTTTTAATAAACAATTCATCCAATTTTTGTTTACCCAAAAATCTAAATTTGACAATATCGAGTATGAAAAAAATACTTCAATGTCGATCTTTGGTGGGTAAATCATTGGATATATTGATTATTAATAACGGGCGTTAAACAAGTGATAAATATATACAATAGATATAATGTATATATGTATATCCATAAATGCTTTGTAGCGGCATTTACGCACGTCTATCTTCATAAAAATATTTTTTATTTATTAGACTGCTATCTAATTAAGATAATAAATAGCTTTAACTAAACTCGCAAACAAAACTTGCAAAAACGCTTTGAAAATTGAACTTAGCGGTCACCCATTTCATGAGTGACCGCGAACAGTTGACCGATTTCTCGATTACAACATACATCTTACGTTAATTAGATTTAGGTAAAGGTTATTTTTAATAATGCTAATGCCCCGACGGCTTTTATCGAAATTAACACGTTTAAATCATATATCACGCGTGACTGATTTATTTGAAGACTTACAACTGTTTAACAAGGTTTGGCATGTTTCGCGGTTATTATTTTTGTATGTTACGAGTAAACAACGAAGGCAAAACAAACTCATAAGTTTAAGTGTAATTTAAAATTGTATTACTGTATTATTTATACATTTTCTTGATTAAACAAATGGTTTTGGATATTTGTTTTTTTTTTTATTTTTTGCAATAGCTTATCTGTCAACGTATTATTATTATTACAAAATAATTATATGTGTATTTTTGGGTGATGGTAGAAAACCTGCAAAAGGAACTCGGTGTCATGGGAGCAATACGGGGTTATGTGAAATTGCCCACTAAAATTCCCTCTGACGATAACGATGGTGGAACGCAATCGCTATTTTCCGAGTGTGGAGCACCATATGGGGATCTTCTACGGTCTTTACTCTTACTCTCATCGTGATATGCAAATTCATTGGCTGCATTTTTTTGTTCTTCCAGGATTTTTCCCAAGACTTAAAAAAAATACGTGTGGCACTCGGAGACTGCCGCGGTAAAGCTATTGCATAGCATTTTTTATGCTATGAAAACGCTCAGAAGGAATTCCAGAAATACAATATATTCTTCCATAATCATCAACATTTACATTAATACATCTTTATCCACTATTTTATCATATCTCCATTATATAAGACATTGCAAATATCAGCTGACATTTCATAACTCCAAGGAAGACTGAACATTCTAAAATATAAAATAGAAAAGTATTTAATAAGTGACATAAAGTATTAACAACCAGCAATATAAATGGATCAATGCGATGTGCCTGTGACATTTGGCCGAATGTTACAGGTACATCGCATTTTTCATTAATAAATGCACTTTGTTTATTCATATTTAAAACACTTTGTACACAAATTATTTGTACCATAAATCATAATGGCGTTTTGATTTTGTGCTGTCAAGTCTGTCAGTTGTAATTGTACGTTTAAAAATAACAAACACTCTTTTACGTTATTTTATCAATCCAGAATTCAACATAGCTTATGTTGATAAAACATATTATTTTGATAATATGGTAATATAATTTGAATTTTATAATGGGAATATAAAATATACTTCACGCAATTTTAAGATTTCTGCACGGATTATAAAAAAATGTGTATTACTGCCATCTGTGTTCAAGTTGACAAATTAAGGTTATCAAATAAAATAATAAGGAATGTAAAATAATACTTTATTCAATTATATCCATATTTTTCTATTGACAATCAACAACTCGGTTGCCTGGAGACTTGATATCCAACAGTCCTCCACCGCTATTTTCACTTACACCACCAGGGGCGCCGGCAGCATTTGGTCAAGGTGACGGCGCACCAGTATGCCATTTTCAGTTCTGACTTCATAATGGAGTCTACCTAATCTTCGGATGACGACTCCGAACTCCCATTTAACTCTTGGGTTGGTGTAACTGCGGACTTGTACCTTATCACCTTGTCCGAACTCCTGCGTTGGCGGTGCATTGTAATGTAATCTGGATAGTGGGGCGGATTTCTTAAATAAGGCATGCATATAGGTTCTTAGTGTTCTTACCTCTCTGCCGAACATTAACTGATAAGGTGATAACTCTTTTGTATTAGGTGTACGTCTCAAGCGTGCCTTGACAGTTAACAGTTTATCGAATAAACTTCCGCTCTTGCTGATATAAAAGAACATTCAGGTATTAGCCGATTATTTTCTTTTTGTACATTCAAAAATTTAAATTTTAGCTTTGTATATATTTTTTCAAATTCGTACCTGTATTTTATTTCCTCTTCTAAATTTTCTTCTTCTGTAAGCCATTCAATTTTTTCTTGAATCGCGTAGAATTTGTTCAAATTTTCTTGTAAAGAATTCAGTCGTATATTTATTTCTTCAATGTCAATTTTTTCTATTCCCGAAATGTAATTTTCGGTTCGTTTCATTAACCCACGTAATGTGGCTCGTATTTCCTTATTGTTTTTTAGTTCATTCGACATCTCGTCGCCAATATCAAATAAAATAATAAGGAATGTAAAATAATACTTTATTCAATTATATCCATATTTTTCTATTGACAGTCAACAACTCGGTTGCCTGGAGACTTGATAGTTGGATATCAAGTCTCCAGGCAACCGAGTTGTTGAAAGGTGTTACTTATTTTCGTTACGGAATTTCTCGATTCGGTCGCCGCGCTCAAAGCCCGCGATAAAAGCTATGCAATAGCTTAAAAATCCACTAAGTTTTACTAAGTTTGTAATGAGTTTTACTGGAAAAAGGAATGCAAGAGTGGCCAATCTGTGTCTGATGTTTCCAAAGTCCTTGACAATGTTCAACGACTGCTATCAAATGATAACAATCGGGATTGACATTTACACTGACCACTTCAGGTGGACTTCATGCCTGTGTGCTACTAGTCTTGCGTAAAGCGAAACGTGGGCTTACTATGCCACTGATAGCTTACTCAACTTTTATATTGTATCGGAGAACGCCATTGTAAGTCGTGATCTAAACTTTCACAGTAACATATTGTTAGCTTAATCGTTACGTAGCCTGTAGCCTATGTGTACAGACTACAGACTTGTGTTGGAAAGCTAGTGATAAACTTGTATACTTGTAATATGTTTAGACGGTGGTAGACCGCTTTGTGGCACGACTTCGGAGGCACCACCTCCACGCCTATTTGTGCCTGATATCAGTACCGTTAAATGCTGCTGTGTTCTGGTTTCAAGGGTGTGGTAAGGGAGACATACTTTTCCAGCTTACTCCTGAGGGCATCGGCGTATCTGTGGCCGACAACAGATAGGAATGTCTAATCCTATCTGGAGCTTTTGATGTGCATGGGCGGCAGTACCCACTTACCATCAAGTGGACTGCATGTTGGACTGGTACTCATTTATGATAAAAAGTGAGTCTGTCTATCAGGTCTTGTGAGTCCTCTGATCAGATGTGTAGCGTAGGAGCTGGATCGTCATAACTAGCGTGTTGTATTATATAATGTGTATATTATACAGGAAAAGCTTTGAAAAACAATTCTGTCGCCGAGTGGCATGGTAGGGGGTAGCAAAATTTAAAATAGGACGACATGTGTTTCGTTGACAAATATTGCCGAGGTCACGTCGAATATGAGTCGGCTGTGAATTAAACTTCCGCCCCGGGCGGTGCAACCTACGCAGCCAAACTACCTCTGATGTAGGGTTGCTCTAGAAAGGGTTGTGCTGAGAGAATTGCTTGAATGTGTCTGACTACGTTTTGCGGCGACGGCCGCCGTTATTAGCGGGACCGATCGAGCGAGCTAATGTGCTCAAAGCGACCATGATGCGCATATTGTATGCCTTAAACATTGCTGCAGAGAGCTTTCTTCGTGTTTGTATTGAATAAGTAAGCCTAATAGTGCAAACTCGGCCATCAGTCGGGTGGCCGAGGCTCGAATGTCAGACATTAACTTTAGATTTTTCAAAGTTACGTATGTATTCATGAGAAAGTAATAGATTGCAATTGTTTAAAAAAATAGCGGTTATTTTGTATTAAAAATAGGTAATCTATATTTATTTGTTTGTATAACAACGTTGTTTTACATCGGGAGATCGTAACAATGTTATGTAACTCTAGAGTGCTTTAGAGGTCGATAAACAATAATACAGGGAAAACATGATACTATAAATATTTCATATTAATTATTAATACTATCATTTTAATCTCTTTGTAGGTATAATAACGTTATCTTAACTATTATATGAACAATTAAATGTGTTTACATAAATTATTATATAACTATCGTGCCGATCATAATTATATATTTGGATGCAATTTATAGATTTTAGGAACTAACATCAGTTCTTGAAATGTTTATTCCTATGACAAAGATAATCTTTACTACCGAAGTAACTACAATTTTACAAATTTTAAATTATAATCCGTTTAATTTATTCTTAATGATCATTAGACTTATTTCACAATGAAATTTTAGAAGGTTTTAGAGTCGTATTTTGCAAAATATTTTTTGTTTATTTGAAAAAACATAATATAGGTAATGTTTATGTTTGATCTTATCTCATTTACTTTAAATGTTATCTTATCTGATTAATTGTTGGATCAAATGTGTGTTCAAATATTAGTCTTAAATGTAAATGACGTAAAAATCGTATTATAGTAAGTTGTTTATTTATTTACCCTTATTTGGCTCTTCAAACATAGACTATTGATCTGAATGCTTATAAGTTAAGAATCACGTGTTACGATCTATTAATGGCCGTTATTAATTATCAATCTATCTAATGTGTTCTTTTGTTAAATCGAAATCGAAATTGACAATTCCTGCCTTCTGGACTTCGTCAATTTTCGATCTTGTATAATCAAAATATTGTATAAAATGATTATTAATAACAGTCGTTAATAAGTTACTGATTCACAATGTTTGTTCAAATATTTGTCCAACTTTTTTTGTTAATGACGTGCATAGTCTGCGTACTTATCGAATTTGTAGCTTAACGAATGTTCGTCCAAACATTTGATCCAAGCGTGGATGACGCGGAATCTCATGAATTTTCTATATTAGTATCAGTAGTAAGTGGTAGTGCGTGTTTATTTTGATACGCTTATTTCGGGCGTGGCGGAGGTGCGGCGCGGGTCGCGTTTTGTTGACGGCATTTTATACGATTTCTATAGTATACAAAATGTGGTGTTTTGAGCAACTTAGCTCGCGTGTTATCCTAAGTATTTTAAATGTAAGATTCCAAATGCTTTCTCGGTAAAAAGTGAGTAATGAATGATACTACTGTGAATGTTATTTGAGTTTTATATTTGCGTGGAAACCCCCATTAAAATTGGTTGAGTCATTTTCAGTTATGCGTAAATAAACATGTTATTTTATGGTTTGGTTCAAAGAAAGAATTGAACGCAGAAAATTATCACCATTTTGATAAATAGCGCTTTCTACAACTACAGCCCCACACTACGAGTAGGATTCCCCGAGTCGTGGGTGACATGAACACAAATAAAGACGAATACACAAAAACCCAGACCCAGAAAAGATATCTAAATTTATCGTTCAGATGTTTGCCTGGCCGGGGACCGAACCCGGGATCCTTTGCGCGTCATACTGGTATGGTGACCCATCCACCACGCATATCGTCAAATGAGACAAATATTTCGATTTTATTATTTCTAAGTAAGTTTGTATAAAACACTCGTAAAATGAATGCTTGTTTTTATGGATAGCAAATGGAGCTGGATAATAAAATAACTGATTCGGTTGCCATAACTTTCACTCGAGCCTGGTTCGTTATAGATTTCGATATATCGAACAGCATGCATAGACTTCATATGCATATAGGCCATGTAGCGCAAATTTTAATAGACTAAGTTGGACGTGGTAAGGGACCCAGGGTAAGGTCTACACGCTGAACTAAGGAGTCTCATTGATCAGGTTTTATCTTTGGACAACATTTTATTTTGACATCGTCGTCAACTCATTACTGTCCTACTGCTGAGTCTCCTTTCAGAGTGAAAAGCGTTCAGGCCATTGTAGGTTCTCTGCGCTGGCCATGTGCAAACTGGTATACGTCACACACCTTCAACAACTTTTTACGAGCTTTCTACTTGTATGTATCCCCCTTAAAATATTTATTTCCATTTTTATGCTCCACTATATTTAAATACTTATTATTTATAAGAATGTATATATTAATGTTATGTTATCTTGTAGATGCGGGCAAGGCGTTGCGTGCGAGCAACCTGGTGCGCATGCGCCGCTCGGCGCTCGGCAAGTCCGCGCCCACGCTCTCCGTCCACGTGGTGAGTGTTACCATGTTTCCACCATGTTCTCAATGTCCGAGGTGAAGTAGAGTGATGTTGTGTGGGTGGTTGGTTAGGTATAGAATATGTTTATAGGTGTAAATTGTCTCGATGAAGAGAGTTATTTAAAATTGTGGTTTTGTACCGTGCAGTTTGTGTATTTATTTTGTCTATTTGCAATTGTACTATATGTTGCAATTTGCCTGAATAAAGTATTTTCTTTTTTCTTTCTATATGTATGTTGCTTATTCAGAGATTACAAAGAGCGGGAAGCGAATGTATTCCATTTATTTGGATAAAAGTTACTATACATGAGGCTTATTAGCGTTTAGAAGCGCAGCGCTTATTAGCGTTAAAATATCTATTATCATATTAACAAAGTTCAATGAAAGTGGAACTATTCGTGTTTCTGTATTTTTGGCTGGTTTGCACATTGTACGCAAATGACGAACACACGGACAAAGTAGTTTACATCTTGTATCGTTTGTCTACGAATTATTAATGTTTCGAAGCAATACAGACAAGTTAACAGACATTACACATGAGAAAATGTCTAATACAATATCATTTGCAGAAGGAGCCATGCGCGGTGTCGCGGCGGCCGTCTCGGCTGCCACCGCCGCCGCCGCACCACAGACTCTCGCTTGTGGTGAGTGTTCACTATTCAACTGATGAAAACACAAAAAAATTGCAAATGCATTGACGTTATTACCTAATCTTGGACTCAATAAATCCAACGACACCTCATATGTTAAAATTCATTAAGCCGATTGGGCTGTTGGGCGTGCTAAAGAATAAGACATACGAGGGTGCGTTTTTAAGTCCGCGGAATGGCAGGGTTGGAGGGGGGATAGCGGGCTCGTTAAGGGCGGTACGTGTTAAGTGACTCATAAATAGTATAAATATAAAGTTTTATCACAATTGCATCATTAGTTTTAAAACTATCGACAATTAAACAACTCAATCCGGAAGAAAATTGGAAGTATGGAGAAAATCGAGCATCGCGCCGTTATAAAGTTCCTTACCAAGCAAGGAAAGTCTGTGCAAATCATAATGGAAGAGATGTCATCGGTTTAAGGGGACTCTTGCCCTGGAAAAACGATGGTTTACAAGTGGAACAACCTTTTTAATCAAGGCAGGGATTCACTTGAAGACGACCCACGACCAGGACGGTCTGTTGAGGTGATCATTCCGGAAACGATAGCGGAAGTCGAAAAATTAGTACTGGAAGATGCTCGGCTAAAGAAGAAACAGCTTGCAGAAATGGTTGGAGTATCGGATACAACCATTTTTAAAATTCTGCATGACCATATTGGCATGACTAAGGTCAGCGCGCGGTGGGTGCCGAGAATGCTCACGCCGCCTCAGAAACAACAGCGCGTTGAATGTTCCCGTGCGTTTTTGAACCTCTGTGGAGAAGATAAGGATATTGTACTGAATCGAATTGTTACTGGAAATGAAACTTGGGTTCACCATTATGAACCTGAGTCTAAACAAGACTCCATGCAGTGGCATAAAAAGGGTACAGCACCTCCTAAAAAGTTTAAGGTGTCACAATCGGCCGGCAAACTCATGGCGACAGTCTTTTGGGATGCAGAAGGAATTTTGTTAATAGATTACAAAGATAAAGGTGTCTCTATAACCGGAGAATATTACGCAACAATCTTGGAGCGGTTAAAAGAAGCCATCAAAGAAAAAAGACGAGGAAAATTATCCAGAGGTGTCCTGCTGTTGCACGACAATGCGCCCGTACACAAGAGCCGTATTGCACTGGCTGCCCTGCATAAGGTGGGCTTTGATATTTTAAATCACCCACCCTATAGTCCAGACCTGGCTCCCAGCGATTATTATCTCTTTCCAAAAATGAAAAAAGAGCTTCGTGGAAAGAAATTTTCTACAGACGAAGAAGTAAAGGACGCAATTTCCTCGTATTTTTCCGACAAGGACAAAACATTTTTTTATGAGGGTTTAAATAAGTTAATACAAAGATCTGAAAAATGCATTCGTCTTGCAGGAGAATATGTAGAAAAAGAAAAATAATTTTGACATTTTATTTTCGCTCCTTGTCCCTCATTCCGTGAACTTAAAAACGTACCCTCGTACATACGCTCGAGAAACCCCCGTAATCGGGTAAAAATTAAATAAATTCGTATGATATTAAGTGGTTGTAAAAGTTGTAGGTAAAGGGAAATTTTGTTTCTAAAAAAATCTTATTATTTCTTATTATCTTATACCGAATTTAAAATGTCAGTACCATGCGATATAATATATATATCTACCATCTCGACAATAAAGTTGCATCACAAGATTGATAGGCTCGAATGTTGTTCGGAAGTCGTTTGTAGTCATATCTGTCTATCGGAGAAACTTTAATGACGCTACATCGCTCGTAACTTGTGCTAATTCGCGAATTGGAAGGTGAAGGTGTGTTAGATAATCTTTTAAATAGCAAACAGCTGTAGGTTGTGGTGACATTTTTTCGTCTGCTGTGACCTTCGATCTTCTACTTTTATCTTTTGCTCTTTCTATCTTTGCTAGTTAATGATCATTTGCAATTGAAGTGTCTAGAATATTTAAATAGTTTATATAATACTTAGAAATTAGCATGTACTTTCTTCCACCCAGTTAGTTTGTTATATTATACCTATAAATAATGTGATATATACATGCTTTTCTTATGTTTTTTTTCTTAAATATTCTGTACCGATCCCTTCTATTTCTATTAGTAATCCCTCTATAAATATTGTAATCATCAAACCTCGTTTTATTCCATTTTTCTAACTTGCTCATTTTCTCTCCATTCGTATCTTCAAAACGATCTTATTATCTAAATATAAACGCTTTCTACACCCACACACTAGGATTCCCTGTGTCGTGGGTGCCATGGACACACACAGACAAATACACAAACACCCAGACCCAGAAACAGAAATCTAAATTTATCATTTAGATATCTGTCTGGCCGGGGATCGAACCCGGAACCCTTTGCGCGTCAGACCGGTATGGTTACCGCTCCGCCACGCGGGTCGTCATATGTCAAATATGGTAAAAGTGTACCATAATTTGTTTCATACATATAATATCTCATACCTACATGTGCCTATACGTATGATATATTTTATATTGCGTTACTTTATGTGCTCTACAAATGCTTCCATTATACCTCATGTTCATTCAGTTGCGTTAGCTCTATGTGAGGTCAGTCAAGCAAAGAAGCACTTATATCACTTAAGGCGGTGTGGTATTTAAAAGAGGATATTTAAGCCTCAACCAGACGTAGGTGGATTTTCTTTACTAGTACTACTAATACCGGAAGTCAAGCTTAATTTCACACAGGTTCTATAGCAACACCGGATACTGTACCAGTTTTCACCATAACTTGGAAACTTCGCGGATTACAAGATATTATCGAAGGCTCGATTTCACAACTAGTGTCGCAACTAGTATCTGCTCACGACTCCTCTCGACTATAGACTTCTATAGTGTTTGTCAATTTTACGAATGGACTCTTTATCATTTAATCGAGTAAATCATTCTGAGCAAAAACGTCACCTATTATATTGATTGTCGAATTCGAATTCACTTTCCAATTTGCCCTCAACCTAAAAATCTCCTGTAATTTATTTCATAGATTTCCAAGATTCATGCTTAAGTCAGAAAACAGGAAGCAACAAGTAAAAAATATTGTTGTTTTAAAATTACAGACAGACACTTCGATTTAATCTATTTATATAATTAGCAGACGCCCTTGATACACCGCAGGAATATGAGATGTGCTTTGCGCAACACGTATCAATATATGTGCCTATATAACTTACATAGGTATGATCGTATTATGTTGGTCAAGTGTAGATAAAGGTTGTTTACGGTCGGTTTTGTATCGATGGTTAACGTAATAATTGTTTAATGATCGGTTATATACGAATATAGGTGTTCGTTCGTCTTTACTACTTGCTTCCACTTTCATACCAGTTCATAAGACAATTCTTCTTCGCCTTTATGTGTCATGACTTTTGCATAACCTTCCATTAATCGCATTTTAAACTTCTGCTTAATTAATTTGATTAAATTTAACCGAGGTATCTTCCTGTCTCCCTACAATGTCTTTCATATCACCGATGTAAGATCCTAAGATTCCACAGTTCGCCACGTCTTGGCATATTTGATACATTGCTATTTGCATTGTGACATAAAAACGTATTCCTAAGTCATGGAATTTTGATCGACAATTCTTTCCTTCACCAATCATCATTTGTCGTTTTATGTCGTATATTTAAAGAAAGTTGTAAAAATATGGTTTCCCGTTCCAAGTTGAAATGAACCAAGGAAAATAAATTGGGCAATCGTTGGATTGTTTTAAACACATTTTTTCTTGAAAATATACGAGGGAACTTGACTTTATCGAAGATTTTTTTGTATAAAAATTTAAGGAATTGAAAGTATTTTTTCTTAAACAATCTAACTCAATACATTTTTGTCTTAGTGTCGACTCATGGTGAAGGGTGTTATGTTTATTCGACTTTTTGTTTTCCTGATAAGCAAAAAAGTAATTGTTTTAGTTATATATTGACGGTGGCTTTATGTATTGATGTCACTGTTTCTCAATTAAGGACGTGATCACCAAGATCCATCGTCAGTCTCGTCTCAGAATTACGTCCTATGGCGATTTTTTTACGTGACATTTAAATTAATAGTATAAAAAAATAACAAACATAAGGATATGCTAAACTTGATTTAAATGTTATTTGGTTGATTCTCAGTTTTGCCATAACATTTATTTAAATACACGTTCGATAATATACAAATTCTTAAATCTTCTTTTCAAAAGTCCGATAATCTTTACGAACGAATATTTCGAGTTCTTCAAGTTTCTTTATAACATTTTTCCCGCAGCCTCGTGTCTGATATGAATCTCAGGCGAAAATATTTGCCAGTGTTTGCAAAAAAGAGTCACTGGACGTCTATACTTCGAAGTCTAATTGTTTTTGTTGGTGAATCAGTTCATGTAACTGATTTAAACTAACGTGATTCTCGATCGTTTCGTCCAGTCATAGATCTCATTTGTAACGCATTAAACATAACAGCTGTGTCATCTGTAAAGATTGCAGAAATGTTTTTCTATTCTATGTTTCATATATAATAGCTATAGGAACGGGCCTAAAGCGCCGCCTTGTGGAACTCCAGTTTTCATATCGGTCAATATGCATTTTTCAATGTAATTTTAAAACCGCTACATAAGTACTACAGTAATACATTATATGAATAATGAGGAAAAATAATTGACGACTTTGAAAAGGAACATCTTAAATATTCATATACAATACCGCTGCTTTAGTGCATATTTGCGTAAAAGGCATTCAATATAGTGAAGTAAGAATAGAGCTAAACTTGAACGCTTGCAGTATATTATAACATTTCTACGGTACTAATATAGACCGCCTCGTGTGTATGAACTCGTTCGTAAAGTAATAAAGATGTGTGATAAAGTGAAGATGCATAAAGTACTGTTTCTTTGTGATTTACTGTGGCAGGCAATATAGTAACTCGCTCAATTGTAACGACTTAGAAATATACTTTGTTTTCAAAAAGTGTTTATTATTTCCATAAAGATACTACGATTGAGTAGTTAACCTTTTTCTTTATTAAGAGCTTGTTTGATTCAGGGCATGTGTTCATCTGTTTTAGAAATAGAAAGTTATCGCGAAGCCATGTTATCACGAAAAATGTGTTACGCCAAATTTCGTATCCGATAGCGTCCGTGCAAACGAATTGGCAGATTGTCAACAATTTTGGAGGGCCGTTTAGATGGGCAATTGTGTGAATACCTTGCTCAATGATGATAACGCCGAAATACTCACTTGCTGGCTAATAATATCGGCTAATTGAAGACGACAAAAATAATACTATGTTGATGTAAGTAACACAAGTGTTATAAGTTTCTTATTGATATTTCGGGAGTTATGTGAAGTGTAGTAAAGGATAGAAAAATATATACATGTATTAAGTTTCATGTCACATTTATTTTCCATAGCGAACCACCTGACGAAGCAGTGGTTGCTAATTGAAGTTTAAAAAGCATTATATAAGAATCACTTTTGTTTAAACGCAACTTGAAAATAAACGAAAAATGGAAGCATATTATATGTTGGTTACATATAAAACTCGTCAAAAGAGAGTATTATTGTTAGGCATACGAATAAACGTCTGAAGCATCTTAAGGGAAGGACACGACATTATATAAATCTGCACAAGGAAGTTCGTTTGCCTTTATCAAACGGTTATCCCTGTTGTCAGATTAAGATCAGCTTGTTAGCTGAATTCAAATGATAGATAGATTGATAGACAGACAAATCAGATAGATTTGATAGATAGATATGCTCTTTATTTGTACAAGTTAGAAAGTGTCTTGCATTAGTTGCATTGTGGGCACCAAACCGCAAAAGGATCTCCGGTCGCCCCGACCAGATAATCCAGTGGATTCAATCATAGATTAATAGATAGATAGATGTATGTACACTGCTTAGGATTACAGCCATGAACAAATAAGATTTGAAAGGTACTAGAGATTAGATTCAGGAGATTAGATTTACACTGATTTAGGCAGTGCATACAAAGTATTCGCAGTGAATTTAAAAAAAATATTTTGATGAAAACGGTAGACTCCTATTACGTCTTTGAACAATTGTTTGCCGAGATAGATTTAAATCTTTGTACTTGTATATTCAAACCACCCACACTTAAAGATAAGGTCGTTATAATCCTTGTCGGAGGCCTACAAGAACTTGAATATTGTCTGTTGTTATAAAGACGAAATGATAAGTACTTCCATGTTTTTGTTACGATGCCTGTATATAGTCCCTTATCTCATGTTTGTGTTGTATATTTGAAACGTACATCTCGTCCACAAACACATGTCATGTTTTTTAATTTAGAAAAACTTTCTCAATTCGAAAAGTTGAAATGTTGGGGAAATTTGGACAGGTACCAATTCATATTCTATTCGCGCATGCCTCGTACAACAAGGTAATACATTAAAATGTATCGCTACCGTTGTGTACGATTGTTTGTGGGGTGTGGTCATACGACCGTCGTTTTAACGATTTACTGTCAGACAACTTTTGTTGGTGGGTTTTTTTGTTGACAGTTGTCTGTGGTCTTTTAATTATCTTAAAAATTTTTTTCTTCCTTAAGCGTTCCTCTTATATGGGAGCACGCATTATTATTTAGCCATCTTGTTCCTTTTTTATAAGTGAGCACGCACTATATAATAACTTGATTATGTAATTTTTTGTATTCAAAATAAGACAGTGTCAATAATTAAGTAATTCATGTCATTTAGCATATGGAAAATTTAATATAAAGCGTATGTAAAGTAAGCTAATGTTATAATGGTTAAAATGGATCATGTAGTTTAATTCCATATATAAATTCGCGCTAATTTATTCGCGCGGGTATTAATATTCAACCTCTCCAATGTTTTGTCCACCAAATAACAGCATTTCTTCATTGTCAAATTTCTCAAATATCAAATCTTTGGTAGGTAAGAATTGAATAGATTGATTATTAATAACAGGCGTTTATTTTGGGAATTACGTTAATTATCTACGAGTAACGCGGTTCACCCGTCGCTCGTCTGAAAGGGCCGACACATTGTATATTTGGCAGTTAAGGCCGCGCCTGTGACCGCCGTGACTCAGCGGCCAGTGTCAAAATCCGCACCAAGGCGACATAGGCAAAAACAGTTTAGGCGTGATAGTGCGATTGTTACTATAGTGTGTGAAATCTGACTCTTTGTACTTGGCTAGTGTTTTCAATGGTACCTGTCTCTGTTCTGATTGTTCCCGTGTGTCTATTGATAATAATAATAATAATCATTTATTGCCATACACATGAATAAAACAATAGAATACGATACATAACAAATATTATTTTATATCACGGCGTGCGTAAATTGACGTTTTACGCACGCTTCGCGTGCGCAAAACCCCCATTTCCGACCCCGTAATATAAAATTTTATACAACACGCGGACGAAAAATGTTTTTCTGACTCGTGTGATTGCAGTCCTCGCCTGCGGCTCGGCCTGCAAACTCACACTTGTCAGAAAAAAATTTTTCGTCCTCGTATCGTAATGTACTATTTTAACAAACATGCGCTGGGGCAATAGGAAGTGGCTCATCTTTAGCTAACGCGGGATAGAAATCCCGCGCAGCGCTGTTTTTCAGCCACTCCCTACTGATGACATATTGAAGCGGTCACTATATCAGTCTGATACACATAATAAGTAGCGATAATCTAAAACGGCCTCTCGATTTCTCGATCAAGCGGTCCGATGTTCTAATTCCAGGCACCTTTACTTTTTTCAAAGTTATGTATTGGGAATTAAGTATCACTTGCTACAGCGATAAAAGAAAGCATTGTGAGGAACGCGTAAGACCTTTTTAGAAAAGGTTTTCCAGAGTTTGTGAAGTTCACCGTGAAAGGAAACCCCTTCCAAGCAGAGGAACAGTAATGGGTTAGTGACGACGACGCAGAGAGTATTTTAATAATGAATTTAAATTTTGTCTCTGGCTGTGAGTATCTTCGTACTCGTTCTTTTATATGTGTCGATGGCACCCATAGCTCAAACAATCCTAGTGTGGGAGCTTTGCTTTGAAGACGAATGGCTTTGATTGTAGAAGCGTTTTTTTATAATCCATAACAGAGTGGATTGTCTGGTTTCGATTCAATCGGATTATGCATTTTGCAAGATTAAACGTTAAACGTCTATGGGATTTTGGCACTCAACTGTCAGCTATTTCCGAGCAATCGCTCAGTCGATCCGTCCCGCATTACTTAATCCGGCAAATGGACTTAAAACGACTTCTGCATGCTAATGAGGAGTTGCGATAGACAGTTTGTTCAGCTGTTGCTTTATAAAATGATGCTTGATTTCAACAGTCAGTACTATTATGATGGGTACAAGTTTTGCAGATATGTTTATTTTGCTAAAGTTACGCACTGGTTAGACCAGTCATAATAGAATTTTAATGTTTTGTTTAAGTTTACAGTATCTAATTTTTTATCTGACTTCTAAAATTTTAATAGGAACTAATTAATTAGTCTGGGCTAAGAGGACTTTTTAAAAAATTGGGACTACCAATTTATATTAGCTTCACCTATATGTGTATTGGATGGATTCTTTTAACATATTTTTGTTGCATTTAGTATGAGTTCGTTGTTCAAATGTTCCATCGGAATCTGTACGTAGATGGTGTTTAACTTTGAATCATAGTCTCATACTATCTTCTGATGTCCTCAAGATCTCCAAAACGACCTATTTTCATTTGGCCCGTGGCATAATACACCTAGGTCTTGTTTGGACCAGCTCAAGTTCACTGAACTTGTACAGACTTTACAACTTCCTTTAAACAGCTGACAAAGACACTGTCCCTTGAAACACATAATGGAATAATTGGGTCTTAAAATTACGTGTTACTACTGAATTCTCTTATTTCTTTTGTTATTAAAACCAGTTCATAAGGTTTCTGTGCAATTAATAGGCAAAGAAATCATCAACTAATTACTATGCTTGTCATGGGTTTAGACATAATCCTCTCTGATTAAATGATCAAAAGTAAATATATTCCCTTTTTCCTGTATCACTCCTAGAGTTTAGACGAATCCAACGGCACCTCATATGTTATAATCCATTAAGCCGTTTGGGCTTGGCCAAGGTCGTGCCATGATATAGGTACAAATATATGTACATACATAACTACGCTCGAAGAATATTACTGTCTGGAGTCGCGTGGAAACATATTGTATACAAGAACACACAAACATCCATCCATCCTCACAAATTTTCGGCTTTATAATATTACGAGTAGTAGGATTCTTTGTTGTACAAATCCTATCGGAGATTCGGCAGCAGTCGAACCACATTCTACCGCCCTCGCTAAATACTCTTTATTCATCTCAAACTTTCTCACTAAGCATGCAGTCAAGACTGTTGTAATGCAAATACATTAATGTGACTAGGATGACGCACGCCATTAAGGATATCTTATTCAAAGTTATTGTATGATCACATGGTAGGTAATTCGAGGAAGTTTGTGCACGAACGTACGCGATCATTGTGTCGAAAATACGCTATCAAAATACGTACACTTCCTTGTTTTGGTATTTCTTCCTTGGTATACTGTGATACTGATACTGATGTGTTTGTTTATGTACCTGGCATACTAATCGTTTTGCCAACGCCATTTAATTTCCAATCTATCTAATGTTCTGCCCACGAAAGGTCGATTTGTCAATTTTTACTTAAAATGTCATGATTCATGATTAATAATTAGTTTATTCATTTTATTCCTATCAAATATCGAAAATAACGTCTAGTATGAAAAAATTCTCAAATGTCGATCTTTGAAAAACATTGAATAAATAGATTTTTAATAATAATCAATACAAGATATAGTCAAATTTCACTGTTTGTAGGTAAAAAATGACGGGCGTAGGTGCACGACGAACCAAATCGGTATCATGGCAGAATTAGTTTACAAAAAAAATATGTTTTTAATATGATCTTGTCCTAATGTGATGTGATGGCCTGACCAAGACTTGTCCATAATTGTCTCAAAGATGTGTGAAGTCAGCTAACCCGTATTTGGTCGCTAGGCGTGATCGACCAGTGTGTTGACCCTTCCCAATAAGCCTAAGACAAAATAGATACATATATGTATATGGAACTTTTTTATAATATTGAAATAGTAAACGAGCATGCAGTCCGTCTAATGGTAAGTGGCTTCTGACGCCCATACACATCTGTAATCAACGGCAGATGAGACTAGATTCACAGACCTGATGTGACTAGATTTCTATCTAAATTTGGCTACAGATCCGTTGCTACCCCTGATGACTAAGTTGAAATGCTTCATATCCATCGTCTCCCTTACCACACTTTTCAAAGTAGAACACAGTAGCGCTTAACATGTTTGCTGTTGAGCAGAAATAATGTGACTGTGATGCCTTTTTTTGAGCATAACCACAAAGGATTTTTCAACTTTTAAACTTTAATAGATATCTCACGAAACTAATGATATTGATGATGATAAAAGATTCAATAGATTAAAAAGTATTCAAGCCTAACATTTAGGTCCACACTAAAATAAAATCAAAGCTTGAATAAAGGTCATAATTCAACGGTTGCCCAATAGATGCCCGGTATCAAGAAACCAGCCAGGAAGTTGCATACCTATCATTTACATATTAGATTAAATTGATTTCGTATCTCGTGCACTGTAGATAGCCTGTCAACAGGTTTGTTTCCACTGCCATCTCCGACACGGCATTGATGACGTCAGTTTTAGTTTGACTAGGTTCAAGTTAGGCTGTTGCTGATTCGGTATTATTGTGATAGGTTGTTGTAGGAAAAAATGTATTTATGTTTTAATTTATTATAAAGCATTCTTTTCTTACATTCATCTTATTCGCCTACATAGCGATTAGGCAATGTCTGTATTATTATTTAATATTGACATGTTATTATTTGAGAGAATGAATAATGGTTTTAATGTGTACACAATTTTACAAATAGATATGCAAAAAGTCACGAACGCATATACCATCGACGTGTGAATATTGAGGCAATTTCATTTAAGGACAACGGAGACCCGAGTTATTTGAGAAATTTGAGTATTATCATGTACTTCGAATTATGTAATTTTTTTTTATCGAAAAGTGAATATATTCCCTATATTATATATATAATTCCCTATTATTATGTGGTCCCGTGTGGTTGCGGTCAGTGGAAACGCGCTAAATCTCGTGATATATATCTCTGGCCATGATTTGTGGTTGATCAATAATACACATTAGTTATGACAGATGTGGTTGACAGTGCTCGTAACCAGTTATAGATAGCCGTTGAATTCGTTATATTGTATTAATATTGTATACGTTCCTGTTGGTGGATTGTTGAGATGAATTAAACATTGCAGTATTTTTATCATTTAACTGACAATTTAAAAATAATGACTCTATGAGTATTGTACTAAGTATATTGAGAACATAAAAAACGCAGCTAGAATTTCAATTACAAAAACAAAGATTCCGACTTTGGTCTTGTAGCCAGTATAGCAACACTGTTGCAGCGTTCTGGTTTGAAAGACGTGATAAAGGTAGACATAGTATGAGGCGTTCTGTTTAAGGTCAAGGCATGACATATAACTGAGTTGATGGCTGACTTTTTAATACGTCCCCTAAGTGGACTAATTAGGGATGAAAACTTATAAAAATACAATGCATAGTATTGCCACAGTATAAGGATATATATCCCTATACTGTGGTATTGCTGTGCTATTTACTTTCGATGTGAATACACGGAGCGTTTTTCTTTCGTCTTAGTCGCGGATGGCGAATACGTAGCCGCCGTGGTTACGGAGGGCGCCTCCGCGGAATCAATGGAACACGATTATGTTAAACGATAGACGATATAAGTTAATAACCGGGATAACGCGCGCCGGGGATATAAATGACAACTGTCATTTACCTACATTTTCATATTTCTTCACGAGTTTAACACACGCGACAGCCTAGTTCTCAAAATAAAAACAATAATCATTATCAATAATAGTAATGTTTTTGTGTGTCCAGGTGGGTTCCGGGCGCTGCTCGTCGCCGGGCACCGGACCCCTGTCCCCGGCGGACGGGCCGCGGTGGCACGCGCACCACGCCCACCCTCTCCACCATGCTCTGCTCTCCTCTAGCGTCAAGAGGGGAAAGGATCTGTAAGTTACTACCTACATTGAACTCTTCATGAATACCTAATGAGGAACTCCAATTGACCTGTGTTGTGTGTATATAAGTCTCATAAATAATAATTTGACATCATGTGCATTTTATGTATGTATCGTACATATAATCATATGTATACGATTCATGTGGCATAGTGGCACCATACTAGTTGGACACGCAATAGGTTCCGAGTTCGTTCCTCGGCCAGACATATATCTAAATGACAAATTTAGATTTTTATTTGGGGTGTAGATGTGTATGTTCAGCTTTGTGTGCATCTGTGGCACTCACCACACTACAAAATATCAATGAGAGCATATGAGTGTAGAAAGAGTTTAAATGCATTCGCTTTGATTATAATAAATCGCGTTGTTGGCGCGCTTGTCTGGGCCAATCATTGTGTAATACGAGCCAATCAGAATGCAATAAACTACTCCTTGGATAGCGCGGCGGCTTCACATACATCGTCTGCAAGAGACGGCGAGACACAGCAAGAATAACGTCATATGATTGACGTAGACATATGGATCCTTTTGATTGACTTGATATGAAACGCGATGATTGGCTTAGGAGATACTTATGACTCTATTTATTCAGTCGTCTATGGTCGTATATTTGCTACCGTTGAAAAAAATATAAACAACAGCCCTCTTGACTGTACTTGTCTGTAAAACATTTAACGTTTAAACATTTCATTTACTTTTGTTCAAAAATATTTTACTTTTCATGTCTGTTCAAATCAGAAGCAAGGATATGTAAGTGAACATTACAAAAGGTTAAGCTTTTGCTCTGTGCTATTCTGAAATTGTTATTTGCTGGAATTCGTTTGAAACACAATTGTCTGAGAGTAATCTAATTCACTAACTTAGTTTAAATAATGTAGTGTGAGCGCAGTGCAACTTTAAATTACTTCAGATGGGATGTAACGGAGTGCAAGCTAGCTTCGTAATTAGGGAATGGAATTTAAAGCTCTAAGCTCGTTGGATAATGGTCACCATTCTGTACATGTACATCAGATTCCAGAGGATTCTTGGGTTCGATTCCCGGCCGGATTAATAGTATGTATTTTTATAGGCGACGGAAATATGTATATCAATAGTATAGAAACTATTAAAGTAAGAACTATTAAAGCACGTTGCTATTAAAGCACGTTAACACGATTGCTGATAATTCACTTGTAATTACCGTCCATTGACCGATATCGAGGTCGCAATCCTTATGCAACAATTAAATCGATATAATATTTATTTATTTAAAACTTTATAATACCATAGGAATTGATACAAAAGGCGGACTTATGATATGGTGATGTTATGTTTTGTTAATGTTACAGAGATGGCCGAAGGTGGTCGGTGGCGTCGCTACCGTCGTCAGGTTACGGCACCACACCGGGGAGCTCTAGTTTGTCAGTAAGTATTTTTATTCAGAAACTCGTTGTAACAAATGAAATATATTAATAAAGGTCCAGGCTTTTCGAAAGCGAAGGTGGTAGAACCCTTTGTGGTTCGACTCCGGCGGCACCACCGCAACACCTATTTCTGCCTAATAACAGCAGTGTTAGGCGCTGCTGTGTTCCGGTTTGATGGGTGTGGTAAGGGAGACAGACTTTTCCGAGACGTTCCAGTTTAGTCCTCAGGGGTAGCGGCGCATCTGTGGCCGACCTCAGGTAGGAATATCTAATCCTATCTGGGGTTGATTACAGATGTCCATGGGCGGCAGTAGCCACTTACCACCAGGTGGACTGCATGCTACTCTCGTGGTCTGCTACTCTTATATTATAAAAAAAAAGGTAGATGCAGTGTTTAAATGCCCTTATTACTATTACACCGTACTGCACGTTTAAGCGCGGATCGCAGCTATATTTGGACTTGTCGTCACCTTTGAAAACGATACTATGACAAACTACCCACACACAATGAGTACTGAAATGAATGTATCATTGTTTCTTTCTTTTAAATTTTATCGCTTTTTCATACAAATTTGTTTGTTAACGCAGATAAATGTATCATATAGAAAAACTTGACATTCTTCTATGAAAGTAGGCCACGATGTCACCGCCAGACGCCATCCGAATTGCATTCTAGTGCCATTATACCACTTACAAACTAACTCGATAACGATTACGCGAAATATTTACGTCACTTGTGACTCAAAACACATCAGTCCCTAGTGTGCGGCTTTGTAAAACACATGTTTTATATATTTGTATATAGATAACCAGTATGTAGATTTATCGTATTTGTAAAAGCATATTTGATTTTTTTTTATATAAAAAATACTGTTATCGTATCGAATGTTATTTTTGTTTTTATTTGTATCGTGTTTTTTTAATGATAATACTAAAGTCTATGGAATTTCTTTGTGTCCGTTTTATGTAATTTTAAGAAATAAATAAATTAAGATTTTTTTAAAAAGCTTATAAATATCGAATCAGTGAAAGTAACTATTAAAAGTAAGTAATTAAATGAATGTTTTTTATCTTTTTGAAGCTTGTAAAATAAAAATCTATTTTGGTCAATTATGAATCTCCGTACGTCACTAGTTATAGCACGGGGCCACGAAGACCGCGACGAGTGAATGATGAGTGTCATCATTTGGCATGAAATGAATACCTTGTGGTTGACCTATATTTAGGTCAAGTGTTGTATTCATAACAGTAAATAACATTTGATATTTAATTACCAGTCGTACTTTAATAAGTCGTTGATAAGTTTGGCCAGGAAAGAAATTTATTTCAAAGTTAAAAAAACCTGAAGCTTTCCAAAGTGTATCTTTTCTTGGAGTCTTGGCCATAATAATATATATGATTTAATGATTTATTTGCTATCGTCTAAACAATGCAAAATTTGCATATTCAGATTTTATACACATTTTCAATTTATTTTTTGAGTTTAGGATTATTGTTAAAAACGAATCCTGACATATTAGTACAGATTCAGTGCTACTGCACTAAACCAATGTGCAATTAAACAATCAGAACCAGACTCATGCAAAGAAAACAATGTTTTTGATTAATACCCACGTTGAAACAATAAAAGATATTAAACAATAAATCTAAATAGAAGTTCCTATTTATAATCGTATGAGATTATGACGTTCATGCGTTATCTAATGTGATTTTAATCGACTTTAATTTGAATTTAATTGTACAAACAAAGCAATAATCGTCTTTGTTGCAAAACAAAATGCCTCCTTAATAGAATTATACTTCAAAACTAATTATTATATGCTTATAAAATCGTTGGACATTTTATCGTGTTTTTTATTTTTCCAAGAAAAAAAATATACTATAAAGAATTAAGTAAATAAACTGAGAGGACGAGATTAAGAATATTGTTATGAATAATTATAGAAATATTTAATAATAATTTAAATGCAAAATTTATCCTTAATTGTTAATGAACTTGTAATTTCCTACATTAATTAGTTATCAATAACAAACGTCATACGTTTGTTGTTACTTATGCTATAGATTTGCTAATTATGTTCTTCTATAAGTAAAAAACGAGTGAGTTCTGCACAATGCATACTTTATATCAATTATTTATACCATTTTGTAATATTTGAAGATAATAGTGTTACGCGATTTCTTTTGATTATTCTATTGATATCTCCACACATATGTATACTGTTTATAAATTTTGGTAAAAAACCTACAGACCTGGGAATCGGTGCTTTAAAACATTTTCTGTGCCATATTTTTAGAACGCTTATGGTGGGTCCTTAATATGAAAACAATTTTTTGTAAAGGACCCTCGTCAACCTTTAGTTTAATGGTCCAAGCGAAAAATTGTGTTAATTGGCGCCCTTCGTACGACGCAAACGGCGCCCGATGCGATCGCACCGCCCCAGAGTCGCACTTCGACATTATCCACGCACTAATTGTCTAGTATAGGCATATCTTAAAAAGAAGATAAAAGGACTTAAGTTTACTTAAAAAGGACAGGACCACACAAAAATAGTTTATTACCTTTATAATATAATATGTTAAAAAGAAATTGTCAACCGCCGGTTTAGTGGCCCAAGTGGCTTGTTAGCAGCACGTGTGCTAATTGCCGCTCCAAGAGCGTGGATCGCGTGATTCATTCACTCGAAACTGCAACCGGACTCCCGCTCGTTTGCTATGATGGATGACGAACACACGGTAATCTATATACATCTATACAAATAAATAAAACGGAAGTGTTTGTCTGTTACAAAATACACGTCGTTTTATAAGCGAGTTGCCATTTGTGCAATAGTAAAACATAAGGGTGTGTCCCCTGTCGCGCATGCTTATGCCCGTATGCACGTTCCGCCTGCACGCGTGTTCACTTAAGGCGCCTTTCTTGTCCAGTGTGTCTACTCTCCCAGGCGATCAAATCATCATCATCATCATCATCATCATCATCATCAACCCATTACTGTCCCACTGCTGGGCACGGGTCTCCTCTCAGAATGAGAAGGATTAGGCCATAGTCCACCGCGCTGGCCAAGTGCGTATTGGTAGACTTCACATACCTTTAAATTTTTTTATAAATCTCTCAGGTATGCAGGTATCCACACGATGTTTTCCTTCACCGTTTAAGCAAGTGATAATTAATTTCTAATACGCACATAAATTTGAAAATCAGAGGTGCGTGCCTGGGATTTGAACCTCGGACCCCTCGATCGAGAGGCCGCGTTTCTTAACCACTAGGCTATCACTGCTGCTAGGCTATCACTGCTGCACTAGGCGATCAAATCATCATCAATCAATTAACTCGTAGTAGTGGTGACTTCGTGACTCATATGTGTGTGCGTAAAGGATTGGAAGTAACGGATACACATGCGGATTGACCCTGCGTGCGTATACACACAGTCCTAAAAGTCGACAGTGACAGTGACAGGGAAAGGGTCCTAAAAGTCCTTGTGGCTTGGTTGTGCGTGCTAAATTTAGAGTAAATTTTCACGTGACTTTCCCGAAAGTTTGGAGAGGCAGAGATTTTACAAGGATTCGACTGGAGGGATACTATGAAGAAAGAAAGAAAGAAAGAAAGAAAATTTAGAGTAATTTTTCACGTGACTTTCCCGAAAGTTTGGAGAGGCAGGGATTTTACAAGGATTCGACTGGAGGGATACTATGGGCACATTTATTTCGGTCTCGTAATTTGTATCTTATATAGGATTATGTGCTCTATTTAAAAGTGACTGAAAACAGATATCTACACAATATATGCTCATAGCTGCACACTTCCAAAAGGTGTTCCAACTTAGTTCTGTAGTAATGCATCCGTGACTAACTTCATTTAGGATTTAATTACAGATGTCCATAAACAAAGACTTACTATAAGATGAACTGATGAAATATAATGAACAAGGTTTGTTATCAGGATTGCAGGTGAAATAATAAATTACCAGGACAACCGACAGCTAACTTCCTACGTACTACTGATCCATTAAACATTGCAGTCGCAAAATACCGAAATGCACTAAAATTAACATTTTCAGCGAGTCAGGTACGTACGAGATATACGTACTGTATAGTGTCATTACGCACAGCAATATAATTTCAACCCGACACCGCTAACATAGAGTCCAAAACCGTTCTCGTCTCCCTATCGTTTGTTTTGAATGTCGTCCAAGTATTCAGTCAGATGAGAGTGTTGATCGGTGATAAACAAGATCTGAGATATGTATACTAATCTATCTTCGTATCTATATACGATTATAAAGCAAAGAGATTGATTGTTAAACGCGCAAAAGTGCCTATTGGACTTCAAAAATATTTGTGGACGTGATAAGTCATTTATTGACGATCTTTTTTTAAGCTATCTTTTATAGAAAACGGTAATCTGGAACTGGAGATCTAGCTTGACCTCTCTATGGTATGGTTAATGATGTGCCGAGTCGGCCATTTTTGGTATTCGAGTACTTTAGTAATCTTTTAAAAAAGAATCGAGTCAGTACTCGAGTCCGGAGTATTCACAATGTACTCGACTTAGCATGAAGTACTCGAGTACTTTGTAACACACGGAACCACAGGAGACCAAAAAAAAAGGCACTCACTAAACAAAATTAAACAAGTTGTTACTTGCACAATTCCTGCTGCATTCACTCGTTTGCCTATATAAGGTACATAAGACTGGAGTCAGTGTAGGAGTACCGTCAGTATTCGAGTATCACTGGTACTCGAGTACCACTTATTACTACTCGAGTATGCGAGTTTATGTAAGTACTCGATTACTGACTCGAGTCGACCTGACTCGGCACATCTCTAGGTATGGTGTGGTAGAACCACAGTTCATACCATAGAGGTACCATGGAGGTTGACATCCCACTTATATCACAACATAACCGGGAGGTCAACCAAATGTTTTTTAATTTGTTATCAGGTGGGAGTTCGATGCATGGGCATCGGGTCAAGGATGGGAGTATGGGGAAAGTGGATATTGTTATTAAATATGACCAGGGTAACTTTAAAGGTGGTAGAACCCTTTGTGGTTCGACTCCGGCAGCACCACCGCCACACCTATTTCTACCTAATAACATCAGTGTTAGGCGCTGCTGTGTTCCGGTTTGAAGGGTGTGGTAAGGGAGACAGACTTTTCCGAGGCGTTCCAGCTTAGTCCTCAGGGGTAGCGGCGCATCTGTGGCCGACTTCAGGTAGGAATATCTAATCCTATCTTGGGTTGATTACAGATGTCCATGAGCAGCAGTAGCCACTTAACATCAGGTGCAACAGTTACAAAATGAGTACGCTTTTATAATCGGTTTGCTGCGAGCCGCTCGCTTTAGACTCGCGAGTTTACGAGATTTTTCAGTTTATTTATTAAACCCTAATAGGTAGATAGTTTAAATTTTCACCATGCATTTTATGGCTGCTGTGATAACAAATAGTAAATAAAAAATAAATTAAAATTCGGTGGTACGGAACCCTCCATATGGGAGTTCGACTCACATTTGGCCAATTATTGGTTAAAATAACTGCAACGTTACAGTAATAACTCGCTAATGGATCCGCGGCTTAATATTGCATCTCGATGAAGACTATTGTTAGCGTGTGTGCTCCAACGTATTAGCGGGCAAAGCGAACATTGTGTCCGCTGTCGCGTTATCTTACACTTTGAAGTTTTATTTACGGAATTGATAGCTGCTTTAACGATACACATCAACTTATAGAGCTGTCTGGGATGGATTTCTTATTTTCACAACATTTTTATAACGATTTGTTAATGCATTTTGCATTGTTAATTTGGAGGAGTTAAGTAGAGTGCGCGCCAAACTGCTAGTCCGCTCTGAAGTTGTTGCGAGCAGGTGTAGTCATATAATTTGCTATGGCGACGCAATTCATTTCTATATTAAGAGCGGACTAACAGTTTTACGCGGACTATACCTATTGTTTACCAGAAATTAACTCTTAACGTTCTTATGTGGCCATCTTTTCATATAAAATCACTTTTATTTATAGAAAGATGTTATGTGATGATGTGATTCATGTGCATCATATTACATTGATATGTAAGTTGATTCAGGCACTTTGCAATTAAAGTTCTAGTTATTTGATCCTTTCAATCTCAGCTAGTGTAGAGTATGGCAGAAATCAGAGGTCCCTAAAATATTCCGTAGACCAGCCGCCAGTTCCAGTTTTGTAAAATTGTATAATATCGAATAATTAACATTTATTAGTATTTAGGTGTTTAAATTTGACCAATTTTCATGGAGCCCTTTTTACACTTTAGAATACACCCGTCAAATGTTTTGGCTGACATTCACTCTATGTGATCAATTCTAGGTGATAAATTGACCATTCAGACTGTGTTAGTGATTTACAGCTTAAACTCTAGTCTTCTTAAAAGATCCTGCTTACCAGCATTTTTTAACGTTTTTAGGGTCCAATACCCAAAGGAAAAAATCGGTACCCTATTATTACTAAGCCCCTTTGTCTGTCCGTCTATTATGGGCTTTACCTCGTGAACCGTAGTAGATAAAGACTTTATTATTTTTTTAATATACCTACGGAACCTGTTATATGATTTTACGATTACGATATCATTGATCATGCTATCATGGATCGATTACCTATCGAAGGTGGTCAACTCGGCGAACGATAAAGTGTTATGACACCTCTATTTATAGCCGCTTACTGCCTGCATACATGACTGCGTCCAGATAAGGAGTGCATTTGTAGAAACGTCGTGAGTAATACGGTAATACCGTAGTAAATAAAGTTATAGTTAGCTATAGGCTTTGGCAAATACATATAATACATAAGCATAACATTTGTGATTTTATGTATCTTTATTATTTTTAAATCTGGTTACTTTTATTTTTTTAATAAAAAGCCATTTGTAAAATACAGACAAACAATTTTTATATAAAAAAAAATAATTATATTGGGAATTTTAAGATATCAACTTTTCACTTTTTTAAATAAATAGATATCATTAAATACATTTAAATGTTGTGACATATTATTCTGTCCCACTCCGTATATTTCGGTAGATAAGTAAGATTTCGTTGCTGAATGTGAATGTCAATTGAAAAATGGCTATATTTAATAAAAAAATGATAATGATGATAATTTTGAGACTATCCATGCGAATACTTATAATATAACTGCATGTAAGCAACATCCACTGTATTTCAAAAATAAAACCGTAGCGCGAAGAATTTATAACATTTCGTTAATTTCCTCTGCTTTGTTATTTTCGAGACTAGTAAATGTCAACATCATAAACATTGTAACAAAGAGACGAGTAATAAAAACAAATTATCTAAAACTAAACAAAAGTTATAGTTGTTGTAGTCGAATTCCTTATTATTTTTAGCCTGTGTGTGTGGGTAGATTCAGTATTGTGACGGTTAAGCTCATAGTATATGTTCAGGTATAAAAGCTTGTGGTAGGTTATGTGTTATAAACACTTGTTTAAATGATTTATGCTAAATTAGACCCATTATTAGTAAGAAAAAAATGTATCTTCCAATTTATAACTTTCCTCTTAGGCTATATACCTAAGAGGAAAGTCATGCCACTTAATTTTATTTTATCTTGTTATAGCTCCAATTCACTCCTGTCCCATCCTATCACATCCTGTCTCATCTCATCTCATTCCGATTATCTCACTAATTATAATTTTGAATAGCTTTCACACTAGGATGCGTTCTGTTCTCACGTGCTACAATGGCAGACTATTTATTATTCCAGTAACCTCATCAAATGATATAAAACTATAATAGTATTATGTTCACGGTGCGTTTCCGATGTGTTGCAGTCGCAATGTTCGTCGCAAGAGCGCCTGCTCGCGGTGCAGGCGGCGTGCGAGCCGCCGCCGCGCGCGCCCTGCCCGCACTGCCACCAACACCAGAACTCGCTCAAGTATGTATTGTTATTATATAATTGATTGGTCTATTATTGATTTTCAGTCTTTCAATACACACTTGACCAAGGCGGTGGACTATGGCCTAATCCTTCTCATTTTGAGAGAAGACCCGCGCCCATCAGTGGGATAGTAATGGGTTGGCTACGGTATTATTTAGGTTCATTTATCCTATGGCGAAATATGCTCTGCATCCGGTTGACCTGACAATTGATCTTGAAATCTTGAGGATTTTTATCTGTAAGAAGCAATTACGTTTGGGGAATATGGTACAAATTAATTTAAGTAGTACTTAAAAATGCATTGTAGATGAAGATCTCTGTATTCAAGTACTTTTGTTAAAATTAATTTTTCAATACTGTTGTGATAGGCATCAGGTTTTAATATGTTATTTAATTTGGATCGTGCAGCAGCTCGCAGGGCAGCGGCATGAACTGGGCGTCGCTGTCGGACAGCGGCGGCAGCGGACACGCGGCGCGCGCGCCCTCGCCCTCGCCCCGCGCGCTGCCGCGACGCGTGCGCAGTCGGAGCTTGAGGTACGCACTGTATATGTTATGTTATTTTGTTATTATGTCTTCGGGTTTTCAGTTGCCGAGAGGGGTGGAAGACGCTTGATGTAATAAGGTCTCCGGCCAACTAGTCTAAACCAAAAATTACTTCTTCTTTAAAGCAATTAAAAATATATTATGTTTTACTACCATAGACTTTAATAATCAGAGAGCCCTTATTTAACTATGTATTTTTTTTAAGTCAATTTTCTTTAAGCTGTATTTAAGAAAACTTTAAAGTATAACACTTTCTTAAGTTATATTTCTATGAAACATCCAATTAAAAGGAGTGATAGGTCTAATGATGAAACTCTTATGTCTGAGGTGTAACACTATTTTTTCAAACTTATAGTAAAATATAACTAAAACTTACTATAACGATGAAAGACAACATCACAAGGAAATATACACGCCTGATCTCTTCTAAATTCCAAATGGCTTAATTATGACCTAAACCCCTTACGCTAAGTTGAGACCTGTGATCAAAAGTGAGGCAGTAATTTGTTGATGGTATCAATTTAATTATTCTCACTGAACTATTCTAATTAAGATTTATTTCACCACAGTTCCCCATCGCGTTCTCCGGGCGGCGCGGGCGCGGAGGGCGCGCGGGACGACGCGGTGTCGGCGATGTCCTCGCTGTTCGCCGCGCGCTTCCCCGCCGCACAACGCGCTATGGACGACAAGTAATATGGCACTTTATATTGATAACTCATCATCATCATCGTTATCATTATCAATGTTTTAATCATTAATATTATGAAATTTTTCATCAGCGTTATCACAAGTAACACATGGCATTTTATATTGATAATTCATCATTATTATCATCATCTTTATCAATGTTCTAATCATGGATATCATCAAAATTTTCATCAGCGTTATCGCAAGTAACATGACATTTTATATTGATAATGCATCATCATCATTATCTTCATTGTTATCAATATTGTAATCATTGATATCATCAAATTTTTCATCAGCGGTATCATTAGTCATTGTCATTTGCAATATAATTTTATCATCAATTCTATCAAATTTGTGTAAAAACATTTGGCGATACGAGAATCTCCCGCCAGGCGAGATGATCATGCACGAGAGCGGGACGTTCTCCTATACGGTACACAATCATACATTAATGTGATTGTTATGAACATGTTCATCATTACTAACATTAACGTTTTTACCATCAACACTATTATCATCAATATTAACAAATTTTTATCAGTTGTAACAACCAATGTTCTAATAATAACTGGATCTTAAAAATCATTAAATAAAAACACATAAAAATTAATTGTTTCAGATTAAGAGCACTCATTGAAGAACTGACTGAATTAGATAAGAAGCCAGATAGACCGCCGATAGAAAGATTTGTACAAAGACAGGTAATTGTTTTCCATGAGCGTACTATTTGATACGATCGCCGTCGATTGATCGTAATCGACCGACGTCTATCGTATGTAAATTGAATAACGATGGACTTGAACTATGTTCTTTCTAGTGACCGACCGATGTTTCAGTTTTAGCCAATAACTAAGTTTCGTTCAAAGTTTTGCTTTCAGACAAAACTCGTCTGAAAAATTGGCCGATTGTGAAAATGTACATAAATAAAAAAAAGTTTAATTTTTTTTAGTCTGTGACTTACTCATAAGTTGGGAAATTAATTAATCGAATACGGATAATGGGAAACTGTTATTAAACTATTGCATTGTCATCGGTCCTTGATACGTGTGCAAAGTTTCCAATTAATCAGAGTTGTGGAAATTGGTGAAAATTGAGTTCAAAGATTCCCTTACATACATGCATACATAGATACAACCCAAGCTAATATAAGCGTATTAAAAAGTGCTTATTCAATGATTTTATTGTAGGTACTGGAGATGGCACGCGACTGCTTACACAAGTCGGAATCTAAGCAAGTTACCAGCAGCTATTTTTATGATATGGCAGACAGTTTGGATAGGTTATTGGCTGAGGTGAGTTGTAGTATACATTTTAATTAAAAACATACGAGTATATTAAATGTCCGTTTATTATTTCATAGCGATTAATATTTTTAATTAAATAAGAATATTTATTTGTGCGAAAACAAACATCATATTTACATTTTATTTGATTTAGTTATTTGGAAAATTAAAGTCGATGTTAATGATGTTATTATGTTACAAATAAAATACTTAAAAGGAACCCTATACTATCCTATTCTATAATTTAAAACTTTACTTAAGAAGCCTATTATTGTTAAAAAATTACACGTGACCAAATTAAGCTATAGGAACATAAACCATCTTCCAGACGCGTGAGAAGTCAGCGGAGGCTGGCGCTCAGGTGGCGCCGCTGGTGACGCGGCTGACGCTGGCCATGGCGCGGCCGGCGCGCCTGCTCGAGTGTCTCGAGTTCGACCCCGAGCGCTTCTACCGCCTGCTCGAGGCCGCCGAGGGACACGCGCGGCACTTGCAGGTTGGTTGGTGTAGTCCGCGTCAAACTGCTAGTCCGCTGCGAATATAGGAATGAGTCGCGCGGCACCGACACCCTGCCTTAGCTGCGTTAGCGTACGTTGCTACGGAGTATATGCTTGTAGTTGTGTTCGATCCCATTGCCACTCTGACTACACCTGCGCGCAACAATTTCAGAGCGGACTTGGAAGTTTTGCGTGGACTGTAAACAGTGTAAAATTGTCCCCTGGCTAGTGGACCAAAGATTTGAAGATGAATAGGAAACGTTTTCATTCAGAGGGCATGTGGTGGGCAGGACTGACACCACTTAGGAATATCTCCACTAATGGACTTCATAAGACTAATGAAATAATAATTCATCGACAGAAAGACTCGTACCAGATATTTTCATGAGATTTACAGATACGTAATAATTGTTGCTAAACCGCGCAAGGTACTTTCAAAGAGTTTATGCAACCAATTAAACACTTAATAACTATCGGTATACGTTTCCAGGGTATATCAACGGACATCCCGCAGTACATAATCCACAAGTTGGGGCTATCGCGGGATCCGCTCGCGGAGCTGCAGGTGCCGCCGCCGCCGCCCTTGCCGCAGAACACTTCGCCTTCCAAGTAAATATGTTTTAAAGTTTTATTGTCGTATGTTACTTTTGTAACTATATTTTAAATGCGTGGTAATGTCAGAATAAAGTCATGGCAGTTGCATTGGTAGAAAAGTATTTCTTGAAAATTACTTTTTTTCTTCAGTTTCTCTTTTCTTTATTAATTTCTTTCCAGAATTTGATTTTTAAGCAATGTACAATCGCACAATAATGTAGCATATTTTTTCCAAATGACGTAATATTATTTTTTAGTTTCATTTTAAATGTAATGCGATCGGCCGCGTAATTGCTTTCAGCATTTTCCGCAATATCTTATAATTTTGGATTTTGCCATCCACGCACACTTGTAAAAATCCTATGTAATCCTATGTGTGTGTAGAATTTATTAAAATTTTCATATACAGGGTGAATTTTTAAAACGGGCCTTCAGGGCCAAATCCGAAACTATAAGGATTAACGAAAAATGCTGAAAGGAGTTACGAGGCCGATTTTGATAAAAACTAAAACTGCATCATTACTTTTTTAAAATAACTTATTACCTAGCCGGGAATCGAACGAGTTCATTTCGAAAAAAAATGCACCCTCTATATTATTCCACTATCTGATAGTGTTGCTTATAAGGATCAAAATCTGGAAAGTAATGATAAATGACAAACTAAAGGAAAAGCCTCAATTTTAAGAAAATACATATTTTTCCATATTAATTTGGCAGTTAAGTTCCCGCCATTCATGAATTTTAACATTTCGTGTATTGACATTTTTTTTTGGCTCAATGTTTCTAATCATTCGAAATGGACGTTTTGTTTCCCAATAATTTATATTTTTATGTCCGACTTAGCTATGGGCGGAGTTTCGTTTAATACAGTTGTAAAGTTGACAATTTGCGAGAATTACTTTTAGAGTCGAATCCGAGTGATTACTAAAAAAATAGATATAGAAAATCATATTTAACGTTGAAACGAAGTTGTAAACAACAAACAATAAGAATTTACTATTTAATCAGTTATCTATTTTCATTAAAAATACGAGTAAATCCTAAAAACGGCGGTAACTTATTTGCCAAACTATTACTTTCTCATACTAAGCCATATGCCATAGTTATAACATCGAATAATTAGTTGTTTAACCAACAAATTCTTCAATGCTATGACTTATGTATGTTTCTAAAGAATTATACATAAATCATTTGTTATGTATAATCCTTAAGGATTAGTATGCCAATGTATGGAAAAATACGTATTTTCTTCAAAATTTTCCTTTTCCTTTAATTTGTCACATAACATTACTTCCCAGAATTTTATCCTTATAAGCGACACTATCAGATAGCGAAATAATATAGAGATGTATTTTTTTTTCAAAATGAACTCGTTCGATTCCCGGCTAAGGAAAAAAAATATTTTAAAAAAGTAATGATGCAGTTTTAGTTTTTATCAAAATCGGCCTCGTAACTCCTTTCAGCATTTTTCGCTAATCCTTATAGTTTCGGATTTGGCCCTGAAGGCCCGTTTTAAAAATTCACCCTGTATATTTCTACCCCCCAGAGTGCGGGGTCGTCAGTCCCCCCCGACGGGCGCGGGGGCTGGCGGCCAGGGCGGGGCGACGCCCACGGAGAACGATTACCAAGTCATCAAGCTGATCTCAAACGGAGCTTACGGCGCCGTGTATCTCGTCAAACATAAGCAGACTCGACAGAGGTGAGTTACCGACAAAGATATTTTCTAAGTTCCCATATAACATGTGTCTTGATAAAATGAGTTCTGACAAACATGGGTTCCGCCAAAAATGTGTTACGACAAAACAAGTGTACCGAGAAAATATGTGTTACGACAAAACCGTTTTAAAAAATACATGTTAAAAATATGTTCATAATAAACAAGTAATGAGTTATTTGATCTTTTGACGGTACTAAAATTGTGTTACGATTCTCATTAATATATCTAGTGAAGTATAAAAAATAATTAATTGTTTGTTACTTGTTCATTTTTAGGTACGCTATGAAGAAAATCAGTAAAAACAACTTAATACTGAGGAATCAAGTGGAACAAGCATTCGCTGAAAGGGATATATTGAGTTTTGCAGATAATCCATTCGTGGTAAGTCAAATTACATATAGTTATAGGATACACGGTTTATAAATTTATTCCTTGCAAATGTTTTTGAAAAAAGAAAAGAGTTCTATTGTCATTATCATACTTTATTGTCTATAGTTATTTGTTATCAACTTAATAAAAGGAAAAAAAAAATACGTGGCTGTAATAAAATTACGACTTTAAACACTCATCTAAATTTACTTTATTTCATGTAAATTTACGATAAGATTTATAATTTAAAAAAAAATATTAGAGAGGTGTAATAATGTGTCAAATTGATAAATATAATTTTTCTGTCGATAAAGTGGCTTTGATAACCTAGCAACACTACAATCACCAAGGCCGCCTTTGACACACACAGAAAAAAAAATCGGATAATTAATACAAGGCGCCTCTGTCACACGCATATATTTTTTCTAACTATACTTACATTATCTCACCCACCAGGTGACAATGTACTGCTCGTTCGAGACCAAACGCCACCTGTGCCTAATTCTCGAGTTCGTGGAGGGTGGTGACTGTGCCACACTGCTCCGCGCGGGCCCGTTGCCGCCCGACATGGCCAGACACTACTTCGCGGAGGCCGTGCTCGCCGTGGAGTACCTGCACTCGTACGGCATCGTGCACAGGGACCTCAAGCCCGACAAGTGAGTGCTAGACACTAGTAATGCCACGTTACTCCGCGCGGGCCCGCTGCCGCCCGACATGGCCAGACACTACTTCGCGGAGGCCGTGCTCGCCGTGGAGTACCTGCACTCGTACGGCATCGTGCACAGGGACCTCAAGCCCGACAAGTGAGTGCTAGACACTAGTAATGCCACGTTACTCCGCGCGGGCCCGCTGCCGCCCGACATGGCCAGACACTACTTCGCGGAGGCCGTGCTCGCCGTGGAGTACCTGCACTCGTACGGCATCGTGCACAGGGACCTCAAGCCCGACAAGTGAGTGCTAGACACTAGTAATGCCACGTTACTCCGCGCGGGCCCGCTGCCGCCCGACATGGCCAGACACTACTTCGCGGAGGCCGTGCTCGCCGTGGAGTACCTGCACTCGTACGGCATCGTGCACAGGGACCTCAAGCCCGACAAGTGAGTGCTAGACACTAGTAATGCCACGTTACTCCGCGCGGGCCCGCTGCCGCCCGACATGGCCAGACACTACTTCGCGGAGGCCGTGCTCGCCGTGGAGTACCTGCACTCGTACGGCATCGTGCACAGGGACCTCAAGCCCGACAAGTGAGTGCTAGACACTAGTAATGCCACGTTACTCCGCGCGGGCCCGCTGCCGCCCGACATGGCCAGACACTACTTCGCGGAGGCCGTGCTCGCCGTGGAGTACCTGCACTCGTACGGCATCGTGCACAGGGACCTCAAGCCCGACAAGTGAGTGCTAGACACTAGTAATGCCACGTTACTCCGCGCGGGCCCGCTGCCGCCCGACATGGCCAGACACTACTTCGCGGAGGCCGTGCTCGCCGTGGAGTACCTGCACTCGTACGGCATCGTGCACAGGGACCTCAAGCCCGACAAGTGAGTGCTAGACACTAGTAATGCCACGTTACTCCGCGCGGGCCCGCTGCCGCCCGACATGGCCAGACACTACTTCGCGGAGGCCGTGCTCGCCGTGGAGTACCTGCACTCGTACGGCATCGTGCACAGGGACCTCAAGCCCGACAAGTGAGTGCTAGACACTAGTAATGCCACGTTACTCCGCGCGGGCCCGCTGCCGCCCGACATGGCCAGACACTACTTCGCGGAGGCCGTGCTCGCCGTGGAGTACCTGCACTCGTACGGCATCGTGCACAGGGACCTCAAGCCCGACAAGTGAGTGCTAGACACTAGTAATGCCACGTTACTCCGCGCGGGCCCGCTGCCGCCCGACATGGCCAGACACTACTTCGCGGAGGCCGTGCTCGCCGTGGAGTACCTGCACTCGTACGGCATCGTGCACAGGGACCTCAAGCCCGACAAGTGAGTGCTAGACACTAGTAATGCGGTCTAGGAACCCTGGGATAACCCGACCTCAAGCCCGATAAGTTAGTACTCGACTCTAGTAACCCCTGGTGTAACCATTTTGAGATAATAATTTAAAAGAAGCTTTAATTACTATGGAATATTGAAAAAATTAAAAAAAGTTAATAAAAGAAACATTTAAAGAAAAATATAATATTATTGATTTTTAATGTATTTTCATACAATCTTTTTTGATATTATAGATGTAATTTAGAATTAAAAAATATATAATAAAAGTAGTATATTTTTATCAGAGTAATTCTTTTCGAGCACTTTATTTTTTATTTTAGAGTTTCTATACTCGAAGAGTAAGAATGGGACCATATTTTTTTATAGTTAAACCTAAGAAATCCAATGCGTTGGCTTTATTTAATTTCAATAATATCACCTTACAGTTTGCTCATCACCGCAACTGGCCACATAAAATTGACTGACTTCGGGCTCAGCAAGATGGGTCTTATGTCTTGTAAGTATTACTTTTTATAGATAATTTCTCAAAATTATATTTTATTAAATCACTTTTTATAGATAATGGTTGTAAATGCAATAGTTGATATATTAAAGTTTTGTTTTATTCATTAGTAACGGACATCTACGCCGATTATCCAGTACGATGCGTCAAGAACTTAACAAAAAATGTGAAGTAAAATGAAAAAAAAGCAAATAAATACAATTGTGCTTTAGACCGCACGACTGAAGTAAAACTTCTTTACCTTCATCTACATACATATAATACTATAATAAAATAATTACTTTCTATCTTGACTAACTTGTATCTCCCTCTCAATTTCCGTTCGCCTCGCCCGATCACACTTTTCGTAACGCTCTCGTCACGAATTCACCGACTTACTCCCCAAGTCAAAGCGTGCTTAAAAAAAATTTACTTCAAAAATATTTTTCTACAAAAATTTATGATGTACCAAGTCGGCTCTTTTTGGTATTCGAGTACTTTAGTACTTTAGTACTCGAATCGAGTCAATACTCGAGTCCAGAGTACAATCGAGTACAATGTACTCGAGTTAGTATGAAGTACTCGAGTACATTGTAATACACAGTCCAATAGCACGGAAGAGCAAAAAAAAAAGGCTACTCACTAAACAAAATTAAAGAAGTTGTTACTTGCACTATTCCTGCTGTATTCACTCGTTTGCCTATATAAGGTACATGAAACTGGAGTCATAGTACGAGTACCGTCAGTATTCGAGTATCACTGGTACTTGAGTATCACTTATTAGTACTCGAGTATGCGAGTTTATGTAAGTTCTTGAGTACTGACTCGAGTCGTCCTGACTCGGCACATCTCTAACAAAAACGTGTTATATTTGACGCGTGTTTGTGCAGTGGCGACGAATCTCTACGAAGAGTATGCCGACCGCGAGGCGCGCCAGTTCAGCGACAAGCAGGTGTGCGGCACGCCCGAGTACATCGCGCCAGAGGTCATCCTGCGACAGGTGACACAAAAATCTATAAAAAATATTATTTAGTTGAAAACTGAAATCTAAAATCTAAAAAAAACTAACGAGAGGCAAATGTTTATTTACTTTGTTCTTTATTAACACAAGTATAACACCAATAGTATCTTGTTAAAAGCTTATAAGTGCAATAGATGAAAATTAATCCGTAAAAATAATTTTAGTGGTTTTGCAATTGGTGCTAAAAATAATATACGCAAGAAGTGAGCTAATATTTTGTAAAGACTGTATATAAATTAGTGTTCATTATTGTATGGAATAGCACGAAATATAAAAAAAAACTACCGCTTAAAAATCTTTATTTATCTTAAATATTTATTCAATGAATGAATTCTGTACAGGGTTACGGGAAACCAGTGGATTGGTGGTCCATGGGAATCATCCTGTACGAGTTTATCGTTGGCTGTGTACCTTTCTTCGGAGACACACCTGAGGAACTCTTCGCTCACACTGTTAATGGTAAGTTAATGATACAAAATGGTTTGGGAAACAACTGATTTTGGAAATTTGTAAATAACCATATGTGAAACGTCGCATCTCAAGTATATTATAATTAACAATGATTTAAACATCTCCTTAGTGATAAATTCAATACGTTTCCTTATTATGAATATGAAGAAATCGGCAATGAAGAAATATATAAATTATCATTTACAAATATTCAACCTCCCTATTATATTAATAGACAAACACACAACTATGTTACAGTTTTATTATGCATTTGTTAATTTTCTTCGTTTAGATGACATAGAGTGGCCTTCCGAGGATGACTTCCCAATAGCGGTGGAAGCGAGAGCCATCATCACAGAGCTGCTGGCGCGTAATCCTAGAGACAGGCTCGGTACAGGAGGCACTCATCAAGTGAAGGTATTCTTTCTTACATATGTTCCCTTTGTTTAGTATGTAGCAAGTTTAATGTATGGAAATATTTAAGTAACACACTTAAATATTACCATAGAACCATGTATAATAATGTCAAATTTTAGTTCCTAAACTATCCACCAGAGGCGCTGCATGTAGATGTTACGTTTGATCGATTCGATCAACATAACGTCACTGAATATCGATTTCGTTTATGAACAAGGTTTATTTTTTTTATAGGAACACATCTATTTCTACGGATTGGATTGGAATAATCTTCTGCGGCGAAAGGCTGAATTCATTCCACAGCTTGAGAACGACGAGGATACCAGTTATTTCGATAGTAAGCATATCATTTTTTAACGTTCGATTTTTTAGATTACGGTTTTTTTTATCTTTTTTACGTAGATGACTTTTAAGTAGTTTCAAAAACGTTCTTACGAGTACATTGTTAAATCAAAGTACTTTGTTTGGCAATCAATTTATTAATATATATTTATATGTTATAAAAACCTTTAAAAATATTATAGTTTCAGCTCTTTGACTTTTTTACGAAAGTAAATGTTTATTGTTATTCTTAGTCTTCAAGTTTTTTAAACTTCTTTTGTCCGAATCGTTCAATCGACCTACGTGTATACGAATCTTTAAGTAATAAAAGTGTAAGCTAAGTGTTGTGTGATTCAATATTTAAGAGAGACACGTCAAAAAAAAATACAAACGTGGTCTATTATAAAGCATATTTTAATTTCGTGTGCACAGGCTGTTGCTAACAACCAATGGTTTGTGTCCGTAGGTCGTTGCGACCGCTACAATCACAGCGAGGTGGACACGGACGAGGCGGCGGAGGGCGGGGCGGAGGGCGGCGCGGAGGGCGGGGCGGAGGGCGGCGAGGGCGGGGACGAGGCGAGCCTCTTCGCGGCATTCTCGTCAACGTCGCCGCAGTGGAGACGACATTACCACCACTCGCACTCCGCCGTGTCGGCTGTGTCGCATGATTCACGGGTATGTCAATACAATACAATACAAAACTTTTTATTGTACACCAAATGTACCTAGTGTGCATGTACGCAGACATGACAATATCCTTATCTATTTAACCTTGGGCAAAGCGAAATATCCCGGTAGGTTATGTGAGTCATGATTAGGGAGTGGTCGTGCTCTGTTAGTCATAGTTCGAAGCTAGTACATGTGCAAGATGTAGATATAGTTTTGCTAATGTGATTCAGCCATTTCTTGATGAGTAGTGAATGGGAAAGTTATCATGTTACCCATCCAAAAACATGTGGCATCTCTTAATGGGTTGTAAATCGCCACATTACTCCTGTTCGATTATCGATTTATTTTATTTATTGTTTACAGAGTACGGATAGCTGGCCGGGCACGCCGGATAGTGCGGGACCGCCCACTACGCCCACAGCACCGTTGCATCACCATCCTAAATGTCCTGTGAGTAAATTGATTTTTACTTTTAAAGCTTAACTTGTTACTGTAAGTGTTATTTTAATGGTGGCAATAGGCTTGATATTTCGATACTTTATCTCATTGTGAGACTTTGGTTTTACTTACTTGCAAACTGATTTTTTTTATTATTGGTTGGATTAATATGAATGTCATGTCATTTAAGCATTCGAGAAACATAATTCTTTTTGAGTACAGTAATACTCGACTCGACGTACACTATCACGACTAACACGAGTCTGAAGGTACGCTATTTTAAAATCACGTCGATTTGTTTTTGTTTGAGCGACATGCAAGTGTCAATTATTGATTATAGATTTTCTGTCTCTCATTATTGTTCAAGTAATGTATATTTTCGCAATTATTGTGTGGAGTCGACGCATAGGTACGTACTACGTTACGTACGAATTATTACCATATGATGTCATTTATATGTGAAATCTTATCGCGACTTATGCGAATTCGACTTACGCCATGTTAGTTTATTGCTTACTTCCACCTAACACGTACACGTACGGGGTATTACTGTTATAATAGCAAAGTACTAACTAACAATACTTCCAATTGATTGTTTTACATTGATTTATTATTATAGTCCGTGGCAAATTTCAAGTCTGTTCTGAAGTTAATGTGCGCAGGTGTCAGTCAGAGAACCAATACGGTCGAACACAATGAACCACACGCATATACTCCGTAGCAACGTAAGTGCCGGGGGGTACCGCGCTGCCTTCGTCTCGCTAATATTTACAATTTGCTATTGTTACGCGATTCATTTCTATATTAGGAGCAGACTAGTACTTTGGCGCGGACTCTAACAAAACTTTCAATATACATTGTGTTATTATTACATACTTATATTGTGGGTTCGTCGCAGGCGATCTGCGCGAGCGGCGGCGGCGGGTCGACGGCGGAGTCGTCGCAGACGGACTCGGACGACCGTTGTCGCCGGCGTGCCGCCGCCGCGCCGCGCCTGCGCCCGCCCGCGCTCGCGCACGCGCCGCCCGCGCCCGCGCCGCCGCCCGCCACGCGCTGGTCAGTACTGTACCCCGCCCGTTAGTACTACACTCCGCCCGTGCGACCTCACTCGTTACTCTGTTCGTCCACTGTACCGTCACCGAACCGATACCGGGAACGAGATTATTTCGGACCGATTTTAATTATGTCGTGACGGCGATAGTTTGTCCACTGCGACCGATATCGGCGGTTTATTTTGTTCCAGCTGTCACTCGTGTGACGGCGGTGTATGGACGAGTTCCAATGTGTTTTACATTGCCGGCACATCGGCCCGTCAAAAACTCGGTGCCGATATAGCGGTCACGCCGATCTACTCGGAATATCGGCGCTCGGATGACGGACATTCGGTGGACAAGCTGCTATAGTAAATGTATATACGTTACTTCGGCGCCGTCATTAATTATCGGTATCGGTCGTTGGTGAACAAACAGCGACACTCGTAAAACCCGCTCCACAGTCTCGCAAGAAAGCGAGAACAGCACGAGAAACGAGAATGTGGAAACGATTCTCGTGTTCTTCTCGCGTTCTCGTCTTGTTCTTAGATTTTTGGCGCGAGACAAAGGCGCGAGAACTTGTATCGAGTCTATATTCCCATGTTCCTCGGTAGCGCGCCGATTATAAGAGCAGAGAGATTGATAAGAGCAGTTGTGCGTGTTTTTATTGAACATCGATATGAACTAGAATTGACATTAGTAAAATGTTGAATATGATTTTTATATTTCAATAATTATATTTTTATAATTCAATTATACTTAATATGTAATTGAAATGAATTATAATTTTGAAGGTGGTAGAACCCTTTGTGGTTAGACTCCGGTGACACCACCGCCACACCTATTTCTGCCTTATAACAGCAGTGTTAAGCGCTGCTGTGTTCTGGTTTGAAGGGTGTGGTAAGGGAGACATACTTTTACGAGGCGTTCCAGCTTAGTCCTCAGGGGTTGCAACGCAGATGCGTTGATATATCTAATACTATCTGGAGTCGATTACAGATGTCCATGGGCGGCAGTAACCACTTACCATCAGGTGGAATGCATGCTCTTCTGCTACTCCATATTATAAAAAAAATGCTATTTATATAAAAAAAACGATAATATATAAGATATGTAATATTACTTTGCCTAGCTTGTATGGATAACGATATCACAATTTTGTATGTGTTACAGGATCGAAATATCAAAGAAAGAGCGGAGTGTAGACAGGCCGGACAGGCCGGACAAACCGGACAAGAGCAAGGCTATCGCGCTCGCAGCGCCCAAGTCCATGCGGCGCTCCGCCAGTACATCCGGACTATCGCTCGTTATACATCCAGGTAACGAATTAGAAGTAGTACACTTAATCATAATAAATGTTATAAAAAGGCTAAGGAAAAATTGTTAAGAATATTTTTATTTTTGTTTGTGAATAGATTTTTTTCGTATAGTTTTGTTTAGTATTTATTGACGAGGATTACCGTTATTGCTAAAAACAACCTTATTCTACTATTTGTCTCATGGACTTCTTCTCATGCTTTCGAATCGGCGGTCGAAACCGACTAACAACTATAACTTTCGCCTTTTGATCTATATGCTCGAGACAAATCTACATACTTTACAGCTAGTTAAAATAAAACGAATTGAAAATCTTCAAAAAAAAAAACACGATTCGGTCACGCCTCAGCGAATTTTAACCGAAATTTTACATGTACATACAAACATAGTAGAAGATCCCGATATAAGATGATCTTTACCGAGCTAGAATTTGATCCTTATAAGCAATACTATCAGATAGTGGAATAATTTAGAGGGTGTATTTTTTTTCAAAATGAACTCGTTCGATTCCTTGGCTAGGGAAAAATATATTTTAAAAAGTAATGAAGCAGTTTTAGTTTTTATTAAAATCGATCTCGTAACTTCTTTCAGCATATTTCGCTCATCTGTATAGTTTCGGATTTGGCCCTGAAGGCCTATTTGAAAAATTCACCCTGTATATTTTATTTTATATGTTTTATAACGTTACTTGTGTCGATAAAACACATTAATATAAGGAGTCGTAGGAGGGGTCGATATCGTCATAGTCGTAGAACACCGACTTGGATTTAACAAATACCAAACTTTACAGGGCAGCCATTTCAAGTTAGTCACAAACGTCATTTTACTATGAGCGCATTTCAAATCCGTCGTAATAACGACTGATTAATTTGTAAACTAAAATACATAGATTTTTTCTGTAATGCAGTGCTAATATTTAGATAATATGTTATCCAAATATGATAAAAAGTGAATTTCGCAGTTTTGTCAAATCCGTTTTTGTTTATTTATTTTATTTATTTATCATTGGGTTACACCAACAAAGTGAACACTTATACATTGTCTAGATATATCACATTGAACTTAAATCTAAGTGTCACCTCAATTACAGGTGTAAACTACATTCTGAAAGCATCTACGTAACAAACATTCAATAAAATGATTGACAATTTAAAAAACTTGTTCTATGACTATGACGATATGAATATGATGAAACCTTCGTTCACTAATAAGAACTAGATGCACAATCAGCGACAAAAAAACGCACAAACGACAAAGCAGTTTTTAACACCTTTAAATAATAGTGATAAGGTTGATTTTGCATTAATTTTAGATTCTGTCGCTTAGAATTTTATAAACACGTTTGACGCCACTTTTGAAGTTCATTTTTGTATGGGATTGTGTATCTAGTTCTTATTTGTGATCTAAGGATGAAACGGTAAAAGTGTATCAATGTGTGCCGTGTTCGTAGCGGAGGACAGCATCTCCCGCGGCGGCGCGGCGTCCCCGTGCGCGGGCAACACGTCCTCCACGAACTCGTCGCGCGACTCCTCGCCGTGCCGCGACCCGCCCTCGCCCTTCGCCATCGCCAGCCACTCGTATGTATCCATCCAAATTAACTCATATTTTTTACGTTTAACGTCAAGTAATTTTTTTTCGTAAGTACCGAAATGATAGAGAATTTTGAACGCTTTTTAATTATACGCTATTTCCACAGGCAGTTCGTCCGTGCCTTTTTAACACGCTTTTATTAGCTTGAGTTGCATGTATGTATGTATATGTATGTATGTATACATGTACGTAACAGAGTAACGGAATCTTTGAACCCGATTTCTATCCACTTTGAACGTTCAGTTTAATTCAAAATTTTGAAGAATTATCAAAAACTAATGACAATACTCGATTTTAATAATTTTGTACCATTGTCCTTATCAACATCCTCAGGATTAACGATTTTCGAGGCGAGATTGTTCAAGCGCCTTAGAGAAAGTCCGTCGCAAGTTATTAGATTGCAAATAATTATTGTAGTTTAGTTTCAATAACTATTGTAAAAATAGCGTGATTTTTAGTTTAGAAAATAATAATTTTATTACGTTTAACGTCGAGTAATTTTTTTTGCAATGACCGAAATGATACCGAATTTTGAACGCTTGGCTTTTGCCGCACATTTGCATATTATAGTACGTATTATTCATAAGGTGCTTAATCTGTCCGGATTAATTAATGAACAATACTTTTTATTTATTGTTGTTTCTGTGACATTAAAAGTTCCATCAATTCATCATATCAACTGAACTATTTTCAAGAAAGCTTTTTTGCTATTAAAAATAAATTTAAATATAAAGCCTTAAAATATTGTAATAGGTACATTGAAATGAAAAATCCCTAAATCAATTGATTTGTAGAAATTTGTATTTTGTCCACATTTCATGTAAGTGTATTTTTTCAACAACATCCTATCGTAACTATTCAATTGTGTAATAGGTTAATACAATCCTCGAAGCCGCCGATAGTGGTGCGTCGTGGGCCACGAGGGTTCGGCTTCACGATTCATACCGTGCGAGTCTACTACGGAGATACGGACTACTATACTATGCATCATTTGGTTTCGGTGAGTTCCTGTATTTATTTTAAGTATTGTATTTTATTTTTGTTATGGTATCTTTGTGGTCAATTACGTTGTTATGTTTATATAAATAAGTATTTGCTACTATCTCATAAAGAACAATAATATCGCTTGAATGCGTGATCGTTAAATTTTCTTAAACATTTCTGTGTATTGTACCGAAAATTAACACACAGTTATCATTTTTGTAACAAGTTTTTTAAATGATATCGGAAATTCTGATGTTCAAGATTCAAGGGGTTCCTTTAAAACCACAGCTTTAGTAATGTCTACTTGACAATCTATAAGCAGTTTTTTAGTCATTCTGAAGTTTGTGAGCAGAGAAGAGTTGTATGGAATAATATCATCAAGATGTATGAAATAAACTCATGTAATACATTTTCTTTTTCTTTCTCAGGCGGTAAGCGAACAGGGAGCAGCGTGGGCGGCCGGTCTGCGTGCTGGAGACCTTATCACACAACTCAACGGGGAGTCGGTACAAGGGCTGCTGCATACACAGGTATGGTATTAAGTACATCCTCCCCCTTTTACACTGTTCTCCGTTTTACGTGCCTTTAAATATAAATTGCTGGAAAAGGATCGCTGACTCTGAAACCTATGAAATATAATAAATATTATATGCTCAATATATTGATTGACGAATTCGTTAGTAATATACAGAGATTCTTAACGAAATCTATTAAAAATGATAATTTCTATAATTGCAGGAAATAACCAAAGTACATTTTTTTAATATTTCATTAAAAGTTCTTTTTTTAATAATTTTAGGAATTTAAATAAGTATATTTTTTTTAATATCACAAACATTTTTCTTAATTTTTTTTAGGTTCTACGGCTGTTACTAGCTGCTCCGCACGCCACACTACGAGCTACGCCGCTTGATCAGACAACCATACAGGTATGTATTAAACATTATACAAATATTCAAGTGAAACAAATCCAAAATATTACGTGTATATTTAGGACGTAAAACATATTTTTTTTATTTTTTATTTATCCCATGTAAGTAGAAATTCGAATTAAATGAATAGGATGAGATCTCAACTTAGTATCAACAATAAAATTGTACTTATTTCACTAACTACGTAGTGTATTCTTTCATTAAATTAATTTGTGTGCAGGCAGGAGGCAGGCGCCGTGCTGGAGGTCGTAGGGCTTCGGCCCCGCCCCGCCCCCGCCCCCGTCGCCGCTGCTCCCTCTTCCGGAGGATCTCCACCAAGCGGGCTTCGCAGGAGATGCACCAGGTATGGTTTTGGTAACGGGACCCAAAACTAAGTCATTAGGTTTAGGTTGGAGTAAGTTATCTTTTGTCTAAGAATACTAATTTCAGAAAAACTAATAACTTACTATTTTTTAGTAAAGTTACAGTATGAAATTTACTTCATATTAACTTTTTTTTGAACAATTTTACTTGACTGCGGAGGGTAATGTTTTTCTAGCGTATGTATGTATGTCTTATTCTTTGGTAAGCCCGCAACTTAAACGGTTTGACTGACTTTAAATATGAAGTTTTATACTTGTCTAAATTGTGGGAGTAAAATAGGCTATATTTATACAGTAAAGATTTTCGTTCACTTTTAAATAATTTTCTGGTACGATTACTACTGTAAAAAAATTCGTTTTAAATAATTGTCTGGTACAATTACCGTTAATAAAATATTACTGTAAATAAAATATTTTGTGCATTGAGAAATAAATCCGTGTATAACATGAAGCGCGTTTGGTGACGTCAGTGCGTCTATGTTGACGTCAGTGTGTGTGGTGACGTCATAGAGTATGTGTTGATGTCAGTGTGTGTTTGGCAGATGGTGTCCGGCGGCAGCAGCGACTGCCCGTCGTCGCCGGCCGCGTCGCCCGCCGCCGACAGCCCGCTGCACACCACGCAACACTACCAGAGGTGAGGACAGTATCTTGTCTCGTCCGCACGCGTTGAGCCTGAACAAGTCGACAGATTCAAACATGTGGGCAGAGCGTTTGGCATTGTTTGTGTAGATTTGCAGGGCCTTGTAGCATCATCACCACATCATCATCATAGCATAGCTTTGATCAATTCAAACGTTTGTAAAGGTTCAGAGATTGTGGCAAAGTGTCAAGCATGTGGACGCTGCATCGATAATGGTCTTTTTATATAAAAAAAAATATATTTGTCACGTATGACATTGTATTATATCGACTCGTGTAGTATTGTGCCTAACTGAACCATATAATATCGTATCGCATCAAATTATATTGTATTGTACCGTGTCGTACATCGAATGATATCGTATCGTAGCTTACTATATCGTATCCCTCCAGGCCGTCCTCGCTTCACGGGTTGAAGCACAAGCTGGGCGGCGGCGGGGAGGTGCGGCGCGCCTCACTGCAGCACACTGCCGCTGTCGCCGCTCGCCGCGCTCGCCCTCGCCGCAGCCCGCGCCGCCGCCGCAGGACCCCGCCAGGTGACACCCCGCGCGAATGTACCGCACCGCGACACACGACACACTACCGCGCGACTGTACCGCACCGCGCCACACGACACACTGTACCGCGCGACTGTATCGCACCGCGCCACACCACAAGGCGAGGTGCCGCGCGCTTCACTGCGACACCCCGCTATATGACACAGTACAACGTGCGACTGTACCGCATTGTGCTGCACGCCACTCTGTCCCGCGCGACTGTACACTACACCCTGCGGAGCGCGCGTCGCTGCAGCACCCCGTCAAATGACACACCGCGTGACTGTACCGCGCCGCGACACACGACACACTGTCCCGCGCGACTGTACACTACACACAAGGCGCGCGTCGCTGCAGCACACCGCCAAGTGACACCCCGCGCGACTGTACCGCACCGCGACACACTGTCCCGCGCGACTGTACCACAGTGTACTACACACGGCACTGTACCGCGCGACTGTATACTACACACTGCATCACAAGTCGAGTGGCGGCAGCGAGGTGCGGCGCACATCGCTGCAGCATATGACGCATGAATGTACACTGTACACTAAATACGCTGTATCCCACGACTGTACGCTGCGCCACCACAGTACCACACACTGCACTGTGCCGTACCGCACGACTGTACTACACACTACACTGTACCCGCACGATTGTATCCACGGCACTGCGTGCAATACCGGATCGCGCGATATTACTACACACTGCATCGTCTAGAATATATCGTACCCCGCTATACTGCTGCACGACTCTACACCGCACACAAAAAATACAAACTATACTGCATTACCACAACACACCATAACGCACTACACAGTGCTGTACTGTACTGGACTTGTCACTGCACTAAAATATGTCACAAGTGTCAAAATACATTACATAATACATTGTTGGTGTATGGTTTCTTGCTGCATACACTATTAGCGATAAATAAAATACCGAATTATGGAGTAATGATTATATTGTCCAAAACCGATACTTAATTGTAATGAATGAGATGCGCTAAAACTACTTGATATAAATGAGAACGCGGCGCCCTTGTTGGCTAATTGATGCGAACTGATTTGAAAATATAATTATTTAATGAATGACGTGCGCGCGGCTTGGGAAATGCTGACTGCAGCAAATGCACGGTTGCACCGTACATGCTCCCAAGGGCGAAAGATGAAATGAAATGTAGGTATGAATATGTATGATAGTGTAACAAGATGATTCCATTTTGTCCTTATGCTAGAAATCTAAAGTCTCTAAGTGAATTTTGTTTTTCTTGGCATAGGGGTTGTACACTTATTCACTTTATGCACTTTAGGTATTTCACTATACACACTTTCACACCGCACTTGATTATCACATTCACGATCACATTTATTTACGCTCGAGGATTCTGCCGCTAAAGGCAGCTCGATGACAGTTGGTTGAGAACCCGCCTGTTCGGCCCTCGCCACCGCCGACTGCCGAAGTGTCCAGCGCCTGCTACGGACTCTACGTGCCAGGACGATCACGCCAATGACCAATGTAGCTCCCAAGATTACATAAATTAAAGTGTAGTGGTGTACGTCATGATAGGACACCCGCTGGGATAAGTTTTCATTTGATTTGAGACCGTGAATTTGTCTTTTGATTTCTTCTAATTGTTTTTCATTAGAAGAGAATGAGTTATTGAGCTGCAGAGGGGTAGGAATGCTTATATTAATCATATAATTGATAGGTTCTATGTCCTGCTTGTAAAAAATATTTTCAACGTGAATGCTACTGGAACCTTCATTATGCGCATAGATTGTAAAATTTTCAGTTTTAATTAAACATCCTTGATCAACTGTTATTATTCCTGCATTTGTTAACCGAGTAGCCGTTACATGATCTTCACATAACACACGGATGTAGCAACTCCCGCAGCAGAAGAATAGATAGGTATTTATCTTGCTAATTTCTATCCATTCATTAGTACAGGTAGCATAATTGATCTTGCATTTCCTTGTAATTGGGTCCATTTCACATAAATTTTCATAATTTTTAAGATGATAAATAGGGCCTTTGAATAACATAGGCGACCATTTATTCCGTCGTGGTAGACATGAGTTGATACCTTGTTCAGATAATGTTAAGTATTTCTCGTTTCTTAAATTAATAGCAACGTATTCTGCTATCGGTATAAGTCGAGCCATGCTAAAATTACCAATAATACGTGGTATTGATAAAATTTTCGTGATTTCAAACGGTTCTCGTGTTACCAAAGGAAGCGTCGTAATTCAAATAATAAATATTCTTCTGACATTCTTGCTTTATTTTCAATAAATTGTATACGTTTCTAAAATCGTTATGTAAGTTATTAATAGGCAATGTTAATCCTTTGTTAGATGACTTGATATGCTGGTGAGTGTGCTTTTAAGCTGCTCCGGAGAAATTAAATGAAAATTAAATTTACCGTGGTATATATCTGTTACGGTATCCAACAAAGTAGACTGCACACTTGCTAGCTGTCTTAACATGTTGTTCGCCGCTATAGCTCCCAAAGTAAAATCACTCATAATGATGTTTCTCTCGTGGTCAGTCTTTAAAGCATTCTGGATATGTTGAAACTGATTTGATAGGTAATTTAACATTTTATGTTGTTTATTAATGGATTGCTCATTTCTTTTTAAAACGTTGTATTCCACTTCTAATACGGAAGTTTGATTTCTTATAAGTGCCATCAAATGATCTTCATTGTCTTTAATTAATTGTATATCGTGTTTATACTGTTCTGCGAATCTTTCGTCGAGTACTCCGAACAGACTGTTCGCCAGATATCCGACACCGTTAAGAAGACCGCGGCGCTTACGTAAGTCCGCACGCGTGCTAGAATGCTGACTTAGCAACAGCTGGTTATAGTAATTTAATTCCGAGAACTCTTGCTGTAATTGCGTTGATATTGACGTCACAATGCGATATATTTTTAAGAAGATTGCATGTCGTACCTAAATATTTTATATATTTGTTGCATGCTTCTGTACCTTGCCAATATGGATTCATGTTATAATAGGTGACTATTTTCCATTCGTCCCTTATTAATCTCATATCGGTAATTTTGTCAAAGTACAGTCCTTGATGTATTTAATATAATCCACATGATATGAACAATGACATGTGCCCAAAATACTCATGAAAAAAGAGCAATAACGTAGTTAGGGATACAAAATTGTAACCTGATATTTTAGATTGTCTTTTAATAGGTTTGTCATTTGAGACATCAGCCGGTTGCGTCGCTTGTTCGACTTTAGTTTTATTTACCGGGAGTATTGATAATTTTATAATCGGGCGTTTTATGAAGCCACTTTAGTTTTTTAACGTGACCACCCTGACATGGCCGTCAGCTCCCGGATGTAGCTCGACGACGCGTCCTACCGCCCACTTGCCAGGGGTAAATTCGCATCATTGATCATCACTACATCATTAATTGTATGTTGGGTTGCTGATGTTTCCACTTGCTTCGTGCAGACAGATGACTGAGATACTCTGAACGCCAACGCTTCCATACATCTTGAACAATTTTCTGAGTAAGATACCATCTCGTACGCATGTCAGCTTCGGTTTCTACAATATTCATGTCTTGGTTTAAATTTATAAAGCTCGATGGTGTCAGAAATTCCATGTCATCAGGATCTTCTGTTAGCGCGCATAACGGCCTGGAATTCAAAACAGCTTCTATTTGCGCCAACACCGTAGAAAATCCTCAAAAGTTAATCGCTGCTCACCAACGACTCTTCGAAGATGATACTTCACACTTTTAATTGCCGCCTCCCATAGACCACCTGCCGAAGGCCATGACGGGGCATTAAAATGCCACTCTATTTCCATATTAATTAATTCAGTAATGAAATCTTGGTCAAATGTTTGTAATATGTTTTGAAACTCCTGTGCCAAAATATTACTAGCGCCCACAAAGTTTGTTCCATTATCGCAATACATATGCCGCGGAGATCCTTTTCTAGCCGCCATTCTGCGCAATGCTGCCAAAAATGCAGACGAGGAAAGGTCGGAGACCAGCTTCAAGTGAACTATTCTTGTGGCCATGCATATGAAAACTGCTATGTAGCCCTTAGTGGTCTTGATACCACGACCCTTGTTGGCCTTTATAAATACGTGCCCAGTAAAATCTACACCGGTATGGTAGAAAGGTTTGGCTGCGTTGCATCGCTGTGTAGGTAGATCTCCCATTAATTGCGTTATTCTGATTGGGTTATTTTTGCGACATGTCACGCAAGTGTATAACCGGCTCTTGACAGCTCGGTTGCCACCCAAGATCCAGTATTTTTGACGAATAATTGATAATGTCACTCTAGCCCCACCATGTAAGGAAAGGGTATGTGCGTGATCTATTACTAAGTTAGTAAGGGGACCACAATGCGGTAAAATGATAGGGTTCTTCATGTTTGAATTGATTTCCGCCTTATTTAATCTCCCTCCAACTCTAAGAAGTCCGCTTGTATCCAGAAAAGGGTTTAATTGCAATAATTTGCTTTTTGTACATATAGGTTTATTTAGTTGTAAGTTATTAATTTCGCTTGTAAATTCTGCTTGTTGTACATACTTTATTAGGGTATATTTTGCTATATTTATTTCCTTCAAGGTAAGGTAACTTGATTGACATGTTTCCTTTCGCTGCGTTAGTTTTATAAATCTTAAGATCCATCCAAAAACTCTTGTTAGTTTCTGATAAGAACTAAATCTTGTAAGAAGCTCTTCAATTATACTAGTTTTCTTGGTTAAAGAATTTACTTGTGGCGATTGTTTAACTTCTTCATTCGTCTTGTAAATTTCAGTTTGACTACGGCCCAGGCTGGTGTTACTGTCTGACAGCCATAAAGGCCCCTTCCACCATTGAGAGTGTTCTATCAGCTGACTTACACTCATGCCTCGACTCGCACAATCTGAGGGGTTTTCCGCCGACTTGACGTATTGCCATTGCTGCGGAGGCATAATTTTGATAATTTCTCTCACCCTGTTTGCAACGAAGGGCTTCCACCTTCCCGGATTCCCTTGAAGCCAAGCAAGGACGACTTTTGAATCCACCCAACCATATGTTCTGATATTATATTTACTGAGGCATTCATGTACTTTAGCCATGAGTTTAGCCAAAAGTAGTGCACCGCAGAGTTCCAACCGCGGTAATGTTATTGTTTTGTTTGCTGGAACGAGCCTGGCTTTCCCTGCCACCAACGAGACCTTGACGCCTCCCTCCACGCTGATTCTAGAGTAAATGACGCACGCATACGCCTTGGTAGAAGAGTCACAAAAGCCATGAAGCTCCAGCTCATCACCTTCCGCTGTCGTGTGCAACCACCGTGCTACCTGAATCTGATCTATACGTGACATGTCCTCTCTGAGTTGCATCCACTCTTTTAAGATGTCATCTGGTACTGTATCGTCCCACTGCATATTAGACACCCATACCTTTTGAAATAATAATTTTAGTCTGGTCGATACTGGGGACAACCAACCAATTGGGTCATATAACTTGGATATGTCCGACAGCATAGATCGTTTGGTTGGAGTCTTCGTCACCGACTCAATCTGTGATTGGAACTCAAATGTATCTTGTTTAGAATTCCAACGTAAACCCAATGTTTTGGTCGATTCCGGTTGTCTGAATTCAAAATTGTTTTGCCTCTGATCATCCTCTTGCACATTCTTAATTAAAACTTGCGAATTAGATTTCCACTTCCGTAAATTAAATCCTCCAGATTTCAATAACTTGATTAAATCTTGCTGTAGCCGTGATGCTGATAAAATAGACTCCGCCCCGTGTAAAACGTCGTCCATATAAAATGATTGTTCCAAGACCTCTATAGCCTGACTATCTTGATAATGTGATCTTTCATCCTCTGCCAGCTGCTTTAACGTCATCATTGCCAAAAACGGCGCGGCCTTGGTGCCGTACGTGACCGTGCAGAGTTGATATTCTTGTAAAAAGGATTCGGAAGTGTCGCGCCATATTATTTTTTGAAACTTCTGATCTCGTTCATTTACCCAGATAAACCTAAACATTTTTTCGATATCCGCGGTGAAAGCGTAGCGGAATTGTCTCCATTTCAATAACAAAGATTGGAGATCCTGTTGAAGGTTAGGTCCTTTTAACATTAAATCATTTAAACTGCACCCTGATGTTGTTTTAGTGGATGCATTAAAAACTACGCGAAGTGCAGTTGTAGTTGAGTCATTACGTAAAACACAATGGTGCGGCATGTAACAATTAGGTTTCTGGTTTCCGGACGATGGTTTCATATGTCCGCATGCTTTATATTCATTAATAAATAATTTGTACTGTTGTTCGATATAAGGGTTATTCCTGAATTTTCTCTCCAATTGATGAAACTGTGCAATAGCCGTATGTTTGGATGAACCTAAATGCTCCTCAAAATTTTCTTTAAACGGAATTCTGACCTCGTACGAGCCATCTTCCCGCCTTGTTGTAGTTGACTTGTAATATTTAACGCACTGACTATCTTCTTCTGACAAAGAGGGTGATTCCGATATATCTTCTATTTCCCAGAATTTCTTTATATCGTCAACATGATTTAGTACTACGTTACATTGCAGTGTCTTTACATTTCCACATAAAATCCACCCCAAACGTGTCTGTTGTGCTATTGGTAGGTTAGCTTTATTTGATCTGCTAATCCCGTCCAATATAATGTGTGAGTACACATCGGCTCCTAGTAGAATGTCCACAGGTCGGCTGATATTAAAGTCGGGATCTGACAGTTGTATGCCGTCCAAATGGGACCACGTTGGCTTGCTAAACGTGCAACTAGGTAAGTTCTTGACGAGTGTGTTCATAATAAATACTTCGGTATTGAATGAAAAATCGCTATATAACGAATAACATGTTATATTCGTCATACCTTTGCAGCTACTTTCCTTGGCTCCAACACCTGATATTAATCCCTTACAGCGTTTTCTTGGCAAACCTAGAACTTGCGTAGCATACTCGGAGATAAGGGAAATTTGAGAGCCTTGATCAATAAGTGCTCGCATTCTATGAAAAGATCCATCTCTTGCTTGAATCTTAATTACAGCTGTAGCTAATAATATTTCACTTATATTGTTATTGCCTTGTTGCAATACCGAGTTTTGGTTTAATTCTTGAATGCTATTTGTACTAGCAGTAGTTATATTTACCGAATTTTTAAATGCTTCATGCACAAGCGTATTGTGTTTACCTTGACATTCGCGACATCTTCTTTCTGACATACATACCTTATCTTTATGATCGTAAAGGCAATTTTGGCATAAACGCAGTCTTGCTAATGTCTTGCGTTTCTCTTGCGGTGTCATATTTAAAAACTTATTGCAAAAGTAAAGTCCATGAATTTCTTTACACAATGGACACAATAATTTTGCTGTGTTAGCAGGTGAATGACCACCTTTATACGCAGGAAAGGATTGTTTTGCATTGTAATTTGATTTAAATTGTTTTAAGTTAGAGAAGTTATTTTGCGAGTTATTTGATGGTTTTAAAGTATCTTGTTTCTTCCGAGACGACTCTAAAGTAGTAAATTTGTTTTCTAAAAATTTCAAAAAATCTTGTAATTTTGGTAACTCTCTAGGATTTTTTAAAGACTCTAAGTAATTGTTGTGAGACTCCGAATCCAGTTTTTGTAGTAAAATGTGAACGATTAAAGGATCCCAACTAGTTGTATCGACACCAAGCTGTTTAATAGCGTTTAAACATTCTTGTGTAGTGTCGTGTATTTTCTTGATATGGTTTACTGATGTTTGTTGGGTAACTGGCAGGTTTAACAAAGTATTTACGTGCGTTGAGAATATCAATCTTAAATTGTTATACCGATTGTTCAATATTTCCCAAGCGATGGAGTAATTCTCGGTGCTAATAGGCAGATGTTGTATTAACCGTTCAGCTTCTCCTCTTAATTTACCTTTCAGAAATTGCATCTTCTGGGCATTTGAAATCGATATATTATTGTGGATAGCTTCTGTAAAAAGATCTTTAAATGATATCCAGCTCTGATAGCTACCACTGAAATGAGGAATGTCCATCCTTGGAGTCCAACTCTCCTGGTGCGTTACTGACCACATTTTAGAATTAATTGCTTTCTTCATTTCGTTGTAGGTACTCTCATGCTTCGTATAAGATTGTTCATAAGTTACATCCATTCCTTCTAATTCGCTGTCCAATTCCCAATGCAGGGAATCAATTACTGACCACCTTGATTGTAGACTACGTAAAGCGTCTTCTAGCTCCCATTTTTGAGACATGACACTCAAATTTATGGAAGATACAGTCCTAAGGAATGCTCGGAAGTTACTCAATTGTCTTTTAAGCATCTCATCTAATTTGCTATTAGAACCTCTAGAAACTTGCCTGGTAGATGACGACGATTGCTCATCCTCGTAGTCGTGGGAAGGCCCTGCTGATCCCGCCTCGCGCTGCCGACTTGTCTCTCCTTGTTGAGATGGTAGTGGTTGCGATATAGATTTACCAGTAGGTTCCAGTGCAGTTCTTTTTAATAATAACTGATGTTGATCATGGATAAATGATTTTGTTGATTTATAAACATTAAATGCTTGCTCAAACTCATTTTCGGTAAAATACGGATGGGTCCTGCTTCCCTCCGTTGAAAGCCGATCATGATTGTATTGATAATCTGCCCAGTAGGCTTCTAAGGCTTCCAATCTTCTTTTATAATAATCAAAAGACTTACGTCCCGCGGAATCCTTATTTATATTTGTGACTATTTTGGACATAGCCACGTGTAACTCACCCTGATTTTTGTAAATTTCTTCCATGTTTGCTGAGTAATAAAAATGCAACGGTCTTACTTGTTTAATCCCTGCTTACTGCAAACATGTAGACTTTCTTCTCCTCACTGCAATCCCTGATAATCACTGCTAGAGTTCTTGATAACCACTAACAATGTTCTTGAAAGTCACTTGATTTAAACTGATAGTCACTAGTCCGGCACACGTGGTTACAACCACGCCACGCGGTATCACTTTTAAGCTCGAAGGACCATTTAATAATGTATGGTTTCTTGCTGCATACACTATTAGCGATAAATAAAATACCGAATTATGGAGTAATGATTATATTGTCCAAAACCGATACTTAATTGTAATGAATGAGATGCGCTAAAACTACTTGATATAAATGAGAACGCGGCGCCCTTGTTGGCTAATTGATGCGAACTGATTTGAAAATATAATTATTTAATGAATGACGTGCGCGCGGCTTGGGAAATGCTGACTGCAGCAAATGCACGGTTGCACCGTACAGTTGGAAATACTCTTGATAATGTTATCAGAACAATTTTTCATACATCTACATCTCAAATGTCCACCTAAAATAAGTTGCACGTTCAACATTGGTGTAATAATGTGAACAATAACATATTAATAATTATGTGTGTCTTCATATCCTCACGAAATAAGTTTATGTATAACATAATTGTGCTACTTTCACTGTGTTGCGTCAAGTGTTCAGTAAATAATTGAATGCAAGTTCATTATTAACGTGTATTCACACTAACTAATGTGCTATCAGATTTGAAAATATATATTTATGCTACACAAATTGCTAGAAAAGAGTTTATTTTGTTAATTAAATATAGTAGATATACCGCTCAGAGCTAGTTGCTAAGTGGTTGGCTTGTTCTTAAACGCGGGTGTGCAGTTTCTGCCGTCAATGGAGCTGATGGACAGGATATGAAGCACATAGCAGGAAATTTTTTGTGTACCGTACGATAAGTATATTGTAAGATATATATTGTTAGAGCATTGTTTCTCGAGCATTAAATATGTCTGTCGATATTCGCGGTTCGTTCATATAGTACATTTCTTTATTATTTTTTATATTGTATGAACATAATGATGTTTTTGGTTGTCGTAGCTTCACTTCGGCAGCGGTTGTCGGTGTAGACTGCCGTTTGCGTATTAGCTTCTTAAGAGTTTTAATCACTATCTTTCATCGTTGAACTCCGATCTCAAATTGTTTTTAATGCAGTCTGATTGAATCTTCCATTATTTATTCCCGACCTCATTTCGCAAACGACCGTGACTAATATCCCCACCAAGCTCGAGAAACTCTGACCTAACAACCGGGTGCATATTCTGGCACAATGGTCTCATTAAGACCGAGAAGCCATCGCATAAACATAAAACCAAACCGCGGTGCATAGCGTCCGCGGGTGCGAGGCGCGCAGCCCGTCCCCGCTGGCGGCGCGCGACTGCCGCCGCGCCTGGCCGCGCCGCGACCCCGCCTCGCCGCTGCTGCGCCGCGCGCTCTCGCCAGACAGGTGCGTATGTACACACGGACGTAGGGGCGGAGGATCTGGACAGATATGTAGAGTGTAACCTAAAAACCTCCTTCTATGTCTATAAAGGAAACCGAATATTTTGGAGGAAAAAATAAAAAAGACAGTTAGGATGTCATGTCAATTGGTAGATACGTAAATTAATATTTTATGTTTAAATCTTTCATTCTTGTTCGCTTACTTTCGTTTCTTAATTGTATATATATAAATCTATAATATAGTGAGTCGTGTAAATAGCTTCGGAGTATCATTTCCAACAACATTCCTACACATCCTATAGATACACGAAAAGACCTTGTACATACCTTCCCCATTTCCGAATGACACTTAGTTATGTCTTACGTGCATTATTCGTCCTACCTTTTTAAATACCTTAGTCTTATCCACACTACATTATTTCCGAATGAGTCTCAAAGACTTATGTCTTATGTATGTAACTGAACTCCGTGACTTATTCTGAAAGAAAAACAATGAAAAACAAACTCCGATGAAATTCCTTCGTACATAACCATGAGAGGAGTGGTAAGAATTGTCAAAATAATTAATTAGACATGTAAAAAACAAACAATGTTTTTAATAGCAATAATCGATTTTCAATTAATCTTACTTTATATAAATCGATTATTCGATCAGTTATTTTAAATCATTTAAGTGATCGACAACGCGCGATCCGCAACTTTCAATTTGACTGCAAATTTCGTAACTACCTTGACGCCAATTTTATTCAATTTCAAAAATCGATCATTTCTACACTAATATTTGTTTTAATTATTTTAAATAAAGAAAATAACTATCTCCTATCCCTATAATCAATGTTTCCTTACCCATCTCGTACCGACCGCGGCTGCAAGATCCAATGTCCTTTTAAGTTAATGCGATATATACTCAAGTCACGGAGACCAGTTCATTTGGAAATCTTTGACTCTATTATTCAATTTATTTTCATGAAATTACGTAGCTCACATGCTGTTCACATTTATTTCCTATGAATTGGCCTTCTTGAATAGAGTATAGTGTTTAAGATGACCGCAGGTGGCAGTAAAGGTGGTGCTGGATTTGGTCGAGTGTTATTTTTTGGTTTTCAGATTTGGGATACACCACATTTGTCAATATCATTTGGTTGAACTTTTAAAATAAATATCGTCTTGAATTAAGTTACTTTTTTATTTGCCTATATATTATGTATAATAGTATCCAGGCAAATTAATTTTATTGAGGTTGGGATTTTGATAAATGTGGTTATTCCCTAAATGCTTTGTATTTTTATTATCTTAAGTTGCTATTTGATTTTGTCCGGAATTGTAGTCTTATTTTATATAGAAGCAATAGGTATGCCATAAAGGATTTTTTTTATGTTTCATATTTAGCGGTATAAATATTTTTATATTTATTTTCAGCTGTATATTATTTATTTTTATTTGCACTTCGTCAGACGCTTTTCATTTATGTGTGCTTTATGTTTGCTTTGTATGTGTTACAATATTCATTATATTTCATTTGTGTTTCGTTTTACACTTGCATGCATGGCTGTAGACACAATTATTGTATTTTAAAACTTTATGATTCTATTTATAATGTATGACAATATCAATGGTTCTACCTTTTACACATGTTGATTATCTTTTATTTATTTTTTTGATTATTTTATCGTGGTTGTTTTATAATAGGAGTAGATATGTAAGTACGTAGGGTATGGCATATTATGGTTATTATTTATTTGTTTGACGTAGGCAGACGGTATGTTTTGATTTGATGCTTCTTGCATGTAGAAAACGGTGATTTTTTTTCCACTGTTGGGTACGGGTATTCCTTTAGTTTATAAAGAGTAAAATTCAAACTAGATGACTATGGCTAAATGTAGGTTGGTGGGGCTCGATATACTTCTATAATAGTTCTAAAAAAAACTGAATTAATGGATTCGTATGCCGGCTTTTTTAATGGGAAGCAAATCTTAATGTTATAATTTGAATTCGTGTACTTCCAACACTAGGCTCCACCCCCGTTCAGCGGAGGCGAAGTGCTCGATCTCGCCGCTGTGCTGCGCGGGGGGCCCCGCGGGGGGTGCGGCGGGGGGGTCGCGGCGCGGGCCGGGCTGGCGCGCGCCCCCGGGCCCCCCCGCGCCGCCCACACCGCCGCCCCCCGACAAGCCGGATGAGCCCCTGCTGCCGAGGATCGCGGAGGAGAAGGACTCGCCGACGCATCATGCTGCCAGGCTGCCAACCAGGTAACACTTTTCTGAATTTTTTATCAAATGATGTAACGTATTTGTAGGTAAAAGAACATAGTTATTATAAATATCCTCGTAGCATATTGAGTGTACTAGATCCTTTTCAAAGTAATACATACTTTCATCACGACATCACGGCAATTACTAATATGACATTAGTATGCAGATATAAAATTTGGATATGGTTATTATGATACACCAAAAGTAATATTAATCGTTTCAACATAGATGTAGAGAGTACCAAATTATTATTTATGTCATTAAGGGTGTGTTTTATTTATTAATTAAGAATATAGGATAAAATTCCTAGATACCATAGATAGACTATTTTTTTTACGATTTTGTTAGAAAACTAAAAATTCACACCTGAAACATTACTTTTGAATCACGTACTCATTGGCCTAAATAAGATTAAAAAACTATTTTTAATGACAAATGTCTGTATTGGGAGCCTATTTATTCCATGATATTTATATCTTGTAATAACATGTATGTATTCCCAGGACCCCAGCAAAGCAAAGCACGCCGAGCATATTCACGTCGTCGCCGAAGCCAAGCCTGGACAAGTCTGCGTTCGACGCGAACGCATCGTTCGCTTCCTTATCGCTATCTGACGAGTCGTTCGTCGCCGATACGTCCATTGACATGTCGAATTTGGATACGTCCAGGGAGATTACTCTGGGTAAGTAAATTGAAATGGATATGAGTTTTAATCGTTTTTAAATTACATCAGATATCTTCAATAATTCATTACATATATTAAATTACGTCGTCAAATATGAAGTAATTTAGTATTAATATAGATATCCAACTCTTTATACGTATATACACCAATAGTGAGTTAGCATTTTTAGCAACTAATGATTTTTGTTTTATATACGTTATGTAATATGGCAACTTTACCTTGAATGTGCATAACACTTCATTGTAAATAAATCATGAAAACAAAGTAAACAATGACAATTGTTGTCTTAATTACAGATGACAGTCGATCAAGCACAGAGTCAAGCCTTACAACATCCGAAATGAGCAAGAAACTGAACACAATCCCTGAAACGATGCCACCGGTCATCGAAGCGCAGCTTAAGATCAGAAAGAAGTCTGATTCCAGTATAAAAGAGGAACCGAAACGAGACGACAAGGACAAGTCGAAGAAAGACAAACCCGAACTCAAAAAACAAGACTCAGTTAAGAAGATAGAGAAAATAGAGCCTAAGCAAGAGGAGAAAGTGCTTCAAGAAGTAAAAGAAGATAAGACGAAGCAAGAGAAGGCGATGGAGCGAAGCGGGTCTGTGAAGAAGTCTGAATCGAAACAAGACAAGGCGATGGAGAGAAGTGGTTCAGTGAAGAAATCTGAATCGAAGCAGGATAAGGCGATGGAGAGAAGCGGGTCAGTGAAACGATCGGAAACGAAGCAGGAGAAGGCGGAAGCGAAGAAGCAGGAGAAGGCGGAGAAGAAGTTGGAGAAATTGGAGAAGGTGGAGGCGAAGCGGAGCGAGTCGATGAAGAAGATAGAGTTGAAGAGACAGGAGTCTGTTGAGGCGTGTAAGGTATGGATAGTAAATATATTGTACTTTTTATGGTTTCATTTTATGTTGTTTCTAGTGATTTTTGACTGTAATTCATATCACATCCTAAATAAGAATAATATCTGGGAAGATTTAAGAATATGTAATTTTTTAATGATTACCATTATGTATTTTGTGTTAAATATAATTGCGGTATAATTTCGCACGTTCGTATCAGTTCGTTCAATTATGTCAGTTATTGAAAGCTTTGACTTCGGTGCAAACTTCGGCTAGTTTTTTCCGAAGATGGCCGAAGTCCTTCGACTTCGGCCCAGTCGAAGCTTCAGATATAATAATAATTGTTTGTTTGAATAAAGTTGCAGTCACCGGACGCGATGGAGTCGAGCGACACGCGCAAGAGCGGCAGCAGCAGCATGGTGAGCAAGCTGCTGGGCGTGATGGGCCGCAAGCGCGACGACGAGGACGCGCGCAACGCCAAGCGGAACGACAAGCACGCCAAGAAGAAGGTGGGTCTGGTGCCATCCTCACGGTCCTCATAGTTTTTTTTGTAAATCAAACATATGGCGACTTCCCGCTACTCGTCAAGTGATAGCGCCACAAGAATTCTGAATCACGCTATCGGAGTTTTCTAAAAATCCTATAATTATACAAGTTCTGAACTAAGACTGTTGGAGCACGGCACCCCGGGCATGATCACCTAGTTCGACGGGAGATCTCCCTTTGCCAAAAACAGACAAGCATGCCCCTGAGGACTAATCTGGAATGACTCGGATAAGTATGTCTTCCATACCTTGTGGTTCGACTCCAGCGGCACCACCGCCACACCTATTTCTGCCTCATAACAGCAGTGTTAAGCGCTGCTGTGTTCTGGTTTGAACGGTGTCGTAAGGGAGGCATACTTTTCCGAGGCGTTCCAGCTTCATCCTCAGAGGTAACGGCGTATCTATGGCCGACGTCAGGTTTGAATCTAATCCTATCTGGGGTTGATTACAGATGTCCATGGGCGGCAGTAGCCACTTACCATCAGTGGACTGCAAGCTCGTCTGCTAGTCCTAGATTATAAAAAAAGGTAAAAGCGAAACAATGCGGACGCCGCCCTTGTAAATGTATTTGTCATGAGAATCAATGTCATCTGACTTTTATCTTCGTATATATCATCATGTCATTTTTATCATCATGTCCTTCCGTACATTTTTACATACATTATGTACATTATGATTTTTATATCGTCAATATTTTCAGCGTAGCTTTTATTACAACCACATTTGACATTATCTTTTTATGATATTTAGAGAATAGAGTAAAATAGAGAGTAGAGAGTACAGTAGGAGTAACTGAACAAAATTTAAAATAGGATCTATGAAGAATAACCAATTCTCTTTACATTTAAATTCCACGCCTGATTTTGGCTATGAGACTTTGTTATATTGTGTTTTTATAATTAATTTCAGAATTCCAATCAGCCCGCTCCACAGCCTCAAGTACCAGGCAAGCAGACCGAACAGGTGGTCGTAATGGAGAAGAGCACCGACAAACCGGACCCGACTGACGACAAGAAGTCGAAGAAGGGGCGGGGCCGCGCCTCAAGCTCCTCCTCCGGCGAGAGGTAAGAGCGAGACGGGTATATACCGCGCGGACACGTTAGAGCGGGACGGCAATACGTCGTGGAACTGTCGCGTAGTGCTTACCAAGGTGAAAGCGTGTTCAATACGAACCAACAACATAGTGATATAACGATGAATAACGTATATATTTTGATCAATTCTTTAGTCTGTGTTCTCCTTGCGTATGTATACATAATAATAATAAGCGTGTTTATCGCGATTGGAGCGTAAAATGTACTCGTGTCGTATTTCTGAAGCCATTGTCATATATTTTGTAATATGTAGTGTAAGTGAGCGTAATTGAGTACAATTTTGCACGTATCAATCGTTAAGGCATAGGTCTACGTTTAGCTAAGCGCGTACATTTCATAAGCGGAAGCGATCGTCGTATTAAAAATTAACATTAGTCGTGGACTTTGATTGTATTAAATTAGAATTGCTAACGATTAGTAGGGGAATTTAGTCGTGCTCGTGTGGGAAGCCTTAGCTTGGCTGTGATGTACCTTCAAATACCTGATAAGAGATGGCGTTATATCTATTCAGACTAATATTTGCAAAGCGGCATAATTTTTAACGAATTACTGGTGATCGTGGAATATTAATGCCTTATGTGCATTATCGGGCACAATCCGCCGAATAATGTGTCGTACAAAGACGAATATGTAAACGCCGTGCGCGAATAATCTTTTTATTAGCGTCAATATCGAATAAAGATTCACGAGTATTTGTGGCTAGCAACGAATACGCCCGAGTAAGCTATTTACATACTTTGACCGCGTATATTCGTCTATACTCGGCGAATATCTAAATGTATCATAAGTCCACCAATTTCTTGTACTTGAACCTGGTATAGCCATCTCTTATCTGGTACTTGCAGTGAGCCGCAGTGTAGGCATCTAATAAATGAATAATTGAGGCTTATGTCCGCTGGCTGGACACTTATACAGCTAAATATTATGTTTTTGTCGATACAATCTTCATTTGATTCAAATAAATTCGATCAATTTGTGTGCCTTTCTATCAGAGGTCTGAGGTGCAACTTCGGATTGGTATAAAATCTACTAATAGTATTGCTTAATTTTCATTCAATGATTTTTAGTTAAACATACTTCTTTTCGAAAAATACAGTTAACACCATGTAATCCGGTTTTTGTCCATCATTGTAATAATAAAAATAGACAACGAAAAAATAATACGAAATAATCATTTTTTACATATGCAACCTTATAAACATTACTTTAGATTATTTTTTAAAGAAATGATTTAGTATTGCACGATTTCTCAATATTTTATTGAATTTTTAAAATTGTATCACACGAAACTTTTCGATATTTGATTTAAAATATTTAGTGATATTGTAAAACAATAAAAATGTATGTAATTGAAGGTTTATTTATATATGTTAAGCCAGTGCGTTCTTGAATCGATTTTTGCGTAAGCGCTTAGACCTATGTATGTGTATATATAAGGTATTTCGCTGACTTATCGTTAAGATTCATTGAATAATTGTAGAAAAATAATTTACTAACTGTAATATGTTTTAGAACAAGTGATACATTTTTTATGTTATATAAAAGTTAATTTCGCTATCTGAACAATTTTTCATATAGTTATTTTACTTTTTTCTGTACGATTTATCTTTTCTCGTTGTAAAATTATCGCTAATGTGTCTCGAGATTATTAATCTTCTTTATTTATTATTTAACTCGATCTGTCAGTGATAAAGCAAGAGGCATTGCGTCTTAATCCTAAGGGGTAGCGATGCATCTGATGACATAAACATGCATAGCATTATACTATTTCTATGACTTAATTTGTACCAATCTTATTGTTCTAATTTCCTTGATAAATAACACATAATTATACAATCATACAATTTGGATACTTAACGATAAGTTGGTGAAACGGAGTCTTTCTTAATCTATATTACGTACTGTATGTGATTCTACTCATTTCTGATGTGATTCCCCACGAAATGTGTGTTAGTTACGATTTTAAACTTCTTCATAATTGTGTACTATCAAATGTAAATAAAATATCGCGTTTTACGCTCGCAATACTATGATTGTGTGTGTCTTGAAGTCATGATAAATAATGATGATTACACAAAGACACACATCCACGTATCATATTAACCATTTTGATATATGAATGGGTTGAAGTTGATAGTCTGCTGTGTACGCACGAAATACGATGATTCGGGCGTTGTCGTACTCTTACGTTGTCGGTTTGTGCTTGCATGGGGCTTCGGGACGCATTCTATGGTTTCATAGATACTTTTCCTTCAAAACACACCACAAGAACCGCGGATCACTAAGATACATCAAAACAAATGTGACAAGAAGGCCCGAGAAATGATATGAGCTTCAATTTCTGTGAATGACTTTAAGGCTCGTCACCAATTAAACATTTCATCGGAAGGTTATGTTTAATCTATTTTCGAAATTAACGGGAAGTTCGTTGACGTATGTACAAAATAGACACCGAAATTTTGCCAGACCAGTAAGAACGCGAGTAGTATTAAGTAGTAGTAGTATGAGTAGTAAAATGCAAATACTGTGATCTCTTTTATACTGCCAAATCTATTTTTTTCGTTCACATCGACTTCATTTCGTTACGATTTCGTGGGGAAACGTGTCCGAAGGGATGTCTTTGTCGTCGGTGTTGTGTACAATAAATTAATAAACTAAAAAAAAGTAAATAAAAATTATATAAAATTAAATGTCGCTGTAAGCTTCCCCTAGACTGTGTATAGCTTTAGTCTCGTCCCGAGAATATACATTTTAGGGTCGTGTTCGACTGGCGTAGCGAGGCGATGTGTATCTTATGTGAATATAGAAACTATTAAATTGAGATTAGAAATAATCGCGGGCAGTTATTTGCGATGTGATGTGTAACTTTTATGAGTACAGAAACGATTGTGATTAGGAATAATCGCTGGCATTTTTATCGTCAATACAAATGTTTCTCCTCTTCGCCTCTCTTTGCGCAGAGTGTGTATAAAATGGAGACAATATTTTGAGCGGTAGAACAGAAAAAGGTACAGGGACATTTATTTGAAAATTTAATCCCTGCTTGACTCAGGTTCAAATAGGAAGTCGTCTCCATAACAGACTAGTAGGCAAGAATTAATGCATATATTAATTAAGTCTTCTGTAGAAAATATCGCTTTAAAAAACAATCGCTTCGCTCCGTCGGTCGGACCGAACCCGCTACTCTAATGACTGTATTCGGTTTTGGTTAATTATTTTCCAGTATTACAATGTTGATGCGTTGAAAGGCTATTTAGTGTTTTATAAATTACTATTAAATATGTCGGATTTGCGTCCACGCTTGGTCACGTGATGTGTAACTACTAAGTTTGATAAGCACGGAAGTTTAAATCAAAATAATAATAATTTTATTAACATAGGATTGCTAACTAAATTACCTAAAAATTATGTCTGGTTTTTCGTTAAAAATCGGCTCAGATCGTACCTCTGAATTCGTCTGTAAATCGCATAGACAAAAAATATACAGATAAAAAAATAGAAATTTACAAATAAGAATAAACAGATGTTTTGTTTCTTTTTACCTTGTATAGAAAATTCAAATCATTTTGACATTTTGATTCTTCATTATTGGACATGAATGTAAATGTATAATGTAAAATGCTTTAATGTAATGAAAACATTTACATTTTACACTTCCGTGGTTATTGAAACTTCGTCGAGAGTTAGTATTTATATTTTATTAATCTCATTTTAAGCTTAGTGAGGGTTTAGCTGGTGATTTTGTAAACGATTTTGATTTCGTTAGGCGTTAGAGTCGTATTGTGATATAATTTTTAATGTTTAGTAGTTTTTTTTTTTAGAAATGCAATATTTTATCCTATTAGTTATAAAACTAACCGCTTCCCGAGGCGTTCGCTTTTAGCGCTTTTTAACTTCTACGCTGTATTTTTAATTAGTTTTTAGTTAATTTACATTTATTTCGTCTTTAGTTTTTTTGTTTGTTTTTTTTTGTAGATAACGTTTCTTTGTGTGGTTCCAGTCGTATTTTTAGTTGTACATGTGTGAGATACAGCGCCATCTGTTTCCTAACGGCTTGTGTATTAAATATGGGTATAGGAAAACGATATTGGAAAATTATGAGCAAATTCCAAAAAGATGATACGAAACAACTATCTTAATAATAATTCGCATGCGAAATCTGGAATTTGAACTAAAACACGCTTCGTGCAAATGCCGATATTTTTGGTAAAATAATAATAAATATTTTTTTATATTATTTAATAACAATATAATTAATTCATAGCGACTGGACACACTTTATGTATATGTTTTAACTTTTTTTACGTTTTCCATTCGATTCTACTTTATCGACACGAATTATTACGAACTCTTCGATCTTTGAACGAATTTTAATTAACTGTTAGAAAAAAAAAACGATTATTATCGATTTCTTATAATATGTTTAACATTCCGATCATTAATCCAAGTGCCATAGTGTTAAGAACCTCCCCTCTAAAGTTAACCAATCTTTTCAAATAATTTTCGGTTGTTGAAAATAGCTATACCATAATTTGAAGCAGAAAAATAAATTTCAAATACATATGTAATATTTTTGTTTATGGTATAAGTATCCATAAAAAAGTTGTTACTCCAGATGACAATGGCCAATGCAGCGGGATATGCTTTAGACGTTTCCCAGTGTTGAGTATAAATCCGTGCCCAGCAGTGGGACATAATATATGCATGGCGGTCAAAAAACGGCGCATAATAATTTCTATGGGAGGTGTCGATCAATATAAGTCTTCCATTGTTAACATGTTAATTTGTTAAATATCTCTGGCTCTCATATTTACCTTTAAATAAGTTAATTACAGTTATTTTACTTCTCCCGTGTAATAATTTTTAATTATGATTCTCGCAGGTCGAGATTTAATAAAGTATTATGCGAATTGACTATGTCAATTTATAATTATAATGCTTTTTACCCAGAATTTAAATCAATAATTTGTGTCACATTAGGGCCTTCACCTTATGTTTTATTTTAATACGATATTTGCATATATTTGTGGCATTCAACATTCCAATAAATTATTTTTCTGAATTTAAAAGGAAAAAATATTTTCAAATTAAAAGAAAATATTTGTACTACGCCTAAAATTGATAAAACCGTATGTAAAAATGTTTTGCTTATCTATGCTTGTAAGATTGCAAGGATTCATAAGTAATGTATTTAAATAATTTAAAATGTTCAAATTATTACAGAAAACTCACAAGAGCCATTACTAAAATTTTATAATATGTAATTATACAAAATATAAAATTGAATTACGCGAAATAATCATAACTTAAATGAAATGATGTCAATATTTTTTCAAAAACAACTTTGCATAAAACTCAACAACCATGACAACAATATAACAATTTATAAAAAATACTTATAATTGTTGTCCTTAAAACTGTTTATAGAAGAATTCACTTTTAATTGTTCATGTCAAAATTATTAAACTTTCTGTATTCTTGTTTTTTTTTTGGTTGAATATGTTTTGTCTCTATCTTCTAACCACTTTGATAGCATATATTCAGCTTTCTAAAGTAGAATAAGTCATTTACGTGAATAATACTCATTGGTTGGTTATTTTTAATTTATAAATGATTTTTAGTAAAGTTTATTTACTTGTGCGTGGTCAAACAGGGTAAAATTATGCCCGTATGTAAATCCCTACTTTTATATGTGATAGTCATATGCCCGATGTTAATACGCAATCTATCTATTTTTGTCCAATTTGACAATATATTGTGTAAACAAATTTTCAAATGTTGGTCTTTAGCTAAACATGGATAGATCGTTTATTAATAATGGGCAATAATACTGATGTCAAATCTTTTGAATTACAATGACGTAAATGCAAATACGTATTCTTTGAATTCCTTCGCATACACACTACTTCCATCTAGCAGAAATTAACTGCAATATGTACACTCAATTTTGTATGGGATAGTTTGCACTTTCTTACCCAAGTGTTTATTGTACAAAAGACACTTAAACGATGTTTTTCACATAAGTCATTGTAATTCTTAGGTGCACTATAAATTTCTGAAACTTCATAACAAAATATTTTTAGGACAATTTCGTCATACTTCCGATTAGCTTAAGCAACTTTGTATAATGTTTATATGTCACTTGTATCTAAATCCTTTAATACTATCATGTATAAGAGTTAGGGAGGTCGCACACTGGATATATTTGTAGCGCTATAATTATTTTGAGGTTATTCATGTACATTTATTAATGTACAAGATTGACCGTAAAATCTGCTTAAATGTGATGGCCGCTATTTTTTTTGGAAGAAATGGGGCTAAATATGATTTTTTAAAAATAAGGAAGTAACATACTATTGAAAAAATATGCAATTCTTAAAAAAATGTGACATGATACAAAAAATAACAAAATACACTTCAGTCATGTGGCTGGATTTTGACTAAACATTCGTTCAGAATGATTATGGCGTTATAGATCGTATATTTAAAAAGACGTGCATAAACAACTTGTGAATCAAAAAGTACGCTAGTGACCAACAGAAATGATTTGTTTATTATTATCATTAATTAGTTGATCATTAAATTGTTTTGGGACCATGGCTTAAAATTATATGTATATCTTGATGTTATAATTTTAGCGAAATTTATCAAAAGAGCGATTCGTTTTGTATGTACGCAGCAGTCATGTTGGTTCTACTAACAAATGTTTGAAAATATATTAATTAATAAAATATTGAGCAAATATATATGATTTGCTGTTTTATACGACTGAATGTATATGCGCTATAATGTTGTCATTAATCAAGGAACGAAATAGACTTCGGATAATGGTTGTTTCTAGACTCGCCATAAGATAAGGAGTTTATTTCGTTACTAGGTCCTTACCATTTCGCATTTAAACATTGTTAGTAGATCCTAATTTCGATGTTAAGTTTGTCGTAGAAGGCTTGTCAGTAGTATTATTTCATTTTCATGTGTTACGTTGCCTGCCATAATAATAAAATTTATATATTAATGCAAAAGTAATTTAATATAACTTAGTTTTTAAAATGTTGAATGTGATTTATAAATAAACAAGTGTCTATAGTGAGCGAGGGGATATTTTCTGTAGACTAATATGTGTATGAATTGATATGAAAATAAAGTCATGAATAAACTGTTTGTGTGCTGTTTTATTTTGTATTAACCTTTTTTTGTTTTTGGGTACCTGTTTTTTTTTTGTAATCTGTGACTCAGATTTGATCTGAGTGTGATCAGATTACAAATAATAGACAAATAAATAGGTTCGTAGTAGGTCTGAATGCTGATTGGCTCAGTTGAGTTCTTCTCGGTTTATTTGCATGTAGTTTGTAAGATTGCAACAGATTATTACAATACCATACATGGTAACGTTAGTTTAGTCCTTAGGGATTACAATACAACAGAGATCTGTATGTACATAAGGTAATATACCTTTGTACACAAATGTTAGTTAGTTTTCTTGATCGAAGTATACGTAAATGTACAGTAGTAATTGCAGTCTGTGTAAATTGTTTGATAAAGGAACAAGTAAGACACAAGATACAGTTTTTAAATTTTATTTTATTGAGGTGTCCATTTTGATGTAACGACTGAAAACCAAAAACACGCTAATATAAACCCGTAGCAAAGCTAAACGTCTCATTATTACCGGCTAAACGACTTGACTCCGGGTCAGCGTACAAATAAATATTATATGTAGTTTGTTTTGTGCGCGGAAAAATAATGGCGACGTCGATAGGAACTTAAACTGTTGTGGTTTACAGTAATCAAAGCTGGGGCCCTTGGAGTACAAGGACGAAGTAATCGTATCGACTCCGAATAAGACATTTTGGTGGTTTATCAGTCGGATAGATTTTAATAGACTTTAGTAGGTCTAGTACCTATAGCTGTGAATAATGAACACATTTGTTTATTTAAAAAAGTTAAATATAATAATAATAATTTATATTGTTTACGTATTTCGCCTACGTTAATTATAAATTGATTTAAAGTAATTACGAGTCGATATTGTCACTTCGTCTATGTAAGGTTTTTATCAATAAAAGCAAGATCTGAAAATCAGCCCAAAACACCCCAGTAAACATTAACAAACATGAAATTCCAATACATAAATTTACACTCATACAATAAATATTACATTTAATAAATAATTATGGTTTCAATTCATTCCACACTGACCACTTAACGTGTTCGGGAGAATTAACTACAATACAATATTAAATTATACAATATAGAATTAGTTATAATAAATAATTTAGTTCGCTTACAAAAATGTGTCCGAAGCTACATACACATTAACCGTATCAAATATCTTATGTAACACTTAGATACTCGCGAACAACTCGCCGAGTAGCTCGTCGAACAATGTCAAGTACGTAAACACACGAGTATAGACGCATTATGTTTTGATTCGCGCCAATCTACACCCGCTGGAGAACGATCGAGGGTCTTGGCGAATATAGAATACACCCGATTAGGTGAAACAAACTCCCATTCGGGCCTATTCGTCTGATTCGGCGAGTATCTAACCGCAAATTTAAGCGTAAATGACACGATATTTGACATTGTCAATGTCTTACCATACCACACATTATGAGTTCTCAATTAGAGGAATCAGACAGGTTTCTACAGTATTACTAGTTCAAACTTACAAATCAACTATTACATTACCCTGTTCTACGGAATTAAGGAAAAGGAAACGTACTATAGGTATGACAAAGATATTATACATGTGTAGAATAGTCTTAGAAACATTGTTTTTGTGTTGTCTGTGGTATACAATGCTCATACATTTAAAAATTGAACTTTTATCGTGTGACGTCACTGTCGGAATACGAGTACGACTAATCTAGACATGTATTATATCTTTGGGGTATGACAAAAAGATACAAAATCTAGCTGAAACTAGAAATCGGAGGGTCCGAAGCACCTTTCTCGGACCCGCCTCATTATATTCTCGTCCGGGGTTAATTTCCAATCTAGACACCTCGTTTCCACCTCTTCAGCATCCTGAGATTGCGATTCAAACAAATCTCTGGAGTGCTGGCGAGGTCTTTCTATTTTACTTTGCAAATCAGGTTTTTTCCGCTCACTTTTTTGAAAGTCGTCGTTACGTGGACGCGGCGTTTTCCACACGCGAGGCTCGGACGATTTCAACACGACATTTGGTGGGGAGAAGTAAGAAAAGAACGGACTCGATGTCTTTGTTTCTTTTTTCTCGTCATTATTGGCCATTTCGAGAAAGGAGAATGTATAATCTGCGTCAAATACCTGCTCTCTCACGTACGAGGTGACGTGACGGCGGCTCACGTCAGCCGGTGGCTCTTTGAAACTATTCGACTCGAACCTTTCATTGTCACAAAGCTTTGTTTGAGCTTTCTTCACGAATGCAATAAAATCGTAAAATCTCTCGATACTTTCCGCGCATTTGTAGCAAATCGTGTGCAAATTATCAGTTTCTTCAATGACTAGTTTTAGACACACGAGAATTTTGTCTAACATATTTGTTTTACGGCAATAACTTCCGAATAGGGATACGTTAAAATCGGTCACCGAAAGACACAAGCGGCAAGTTAGGTGTGACACTTCCATTTTTACAATTTTTCAATATTTTTATATAAACAAGTAGATAGCATTAGCAAAACCTAAGTTTCCCGCTAAAAATCTGCTAGTCTGTGATTGGTTGATTTCACAGATAAAAATATTATTCGGCTGCAGATAAAAAAATATTTTTTGCATTTAGTTCTAAGAATAAAAGCCACGTAAATAGGCATTAATAATATTTTTGCAAAAAATACTACCTTGGACGGCTTGATGGATAGTATTATGTAGGTTCATTGAACTTTTTGAATATTGAAACTTAATTACTGGATTTTGCCGGAATATTTAAACCGTCAACTACGTGCGCGTAGAACGTAAACAAACAAGTACTGTTTAATTTATTTTAAATACATCGATATTATATCGATGTTTAAATATTAATTTGCGTTATATTTAATATTAGGTTAAATAGATACCTAAATGTAGTATTCATATTTTGCTAGAAATATTTAGTAATAACTAAGTAAATTTCAAGTAATTTTAGACACTGTCCAAAGAAATTCTCATAAATGCGAGGTTTCCCTTACCATACACCACATTCCATTGATTTCGATTAATAGAGAAATGTTAAGAGATTGAAATAGTTAAAAATTATGATCGATAACACTGGAATAAGACAGACATGACATGTGATATTGATTATGAAAATTAGATAGAGCTTGTTCATAACAATTTCATTAAATTACGAGATAATTGATTATTTAATTATTCAAAAATTATTTGGAAATATTATTAACGATAACCGGAATAATTATTTGATACTTAAACCATAAATGGCCATCCAAAATGTACCTTATTTATAACAAGCAACAAATATTATGCCAGAATAACTTTAAGTTCCTAACCATTTTGTCTCACAATGAAGTACTATATTCGACTTGTAGTATTTTTACATGTATATAAATATTAATAACCAATAAAATCACAAAATCCGTTACTACTCTTCACTACAATCACAAGCCACCACACTCCTATTTGATAGATAGTGATCTTTCTTTGTAAATTATTGAATAAATACATTATATCGTTACAGTCGTCGTTTTGAAGCGAAGCTAGTTCATTTTAAATACTGCATTAAATTCCCCTACTTATCTGATTATTCGACGAATTGTGACATTTTTATGTCGAACTATCGTATAGTAGCGGGAATAAATTCGGGTAAAGAGAAGACACACGCTCAAATGCATATTTATATCATAGATGCGCCCTGCCTTAGTGTAACAGCTTCAAAATTTCGACACTACGATTATGTGAAATTACTAACAATCGGAATAATTGTCAATTATATAACGATTTGATGTTATAAAGTAATGTCGCGATATAAATAGGATTAAAAGAGCACTGCACTACAGAACAATGTCATGCCTCATGCTACAATTTCGGCTCTAGGACGCATCCTTGACTTTAAATCTAATTTAAGCTCATATGTCACAATTCGCGGAGTAATTTTTAATTGCATGGACTAAACGTCATCCTCTTTTTTGCCCCAGAATTTATCGAACCTCGTACGAGCCCTGTCGAGGACTTCGGCGGCAGTAAGTCCGCCCGTAGTGGGCTCGTTCACCACAGTCGTGTCCACAACACCCGGTGCTATCTGAGTAGCTTCAGTCGACTTCTTAACCACTTCCTTTTCTTTAATAGATTCTTGTATAGGTGTTTCTGGAGTCAGTTGGTTGCTATTTATTCCATTAATTCCGTTAATCTTGTTCATGTCTAAAGCCCTAGTCTCATCGATAGGCGTGAGGCTGGTCGGTGTGGTCGGCGTCTTGTCAGTGCGCTTGCTCAGGCTTGTGGGTGATTCGCTCTTTTTCAGCGAACGAATCGGCGACATTTGTTGATGGTGAATCGGAGCGATTTCTGGAACATCATTCGAATAGTTTATTTTCCATCTTTCGAGCACAGTTCGCTCTTTGGGAGTTTCAAACATATTCTCTGCATACGACAATTTTGAAGCCTCATCAATATATAATTTGCACTACGCAATAAACATGTTTAAATTTGAAACTTCCAACTGTACACCAATAAGCACATACAATACCATTTATTGCTTTAACAAAGAAAACCATATAATACTTTTTTACATAAACGCTTACATTTATCTATATACTCCCATTTAATTAGGTTTTATGAGAAACCCTTATATTTTTGCAGTACTTACTTTCACTTGCATGTGGAAATTTTCGTTCAATTTTGGAAAATTTTAATTAAAATACCAAATATAGTTTAATTCCAATTTTACCGAAATTTTGAAATTATTTTTCTTTTTCGAACTTGTATCAATATTTTTCAATTTTCCATGCTTTTTGCTAACTGAAGATATTGGCACCAACACTGAACTATTTGTCTACATGCTAGAAGAGAGAAAACTAGAAGAAGAAGAAGTACTCAGGCATGATTATAGATAGTAAAATTATTATTGTGGGAAAAATATATATAATGGGAAAATCTAATAATGAGAAGAATCTTAAAAACAGTGAGGTATCTATAGGTGAATCCTCTTTAGGTCACATAATATACTATGTGCAGAAATAACAATTCTGGGTCTGCTATTAAAATGTCTATGACAAAAATGTTGGTGTCAATATCTCTTAAACTCATGCTATCTATATTTATATTTATAGTAGGTATAGTATATAGTATAAACCCCAAGTATATTTTATAAAGCTAACTAATATTCATTTATTTCTTTTTCAGAACAACATGCAATCTTTTTTAAATTCATAAAAACAATTGACAGCTTGTAACACATTCGTTAACATATCTATAACTAGTTATGTAGGGAATTTAGCATATAAGCCTTTCGGTTTATGATAGCTAGGAGGTATGGTAGAAAGATGCCAAACCTGTGTCAACATATATAACCCCTATATATCTAAACATCTAAACGTCACCAACACCCAAAATCTATATAATATATAGTGGCATCTTCCCAAAACGGGTACAGGCAGCATGCAAAAGTGAACGATAAATGGTATGAATAAATAATAGGAAGGTTGAAGTGCCATACAGTGACAGTGTACGAACGCAAACATCGAAACAGACACACACACAGACGAGTGAATACATACGTGGTCGACGTCTCAGCGGAGTACGGTCAAAATAAATAAAAGCATCTCAGTTATTGGATTAACACAATTTAATCATGAACTATTCAATAGATATAATTATAAAAAACAGGTTATATATTTTCTGGTGTCGATTGTGTGTCGTGCTAATGTGGCAGTGAATTCTTAATAACTTAAAGTCAGCTCTCGTAGAGTTCACTGTCGCATGGCTGTCTGTCACACTCATTATCGTGTGTATGGCCGATGGTCTAGGCGGTGGCGGTGTTCGTCGTACCTGCCGGCTTCACTGCGACACCGTCTTCGGCCACGGAGCTACTCTTAAACTCAGAGCTAGGGCGCTTAATGCTCTCATCTGAAATATGGTGAGTCGTATGGTCGGATGACGTGACACAACAAACGCTACGTTCTACGTCCACAGATAGAGTTTTGAGTGTTTGGTTAATTATTAAAAAACGGTTATCATTTTGGATTACATACTAAGCATATTTAAATATTAGATTGTAACAATATATTAGTCAGGACATAATAATGTGTGCTTTATGAACATTATTAATAAAAACAATATCTGTAGACTATGAACAATGTACAAAGAAAATTAATCACTGAGATGATCACAAATAAATCGTGGTATGAGAAATTGAATGAGTGTAGATGACTTAATATTTTTCAGAAAACTTTTGTAGTGTTGCTTATATTTTTTTGACAGTAATGTACATGATTTCATTGTGTTTTTGAATTCGGTGTCAGTGTTGCAAGCTCTCTACATGTTTACTAGTGTGGGGTTGCTATTCACACCTTCGGTACATAACAGATGACGTAATGAGTATTATGCAGTCAAATGTATGTCTAGCGTACTGTCGTGTTGCATGACAGTGTGATGGCTTGAAACGAGAATTAAATCACCCATATCAACATGCCAATTTCACAAAACAATGTAAGTACTTAATAAAAACCCTAACACTTATAAGGTCATGTCTAAACAATAGTTTTATATGTAAATCTGAATTTCGAAAAAGTTTTGTATTGTCATATTTTCAGCTGATGTTATATAAAAATCCGTAAATCGTAATTTTTAAGGTTCTACAAAAAATCTAATCAGATATTCTTATTATTTATATATCTGCTCAGTTGGGAATATAACCTATAATCAGGTTTATAGGATAATTACTTTTTAAAGAATGAAGATATTATGTGAGAATATATCTATAGGAATTGTTTTTATCAAAAGTAAAATAAAGTCTCTCAGCCTAGTTATTTTTTAACTATTGTTTAGATATGACTTAGACTTATCTTTAATTATATCTAAATTATTAAATAACGAAACCGTTTCTTTCATAATAATTTCAAGTTAAATATTAACATTAAACTATTCTAAGTACACATTGTAATTAAGACAAAAGATTTCTGTTATGGGTAATCAAATTCGTATATTACTACATATCGCTTACGTACGTAATATTTGTTCGACAAGGTTTTCAATGTTATGAGTATAAAGAGTATCTCGTTCGTAAAAATGCATTCATAAAAATGCATCTAATAAATGACAGTAATAAAAATCGAGCGTAACTAGTTACGTTCTAGCTCCTTGTCTATGGTTTACACAGTGTTGCCATATACATACGAGATTCTTACAATAAATTTTCCTACCTTATTAAACAATTAATTTATAAATAATTTGGCTTATATTTGGAATACAGAGCCTAACTATCGTGCCCACACCAGTGATACCATTGCACTACCAACACCAATTCCTACGGAAGAAGATACTCTTTAATCGATTACAATTTGGGGAACGTCGGGGCTCAGTCAGTTCAGAATGACTACCAACTTAATCTAGCTTAATTTTATGATGTTGGCCGCCAATCTGCTTATGAGACTGCACTCACCGTTTTTAACGTTTTGGGTGACTGTGAAGGTCTTGCCGGTGTCGAGAGGCACCGTCCAGTTGACCGGGTCGGGCGAGCGCATGTTCATCTGCTCGGGCGACTTCACCCGGGTGGGCTCCGGGGGCGACTTCACTATGGGAGAGTCGTCGAAGAAATGGTCTTTAGCGACCGAAGCGCTGCGGTGCGACGGAATCTCGTCGTCTGGAACGGTTTGAATTTCGAATGTTATCTTTTTAATGACACGATTAGGAGTTGCCAGTAGCGTAACAAAACTTTTAATGTTCGGGGTCCTCGCTGAAAGGGGCCCATGTAGCCGAGACCAGTTGTAGGAATTACCCATAGTATTAATAAGTAAAAAAAGTAATTTAGAAAGAGTTTATTATTTTGGGATCCTGATCAAACGTTTGAACAAGGGTGTTGTTAAGCCACTGGATATCCGTATATTATGTCATGTATGACGTAATATACGGCTTATCATTTAATATACTAGGAATGGAACGAATATATAAAGTGTGACATGACATGACAAGGGATAAGGATTGTATGTTTAATTGTGTTACAAATAATTACAAATATTGGTTTATAATGAAATTGAAAAGGGAACATAATATATTTTGATATTAATTTATGCTAGTATTTAATATTACAACAGAGGGATCATATAAATGTGACAGCATACTAGGCCAGGATTATATAAAATTGGTATGCTATATTACCTATTATATGACCTATTTTTGACAATTTGAAGCAAAAAAATTGAACTTAAAATATGGTCAAGGTTTGAGTGAGATATAAAATGAACACACGAGCGTTTCATACATATAACTATTTGACTTAATATGATATACAAATACACCTACATTACATATGGCTTTATTTAATGTTTCACATTCATTTCATAATATAAATATTAATGTTACTATAATATTAAAAAAAAAATCTACGCATTGACCACGTCATAAAATATTTAATTAAAAGTAATTTATCAACCGATAGGTAAACAATAAATATAAATGTTGCAAAAGTACAATTAAGCTATTAGTAAGAACAGATAGAATAAAGGCGTTTATTCACGACACATAGTTGTAAAATATTAACATTATAACTGCATTGAGTTTGCATCGTATTTACCAGGAATGCATGTCGTGTATAAAGGCTCGATGAGGAAGAAAAGTTGAAATTTTATTGGAAAAGATCTAAATTTCTTATCGGCTATCTAACATCCATTATTATTAATATTCAATTAACCAAACGATTTGCCTACTAAATATCAAAATTTGACAATTTATGGCTATTATAATTATGACAACTTATGCCTATTATACATTTGACAATGTATGCCTATTGTAAGTTTTCAAATTTAGATTGTTAGTAGGAAAAAGTTGGATATATTGATCATTTATAATAACAGGCGTAAGTACTTCTACAAACACAGATCATATCAATACAACAGAGATTATCTAATTCCTATATAACAAAAAGTACACATTTCACACATTTGTTTTGGATTCTACTTTGCTTTATCTATTTACAGATTTGTCATAAAGTTTAAAACCAAATTTTTCATTATAAACCTAACTATTTACCAAAAAGATATTTATGAAATATAAGACTTTAATTAGTAGCTAAAAGAAATAATAAAGATAACGTTAATTTTAAGACAAGAAAAACTGCTAGATTTAAAAAAAGTGCAAAGTCCGATCAAAAAACCGGAAACCCCAATTAAAACAGTTGTAATTGTGATCACAGTGTTTAGTTTTTACAGATAATTCTTTATAACTTTAAAACTTGAAGTTTAATAAGCTAAGTACAATCCAAAAAAAATCGCATGCACTAACATTTATTTGCTAGGATTTGAGAAACTACAACATCGAATGGTTGCATTAAAACTAATTTATTTCTGAATACTACTTCTAGAGACAAACTTTGTAACAGTAAGGTAATCTAGGTACTATTTTAAGGGTTTTGCCCTAAAATTGAAGTAAAAGAATCGAAACTTAAAATAAAATAAATTCACAAGAACTTGACTGAAGGTATAATGATGGTATATACATTTAAAAAGTAGGGTTTATATCAACGTACACCTTCGTTACTCTCATCAAGGAGTTGCAAAGAAGGTACATTCTATGATAATTCATCCATCATATCATAAACATTCATAAATCCATCATCTTCTCACATTTTCGCAAATAAATCTAATGAAGGTATTAAAACATTTTTATGAATAATTATTCATGAAATTCCTGATTGCACGATTAATATATTTCATTGTATATAAGTATTCTTCAAAGTGTACGGGTACCCTAGTTCACAAGTTCATAATGCTCGGGGTGACCACGTGGACAGGAACAACACTGCATTAACTGCACAGGTTGTAATAATTAGGTAAATTGCAACTTTGGTACTTCATTGTGTACGGGTACCCTAGTTCACAGGGTCAAAGTGCTCGGGTTGACACGCACAACATTCCATTAACTGCACAAGTTATTAATTGTAATGTATACTTCATAGTGTACGGGTACCCTGGTTCACAAGGTCGAAGTGCTCGGGGTGACACGGTCAAGGATAATATTTCATTAACTGCACAAGTATACTTCATAGTGTACGGGTACCCTGGTTCACAAGTGCTCGGTGTTCACACGGACAAGAACAACACTCCAGGTGCCGTGTCGAAGCCATTCTTGCCAATGCGCAAACGTGACGTTGCGTAGACGCACTGACATCTAAAGAAAAACTTCCATTCGAATAACTGCGTGTGCTTACACTGAAGAAGTGGTAACTTCTATGGCGGGTACGTATTTTTTCTGTACACAATAAAGTAAATATACTCGTTATACTTTTAAGTAAAAAAACAAATTTATTTTTAATAATAAAGTTCGATGCAACTGAAAACAACAGTTATACGTTTAAGAACTGTGGTTCGAGTACGAGTATTTTTATCTCGCTCAGCTACCCGAGATTCCCCGAGTTTACATCGCCGAACAAGATTTGACTTATTTACTGGCCACATACATGTGTGCGGTGCGCCTAGAAGTTAACACTTCAAAAATGTAATCGTAAGCCCACAACACAGAAGCAATAAGAAACTTTATAAATTTTGAGCTACAGTAAGCTGAATGAAAATTTTCCATTGCATATTACGTTGCCAATCAAAATCACATCCACATAAAGCGCCACAAATGCCGTTAACAAGCTTGGCCTTGGGGTGTTGCCAAAGGAAAAAACAGAGCGTCGACGCAACTGCCACCTGGCGGTAGTACGCACCCAGTTTAATGCCAACTTTAGAGACGCTGCGGCTGCGTCGGGCCTGCTCGGAGGCCTCGGGGGCCCCGGGGGCCGCGGAGGCCCCGCCCGGTCCGCCCACGGGCTTGCTCGGCGCGGAAGGCGACCGGCCGCCCCGCGAAGTGGACCTAACCCTAATACTACTCCCTCTATTCAACGGCAAACCTACAGAACAAATGTTGCCACACTAAAAAATTGGCGGAGAATTGGCTCGGGAGTTTTACAGATTAAAAATCGCATATGTTGTAAATTGAAGATACGTTTTAATTAACACTTTACCTGTATTTAAGAAGTATTTAAATCAAATATTTTAAAATAAAAAGTGTTGTATAGGAAAAATAAAAATAAATAATTTTGAAAACAGAGCCAAATTCTCAATAAACAGCCAATGGTCGGGGTACAGGCATCAGGCAGGATAACAACAATTATAAGTAATAATTATTTTTAAATCTATTACACAGATTAAATAAACGAATCAGAACTATCTAAGTTCTACACATATAAATGGAATAATGATTAAAAATTTTAGAAGAAGGAAGAAATAAAATTTTAAGAAAAGTCCAATTGTGTAACTACCTTTTATTTTGCCGATATCCATTTAAATTTAAACAACAACTTTTTATAGATTCTTAAAACATGTCTAATAGACTATTTTTCAATAAGTATAATGCCAGAAAATCGGTGAAATTAACATTTAACAATCTAATGTCACTTCGCTCTTAAAATTTATACATTCGAGCAATTTCACACGTTAATTTATTTTCAGCAATTTGCCCGCGATCTTTGAGTAAACAAGATCGCTTTTTTGGCACATATTGATGTTAGTTACAGCCCAATATATATAAAGGTATATATTATTTTAGCACAATTTTTGTTTTGTGTTTGTTCCTCTAGAGTTAAAGGATTTTGTAAAGCTCAGTTCTTGGTAGCATTTATTTTATTTTTCTCGCATAACATCACGTAACAAGATGTTGTTTTCGGAAGATATTTTGCTGTCTCACAGCACATTATTAGTTTCATTTGGACGCAAGATTGTGTTAAAAACATGACTACAAATATATTTCTACTCGAAAATCAAACATTTTAGAAATGTTTTTGTCTTAAATATCATTTCTCATTATAGTGGAAACGATTACTAATTTATTCCACATAAGTTTAGAATCTCTCATGGCCAGTAAAAGGTACGAAGGCTATTTGGAGAGGCCAAGAAGTAGGAAAGAGTCCTGGTTCCTTATTGCTTAAGGAAATTGGTTAAATAATGGCTGTTCCTAGTAGTTCGCTAAGCGGACGAATGAAAAAAACTGTCGTATAACTAAACGGATCAGTACAATAAATTAGTCATCAAATGGTTGTCAAAAGGTCATTTATTCATCCATTTAGTAGACTATTAATTGATTTTATTTTTCCGCTAAATAGACAACTAGACGTTTCTTTAAATGATATCGTCACTTCGATCAGTATTGATCTATGACGACTAAACTTCTTTAAATGATATCGTCACTGATATCAGTCGACCTATTGTCACCTAAAAACTTAGCAGGTAATATAAAGCAACTAAATAAGACTAAATAGGGGGTAGGTTACCTTGCGGCTTGGCGGGGCGCGGGTGCACGTCGCCGTTGGGCAGGTGGCGCGCGGGCGCCGGCGCGGGGTCCGCCGAGCGCGGCCGCCGCCGCGGCGACCGGAACGCGCCCTCGGACTTCGCCCCTGTGACACATGTTGCTGTATTATATCTTTTTGTTACATTGACGACCCGCGTGGCGGAGCGATCGCCATATCGGTCTGACGCGCTGAGGGTCGCGGGTTCGATCCCCGGCCAGTCAGACATCTAAATGATGAATTTAGATTTCTGTTTCTGGGTCTGGGTGTTTGTCTATGTGTGTGTCCATGGCGCCCACGATATAGGGAATCCGAGTATGCGAACGTGAGTGTATGATGATAAGTGACTACTGCTGCACATGGACATTTGCAATCTCAAACAAGATTAAATTTCCATCCGAGGTCGGCCACAGATGCGCGCTACCCTTAAGGACTAATTTGGAACGCCTTGGTTAAGTATGTCTCCCTTATCACACCCTTCAAAATGGAATACAGCAGCGCTTAACACTGCAGGCAGACATAGGTGTGGAGGTGGTGCCTCAGGAGCTAAACCATAGAGGATGCTACCACCTTCTAAAACATATAAACTGTTAGGTGGTACAACACTACATGATAACAACAAAAATAGGTACCTATATTATACGAATTAAGCCATGTCTATGTAGATTATGGACCTACTTTGCTATTTATAAAACAGAACTACCTCAAATAAATAAATCTAACCTTGTTTTACCACCAAAGTCATTGAAGTACATAAGCTAACCTCATTCTGAGCGATGCACATTAAATATCGACGTTTAGTTACCGTTAATAAAAATGTTAAATTTAAGTTAAATGTTAACTTACGAGGCAACACAACCTGTGGGTCCGACAGTTCTGCGGCTACTGATTTATCGTAACACAATACTTAATGGTCTAATACATTCGAAGGTTAGTGGCTACGGAACTCATACACCGGAACCATTCGGTTCAAGTTTCACACGATAGGATTCATGAACAATAAGCTGGTTAATTAATTCGGTTAAACAAAGAAAAGTGTTATAAGTATGCTTTGTTTAAAGTATTTTCGATTTTAGTCAGAAGATGGTAGCAATGAAAATTATAATGTAAGGTTAGTTGGGGTAATATCGGACATGAGGTATTTTTTTTTTATAATGTAAGAGTAGCAGACGAGCATGCAGTCCACCTGATGATAAGTGGCTACTGCCGCCCATGGACATCTGTAATCAACCCCAGTTAAGATAAGATATTCCTACCTGAGGTCGGCCACAGATGCGCCGCTACCCCTGAGGACTAAGCTGGAACGCCTCGGAAAAGTCTGTCTCCCTTACCACACCCTTCAAACCGGAACACAGCAGCTCCTAACACTGCTGTTATTAGGTAGAATAGGTGTGGCGGTGGTGCCGCCGGAGTCGAACCACAAAGGGTTCTACCACCTTCAACACGACCAAAATTGTATGAATATAATTTATGCGGCATATTTTAAAATTGTTGCAATCATACACTGCGCTATGGTGTTGATAAACTGATTTTTTAATAATAAAAACCTATTATTTATAAAAACCTGGCATTTTTTAACGATAAGTCCCCACCTGCTTAAAAACATCGCCTATGTCATTGTCGCGATTTAGACGAATTCAACAACATCTCATATGTTAAATTCCGTAACGTTGTTGATGCCAAAAATGAGCCAATACATATAAAACTTACATACATACGCTTGACAAACATTACCCTCTGCATGTCGGGTTATAAATACTCCATGTCCGATATTACCCTAACTAACCTTATGCATGAGGATAACAATTTTTGATGTGCCAAGAAACGGCAGGAAATGAATAATAAAAAGTTAAATTTTTAATATCTGTTGCTTTACACTTCCTAATTAGCAGTCTTTGACCTTAATGCAAATAGTCATTAACATGAAAATTAACTTTTTCAAACTAAATGTATTGATGCTAGTAAAATTAGCGCAAATGTTTTGTAAATGGCTATCCTTGAAGACTAATTTGGAATGGTCTACATAAGTTCCTTTGTTTGTTTAGGTAATGTTTAGACCAGAACACTTCCGCCTACATTATTGCTTTGTAACAAAATCGACAAAACATACATTGTTAACCCACTGCTGCTGCTGAGTAAGGGTCTTCTCTCTCTAAGGACTAAGATGATCGTCTCATATGTAAGCCGGTATCTATTTCTGCCTAACAACAGCAGTATTAAGCGCTGCTGTGTCTTGGTTTGAAGGGTCTGGTTAAGGGAGAAATACTTTTCCGAGACGTTCCAGCTTAGACCTCAGGGGTAGCCGCGCATCTGTGGCCGACGTCAGGTAGGAATATCTAATATTATCTGGGGTTGTTTATAGATGTCCACGGTCGGCAGTAGCCACTTACCACCAGGTGGACTGCGGTGGTACCTTCTTGATTGAACCTATTGGCTCTACTACCTTTCCTAGATCAAGCGCTGTTTAAGATATCAAGATTACTATAGCTAAAAAGAATATCATTATGTATTACCTTCTTGGGTAGCACCATCGTCAAAGCTATGACCTTGAATCTTCTTGCGTTGCTTCTGTGGCGAGGTCTTATGAGGCGACCGCTCTAAAGCCTTGGTCTCTTGGAGTTTGGCATGGATGGACTGGTGCGGAGCCGAGCGGAAGGACCTGAACTTCTTGGGAGAATGGTTCCTGGATTCCTTCCCATCCTTCTCATCACGTGGCAGAGCCCTAGAAACATAAGACCACACTGTAAAATTTGGTGATGAATATTAAGTTTTTGATTTAAATTTATTAGGTATTGGCCAATACATTTTCTGTCTCTCTAAATCTGTCTTTTACAGCGTCTACATTTGCGTTATTGGCTTCACAATCGCAATCCAAGCCATTCTTTGCTTGCATCAGCCACTTTGCCAACTAACTTATAATGATAGTGTTGAAGCGGGTGACATCCAGCTCAAAGGACATTTTGGGAAAATCAGATCTCATAGCGTAGGATTAGGGAAACATTATTAGGATTTTGAATGAGATAAGTGACCAAAACTGTTATGGCAACTCTCTCTTGGCAACTCTTGGCATAGGAATTAAGGGAGATAGAAATAAAACTAGATTTGTTGATTTAAAAAAATCGCATTTATTGGTCCTCTGAGCCGGATAGTTCACCTGCTATCAAAATATCTAGTGCATCACTTACTTGTGACTGGTGGAAGCGAGTGATAGAGCTGACAGCGAGGACCGTCGGGACACTTGGTACCAGAGCTCGATTTGCTTATTGTAAAGCTGAGTGATGTGTTCTGGCGCTAGTTCTGTTCCCCAGCCGCGGTACTGTCGAATTAATGGCAATTTTGAATATGATGTAAGCATGATTGCGTCACACCATTCATCAAATGGATGCATTTGACGGACAGTAGAACGGCTCATTTGCAAATTTACGCGTGAAGTAGACTATTGGAACAAAATTAAGGGTTCTGTTGCAGTGATACAGTTGTAGTTGTGGAGGACGTTTAATACATGTTTTCTGAACAAGTACAGTATGGAGTTTCATATTCATTTCTTAGCATGAAGGATCAAAACCTGACATAATTAAAACGGCGTTAAATGAATAAATTATGATCAATATATTTACGGTCTTTCCTGGATTTAATACTAGCCCATGTGGGTAGTCTAAGTACAAACCACAGCCGCGCATCTGTCGATTGTGGTGGTCGGTAGTGGATGCTAGGTCGGTATAGAGGGCTAGGTGTAGGGGCTGTGATGTAGGGTAGAATAGTGGTGGTGGGGCGCACACCTTGTACTCGCCGGCGCGCTTGCGCAGGTCCAGCACTTCCCGGTACCAGGAGTCGCCCTGCGCGAGCCCCAGCGGCTGCAGGCCGGCCGCGCGCAGCGTGCTGGCCGTGTCCTCCCCCGCGCTCGCCCCCGCGCCCGCGCCCGCCCCCGCCCCCGCGCCCGCCCCCGCTCCCGCGCCCGCTTCCGCCTCCCCCACCAACCTCTCGCTCGCCTCCTCATTCGACTTCCCTTTCCCCCTGCATTTCGTAAATGTCCCTTTAGACGCCTCGTACACGTATTGAGAGAACGGTCTAAATTTCTTTTTGTACTCGCTTTTGTAACGTTTCCTATTATCTTTGGAACGATCCTCCCCGTTGTATATGAGGGCCGATAGCGCGCTACGGAACGTCGATTTTCTGGAAAATTCCATTTTTAATCTTAGACGGCTGGACTTTTTTCTTACGATGATATGCGGCAAAACAAGGAGCTCGCGCCGAGCCAGGTTAGTAAGGTAGTCATGCTTCAAATAATTGTTAAGCTCGCAATGGTGAGGTTAGGATGTAAGTCCTGGAAGAGTCTAGAAGGATCGGCCGCGGGCGGCGTCGCGTTGCTAGACTGGTGTTCGATAGTGTTAGGTGAAACATCGACATACAATCTAACAAAAATCTGAATTAACGTTCACATCGACAAAAGTGCAGGACACATCGATATCAAAAAAGTATCTATTAGCTGTCATTCCGAACTAATATAGTCTGGTCTAATTCTACTCGGCCTAGGAACCGCCACCGTGAGGAGATTGAGATGTAAGCAAATACCAAAAACGAAATTTAGACTTGTTCTGCAGTACCCAGTAAATTGTGAGAAATAAGAGCAGGGGCAGAACAGCCGCGTAGGAAACTTTTACTAGAACCTCTTTTATTTTATGGATTTCAGCAAAAGATTATAGAAAAAGGAAGTAACTACAAAGAATTGTCTGCGATGCTAGATTAGAAATGTCACTTGTTGGTCGTACAAGTACCATTTTTGTTTGTTTTCTAATTCACTACTGATGAGTATTTTACTTAGGTTCTTGATAATTTACTTTTTTATTTCGAAACCACTATTAGACGTTTTAACTTAGTCCTCAGGTCTGGAATTTATCAAATCTATGACTGATTTTATGACTGGTTTATTTTAAATATTAAGTGTCATAGATAAACAAATTATTTCACTTAAAACAAAAATTCACCTAGATAGGAGCCCTGAGGAACACTAATTTCATTATTAGAGCTTATTGGTTGTATCCACTTAGTTCCAATTGTTCTCTATTATTTCAACATAGTCAAACGCCTTAGATATGTCACAAAAACTCATAGTATCGTGTGCTTCGTCTCAACAATCATAATATGATTATAATATGTGTCCCTTTAATTGAACGCTAGTAATTATTGGATCGGTCTTTTGTAAAAGGCTCGTTTATTACGTAGCAAAAATATTTACGTCAAAACTGATGACTCAATATTACTTGCATAAATCCTTTGTAAATAAACGAAATATACAAGGTCATATAACAATAATAGTAACACGTACGAAGGCAGCCTTGATCCTAAATACATAATATTCTCTGTACAATATAAGCGACAGGGGAATATCATTGGAAAACTAATTTACATCAAGGTCACAGTGACAAATATTGTGGCTGTATGAAAAAAACATTAGCTTTTTCTATTGAAAACATATTTTATATTACTTATGTTTAGTAGTGCGTTGTGCGCAAACCATGCGTTTCTACCTTTGAGGAGTAAACTCTAATGCTCCGTTTAAGAAAGCCCTTCAACCAAAGAAAATTGTTACGAAGGTAGGATTAAGTATGGCCTTGGTATCACATAGTTTTACCATGTAATTAAGGTTACAAAATTAGCTATAACTTTTAAAGACCATTGTTAATTTTTAGACCAGTTTGAAATATTTAGTGATAAGTTAATACGAGCAGTGTTACTGTTTAACGAAGTTACGTAACTTTATAAACAATAACTGAAGATTAATGCATATTATTAATAATCAATCTTTTCAATTATTTGCCTACTAAAGATCAAAATTTGACAATTTGTCTCTACTAGAAATTATCAAATTTACATCTTTAGTATTCAAAAATCAATTAATTATTAACAAAGGACATAAAAAAAAATCTCGAAAATTGCGCCTGAGTTTTCATATATTAAATTTTGGGTCAAATCCTCGAAAATTAGGACTCATTTGTTGTGTTAAAAATTAGAATGTCCCGCCAAAATCGGGACATCTGGCAACTGTTTATTACCCTGTCTTTGTTTAGTCTTCCTTTGTTCAACGTAGCAGAACTTTATCGCGTGCCAGAAACGAATTTGTTAAATTTCATCGGCGTTGTAAGTACTGATTAAATTGTGACGAGACTTCAGAAGACGCCATTTAGAACTATGTAACTTACGAAGTAAGACTTCGTTTCCAATGGGTTTTGATCACGTCGAAACTTTGTTAGTTTTTTTAAGTATACTAAACCAAGGCTTCTCAAACTTATAACTTGAATTCCTTTTATATACAGGGTGAATTTTTAAAACGGGCCTTCGGGGCCAAATCCGAAACTATAAGGATTAGCGAAAAATGCTGAAAGGAGTTACGAGGCCGATTTTGATAAAAACTAAAACTGCATCATTACTTTTTTTAAATAACTTTTTTCCTAGCCGGGAATCGAACGAGTTCATTTTGAAAAAAAATACACCCTCTATATTATTCCACTATCTGATAGTGTTGCTTATAAGGATCAAAATCTGGGAAGTAATGATAAATGACAAACTAAAGGAAAAGCCTCAATTTTAAGAAAATACATATTTTTTTATATTAATTTGGCAGTTAAGTTCCCGCCATTCACCAATTTAAACATTTCGCGTATTAACAATTTTTTGGCTCAATGTTTCAAATCATTCGAAATGGACGTTTTGTTCTTCAAGAATTTATATTTTTATGTCCGACTTAGTTAAGGTTACTTTTAGGACACTTATAATAGATTTAACTTGCTATGGGCGGAGTTTCGTTTAATACAGATGTAAAATTGACAATTTGCGAGAATGTATTTTTCGAGTCAAATCCGAGTGATAACTAAACAAAGAGATATAGAAAATTATATTTACTGTTGAAACGTAGTTATAAACAACAAACAATAACAATTTACTATTTAATCACTTATCTATTTTTATTAAAAAATAAATCCTAAAAACGGCGGTAATTTACTTGCCAAACTATTACTTTCTCATACTAAGCCGTATGTCACGGTTATAACATCGAATAATTAGTTGATTAACCAACAAATTCTTCAATGGTATGACTTACGTATGTTTCTAAAGAATTACACATAAATCATTTGTTATGTATAATCCTTAAGGATTAGTATGGCAATGTATGGAAAAATATGTATTTTCTTCAAAATTTTCCTTTTCCTTTAATTTGTCACATAACATTATTTCCCAGAATTTGATCCTTTTAAGCGACACTATCAGATGGTAGAATAGTATAGAGGGTGTAATTTTTTTGAAAATGAACTCGTTCGATTCCCGGCTAGGGAAAAAGATATTTTAAAAAACTAATGATGCAGTTTTAGTTTTTATCAAAATCGGCCTCGTAACTCCTTTCAGCATTTTTCGCTAATCCTTATAGTTTCGGATTTGGCCCTGAAGACCCGTTTTAAAAATTCACCCTGTATATAGAGAGTGTAATATTAACGTTATCGATTGATGTTCTCATCGCAAACAGACTATTCTACGAAGAAAATTTATTTGCTAAATTTATTTTGCTTAATAAAAACCACTATTGAGCAAAATTTGTCACTTGATACGTACTATTAATTGACGTACCCCAAGGGCGTACCCCTTCGCCGCTACTTTGAGAAACCCTATACTAAACGGTCTATGTATTTTTTATCAGACTATTTCGTACCTTTTTCAAATCGATGTGCATAAGTACTTAAGTACTACGTTAACAATCATTTTAAATTGTAATAATTAGCCTTTTGTTTTAATTTCACCTTTAAATTATTCGATGGTTAAAATCGAAAATACAATGAGCTTATGAGATCGAAGTATAGCTCTACGGATTCTGTATATGGAAATGGTGTTTGAGTTTTTGGGCATTTTTTGTTTATTTGTTAGTTTTTTTTACAAAATAGTAGAAGCAAATAGTATGCCACATTAGTCCACTTAATGATAAGTGGCTACTGCCGTTACATCTGTAACCAACTTCATATAGAATTGGTGTTCTACCTGAAGCTGATTACAGATGGGCTGCCACTCTTGAAGACTAAGATGGCCTCATAATATGTAAGCGAGGCAGAAGTAGGATTTTAACGGAACGGCAAAAATATCGTTGCAACATCTTTTGAGAATCCATAAATATTTTTATTATTAAAGTTTAATTTATGTAAATTGTAAAGTATATACAAATTGTATAAAGATCGTCTATGTAAAAGTTTCCTTCGCGTTTTACACAAAACTAGACATAGAAATATCAGAAGCATAGCAGTGAACCCAAAACGGGATATCATTGAGTTATCTTCACCTGAAAAATTCGTTTTCAAAAAATATTTTTACAAAAGTTATTTATCTAGTTTTACAAAAATATTAAGTAAGAAAATATGTATTTTCTAAATATTTATATAACATGTAAATAAAAATGTTTTATACAGTGTGTTCAAATTTGTTTATTGTTGTTTGAAGAAAAATATAGTTATGTATAGTCCGGATTCTCACGGATTTTTCAAAATAATATTGTTTGTGTAAGTGTTGTGTGAACTGTGAAGGTGTCTTGTGGAACACGGTGCTATTAACCCATTTGATGGTAATTTTTATGAAGGCTTGCGAATAAGCGCTTTAGCAGAAGCAAAGCGTTTTTGATGACAAAACATCGTGTTCATTTCATTTTATTATAGACTGTTCCCGTTTTATGTATTAGATAATTTGAATAAGAGTCAAATGAGAGCATGCGAAAATAATGTTAAAATACGAATTTGAAACAATCTATAACGTTGTTGACTAAGAGACAAGATTATGAAAAGCTTAAATGACGTGTTAAGCTAAAGCTAATCTTTAGTCAGAAACTATTTACAAAAGCATTGACGTATTAGTATATTTGATATAGATGAATAATATTTTGTAAACAGATTCTGTTATCATTGGAAATGAATGGCTGATCTTAACTTCACGTTTTGTAAACATATTATTTGCATTCAGGATTTTTTTAATTTATTTAGATCTTTCAGGCAACGTTTTAGTAAATAAAAACAATATGTAAATTTAATAAAGAACATAATTATATTACTATTTCATTTTCGTGTAAAATATTTTGCAAAAAAATAAGTTTACATAAATGTGAAGAAAAAGATCAACCTGTATATGGAAACACTAGTATGTCCATGTTACACCTACCTCTGGACACCTGGTTTTTGTCCGTTCCACAGGTAGTCCTCGATGTACCGTTTCTGACCATCGTCGTGGTCACCGTCCACGTGGTTCATCAGTGGCTCCGCTTCCACTGACCCTGGAAATTTATTATTTGACCTTAAATAATTTATATATATTCATCTACATAAGTATATTTCATTTATATTTAATTAATTTGAAATGTATACAAATTAATTATCTTATTTATTAACTTTTTAGTATTTAAAAAATAAAAAAATACAGCAATAGTTGCTAATTTTCGCCGTTAGGTGTCACATTTGAGGCTACAGTTTTTTTACATGTAATTCAATTTGGTATAAGATTTTCAGTATACTTATTAACTTCAGGACTATGTATGTTATTGACTAAAATTATGTTTTTTTTTGTAGTGACATAGAAGTCAGTTATAAAATATATATGTTTTATATACTTAGTCTACTAAACTTCAACCTTCAACAAGAATACTCAATAGTATTTCCATTAAATGCTGCAGCAATTTGCACACGTTCAAAGAAACGATTAATCCAAGTTACTTAGAAACTCACTTAGCTGAAGGAATTTTGCATTCTCCTTGTTAATATACAAATACGAATGGCACAGTTAATGGAATTGTTGATCAGGACAGATACAACAGAATGGAAATTAGTTGACAACTGCAAATGGCAAATGGATGTGTAAATTAAATATTCAGGGTGAATTTGCCTAGTGAACCGTCATGGCCAAATGCTAAGGTATAATAATAAGGTATAATAAGTAAATATAAGTAGCGAAAACTCAGAAGGGAGTTATGAATTCGATTTAAAAAAAAACAAAACTTGCATCATCGATTTTTTTAATGCGTTTTTTTAAAAAAAAAACACAGCCTGTATTATTCTAGCAATGGATGGTGTTGCCTAAAAGGATTAAATTATGGGAATTCATATTAAACGACAAATTACACAAAAATCTACAGATCTATATACAGAGCTATCTATAGAAGTATAAAAGGTGTTTGAAAATATTCAATCCATTTTGATGAAATTCGCAATTTAGTCAATATTGGTTAGTATTTAGATTAGTTGTACTTTTCTAATTATTTAAGCATCTTGAAACTGTTCTAAATTTCATATCACAAGCACGGGTCCGACATAAACTAAATTCAAATTCAAATCTCATTTATTCAAAATTATTGATTCATATAGAATATTTTTTGAAAGTCAACAAACTACCACCGCTTCGGAAGGTGTTTCGCTGTGGAGAAGAAGCGGCGCAAGAAACTCCGTACGTGTGCTGTGTGTGTGTACTATTAAACATGACCCATTTTTAAGCTATCGATAACTTTTTAATTCGATTTATTATTCGTAATTAAATTTAAATATTTGAATCCCACTTGGAACGCGAGAACAATCACTAGTGGATACATGACGTATTTGATGGAAATGGGAAATGTTGATTAAATTTCGAGTGATTCAATTGTATGCAAATTAATTCGAATTGGCAAATGAAACTTGTGATCAAGTTAATTCAAATGTTAATCCTTTTTGTTTACAAACACGCGAAATCTTGAGACACTATTAATTTCGCTCAGAGATATTGTATCCCTTCGTTTAGAGTTTAGAGTTACAAGAGATAACTTAGATTTTTTTTTGTTTTTTTTTTGAGCAGAAAATATTGGTAATATTGACATGACAGCCATTTACAACAACAATTCAGTTTGATTAATATGAATCTATTTTATGAAAAGCAAAAATAAGTATTTCGATTACTTTAATATTCTTCACAGCAGTATACCTAACCATGTGGGCTTCTTCCATGGGCCTAGCAACAGCTTTGTTAAGAGTAGGTTATATTATATAGTTTGGATTCGTAATATATTGCCGAAAAAAAGGTCCTCCTACTTAATTATTTCTTACTTACTTTCAGAAATTTTTCGATAAAAAAAAAGGTTTAAAGAACTTTTTTTGGCCTATACAAAAAAGAGTGGTAGGGGGGCGACCTCTTTAACCCTTAAACCGTTATGTATATTAGACACATTTTGACCAAAAGTATTATCAGATTGTTTTTAATTGTAATTACGTGCGTGTTTGTCCACCTTTACGCACGAGATCTCCTTTTAGATAGGTGATTACAAAAGGATATAATTGTACATTCAGAGGTTTCTCTCGTTCCAAAAACACATTTACCTAAATATACACCGCAGATGCGAATCACGTCTGCGAATTGCTTGTGTCGAATGTTTTATGTATGAGTAAAAGTTTGTGGAGAACTTTGTGGAGTGTATTCAAATGTATGAAATCACGAGCCTACTTGAGATTACAATTGGAGCATTGGGACCTTTTGCAGATGAGATAAACAAGAGAGATAATTGCTCTTTAATTGTAAGAAATAGTTTACGACGCTTTGGATTTTGGATTAACATCAGATTCAAACGGGTTTGTGTTATAGCGGCCACTGTCGTCATTGGATGACCTACCAGATGAGTGCTATCAGGAGTTTATCACGTTATAACTAAATTTACGTAATTATGAAGGTTAGAAGGAAGAAAAGGTGGTCTTATCTAACTTTTTGAATTACACTAATCCAAAATTTTATCTATATCGGGAGAGGTTTATATTTTGAGAAATTATACCGAAAACAAATTAAATTAACATTTTAAATTTGTTTTAAAATATAACCTACCATAACTTTCAAATCAAATAAGACAGGCAGTGCTAACAAAAAAAACACTAAGATTTCGTCTGTATTTTTAGGCTTTTCTTGAAGCTTTACCTATAATCTATGTTTAAATTTTCTTCACAAACCTTCGGCCACCGCAGCCTTCTTCAGTGCACCCATGGAGATGCTTTTCCGGGGGGCGGAGTCGGTGCTGTCTTTAGGCCAGGCGAACTGGTTGCGGTACTCCGTGCTCACCACCTCTGGCTCCTTCACAGCCAGGACTTCCCCCAGGGCGGTTGTTGCCTGGGTAACAATGAGAAGGTCTATTAAAAAAATGAGAAAGATGAAAAGTTCAGAAAAGGAACATCTGTGGTCTGCGGACTATTGTGTACGAAAAGATAATTAATATGTGACTATTTCAATCAATAAATATATGTGATTCCAAAAAGCACCCAGAGAGAATGCAATGCAATTTTGAACTGCAAGAGGTTTGTTGAAACTTATGTTTTCTTGAACAAAACATTTTCTATAAGTATATCAAAAAAAATAATCGTTTAGGTTTTTATATCGTTAAGTTCAATCGTTAACAGGAAGATATTAGTATATTTTCCTGAGTAATTTTATAAGAACGTTCTTAGTTTGATTTAAAAAGCTAAGTTAGTAAAAACCCTATGCAAAATGGATCAGTAGTTTATGAGAAAATCACGGGCGTAGATATTTACATATATGTATACTCGAAAGTAAAACTTCCTTTTTTTGAAGTTGGTTAAAAATGTGACCAAATTTGTTTATTTCTGAAACTTCTTCCATTGACCAGTTAGCCAGTGGCCTTAAAGGCAGAACTGAGGTGTAGGATTACCTTAGGCTCCACAGTATCAGTCCAGCGCGGCTGACGAGGGCCCTCAGATTTGCTGCGTCGGCCGGCGCGGTCTGCATCGTTCCTCTGAGCACTCTATAACACAAATAAAGGTCATTTAGAATCAATTACATTGCAATAATACGCCACAATGCCAAGTGCATGAAGGTCACGTTAATTTATATCAGAATATCGACTTTTGCTATTGTAGGAATCACGATTTTGTATTTTTGTTCACTGTTCCTTTAATTTTGTATTTCTAAAGTTATATCTAATACCATTTTTGTGCACCTTTCTTTTAGTGCATCAAACTCTTAGATGAATATGCTATCGGAAGATTATGAAAAGTGTTTATGAATCTTCGCCACATTTTTTATTTTTATTTTATCGACTCCGGCTTTTCTAAGAAGCCGATCGTAAAATAACTGTTTTTAAGTAGCAAATGATCGTCCCGTTCGCCAGATGGTAAGACTGTAATTAATCCTAAATAGAATACAAGTCCTTGATTAGGAATTGAGGATGCCACAGTTGCAACATATTGCTACCCATTGTCCCTGTAATCTCGGGATCAGGATAGAATTACGATATTTTCCGCCTGTCATAAGAGGTGACTAAAGGGGCTTAAGGAGGTAAGAGCAGTAGGTCGAACCGACCAGCCAGCGATCCTAGAAAAGAGCGTGGTGGGTGTGGTCGCATACCTATGAAACCTGCGGGATGATCGCAAGCTCTCTTTGAGAAGGGCCCAACGGGGGCACAGTGTTTAGAATTCCGAGTACTCTGTTTGCGTTTAATCGGATATCACGGAGACACATAGCGTTTAGAACGACCAATAAGGGGCATTAGTGTGTAAAATTCCTACATAACTTGAAGGATTCCCTCCCGTCCACAAAAAAAGGTCGCTTGCTAATTACTATCCCTTTGGATTGAGATATAAAGTCAATAGTAACATTTTAATCATAGTAACAGCGCTAAACATGCCTGAATATAAATTAACTATGGATACTGACACATGAGCGTGATCATATTACGTTGACCCCAAATTAATTGGGAGTGGAACATGGGAGAATGATAATTAGCCCGACTAATGAACGCTGAAGCTACTCATTATGGCTTATTGAATTTCAATAAATTTGTTTCTAGCCTACGCATGATGTTAGAAGCAAAACAATGTAGTATTATTGCTGAGGGTTTTTTTTATAATATAAGAGTAGCAGACGAGCATGCAGTCCACCTGATGGTAAGTGGCTACTGCCGCCCATGGACATCTGTAATCAACCCCAGGATTAGATATTCCTACCTGAGGTCGGCCACAGATGCGCCGCTACCTCTGAGGACTAAGCTGGAATGCCTCGGAAAAGTCTGTCTCCCTTACCACACCCTTCAAACCGGAACACAGCAGCGCCTAACACTGCTGTTATTAGGTAGAAATAGGTGTGGCGGTGGTGCCGCCGGAGTCGAACCCCAAAGGGTTCTACCACCTTCTATATATATGAATAAAAAAATACAATCTTTATTTTAATTTTGTATTATTGAATAATTGGTTAAGTGCGAGTCAAACTAGTACATGGAGGGTTCCATGCCAAAGTTTTATGTATATTTTATTTTTAGTATGTGTTATCATAGTAGCTATAGAAGTAAATGCATTGTTAAGATTAGTATTGTCTCTTAAACTTGAATTGTCTTACAATTAAATAGTTAAAGCAACAACGCCGTAACATAGTGGTTTCTTGCATAGCGATCCCCAATTATTACCAAGTTTTTTTTGGAATTCTTTGTTATAACGGCTATTGTTATATTTTGTAAAAATTTCAAGTGTCTATGTATTAGGTTTCAAGAAATCTTTGATAGACGGTCAGACATACAGCGGAGAAAAAATAGTATAAGGTTCCGTTTCTACTCTTTGGGTACGGAACCCTAAAAATGATTCAATTTAAATCAAGTTCTCTGTAATGCCAACAGTTTTGCAACCTCCAAGTTATAAGACCTTAAGCAAAAAAAAGAGATTTCCAATTTAACTTCGCCTCCAGCAAAAACTATATCCTCTCAAGCAAGTTTAATAGAGAAGGGTCTGATTTCAATATCATGATAAAATTTCACTTGTCACTGTCGATAATGCTTTAGATCAGTGATTCTCAAAGTGGCATAAACCCTCTCTTGGGCACTGCAGGTTATAGAGCAGTGAAAAATTGGAAGCGTTGTTTTTGGGACGATGTTTGATATCACAACGGACCTTTTTTGCCGTCTTAATATAGCGACAGATGACTGTTTATATATATTTTATATATCTTTTTTTATTCCATCATATGTCTTTTTTCATGGTCTCATTTATAAAGAGCGCAAATTGGCAATTTGGGATGCTTAAAAATATTTTTCGTTCTAAAAGCAGTCAGTAGTCAAAAAGTTTGAGAACCTCTGCGATATAAAGAAGTTCCCGTTACTTTAACGTAAACTAAAAGATTTTAGTTATCTGTACCCTTAGTATGAGTTTTTACGTTTTTACAAAAAATACTGTTTTTGTAGTTGTTTATGTATTTCCCATACATTTTCAATCAGTTCTGATACAGTCCGCTGGGAGCGCTGAATTGGAAATGTATGAGCAAATACGTAAACAAATACAAAAACAGTCATTTTTGTAAAAACGTAAAATCTCATAATAAGGTTACTGAACCATCGTTTACTCAAGCAGAGTCACCATGAAAACAGAGCGTCATTGTTTTTTATAAGGTCACTTACCAAGGTCTGATGGAGTGTCGACTAATTTAGAAACCGTAGGCTGATCTTGTAAGTCTTACAAAAGATTAACTTTAAAATCTTATCAGTAAGAAACTTAGTTAACTTAGTTTGAATCAATTTGTCTTATGACCAAAACATTGTTTTAGTTTTTTTGTTGCAAAAATGATTTGCAATTCCATCTTAATTGTTTTTACAATCACTTTTGGCAAAAAGTAATAAAAACGAATACCATTTAATAAACTTAATTGCAATAACTTATTGTTTTATAAGTGTTTGGTTGATAAGTAAGTAGTGATAATTTACTAATTGAAACTCGGTTTGTCAATCGAAATCCGAGGTGAAAAACCCTGGCATTTATTTCCATTTTTTACTTGAAAATTAAACTTCACTTTTTAGTTTTTTTTTTAAATGTTATCAAAGGTATGTGAGGTTTACCAATCTGCATTGGCCAGCGTGGTGAACTATGACCTCTTAAAGTGAGAAGGGTGTCACATTGAGAGCAGATCTATGCCCAGCAGTGGGACAGTAATGGTTTGACGTCTTACAAGTGATGAATGATTTTAGCCAAATTTAACGTGGATATTTAATTATTTATTTAGTTTAAAATTCATAAAATTCAGATGCTACGTCTTACTTAGTAACGTCCTACTTAGTAAAGTGCTTATGAAAGCTTTGAAGTATTAAAGGCATCTCCGAAATGTCGACTTTGAAGATCTCTCAAGACTTTGAAACTTTGCGAGGTTTTTAAGCTCCAAGTGATGACATTCATGCATGAATTTCAGAAATGTCAGAATACTTAAGAAATAATAATATTTTCAGAAATTACCGAGTGTGTTAAGGGCATGGAAAACCAAGTAGTAATTATGTATGTGAGAGTATCTATTCTTGGAAGAACCGTACATTTGAAATTAAGTCGTGGGCATTAAACTTTTGTGCCGAGAAATTAGGTCGTGCCCTGATGTGGGATGTAACATGTCTGGACACACTGTCCTTAACCTATTTAGTTATACAAAGGATATTTACAGTAGAGTTGGGGCTGCAGCCGACCGTGCTCAGTTTCTGAAAAGTCGCAAATACTCTTCCATTAAAATACTATGAAATTGTTGCGCTTGCAATAGAGACATTGGGTCCCTGATCGGCCGATATGACTTTTTATGAAAGACATGTCTCACAGGCTTATCCTCGTATTGGATGACTGGCAGCTTTGCACCCAAAAAATTGCTTCACTATGCAAAGAAACGCTGGCCTTTTGGGCATTAAAATGTTACATCAGGATACTTGCTATGCAAAGAAAGGCTGGCCTTTTGGGCATTAAAATGTCACATGACGATACACAAGGAGTTTTAGAAAACGTATTTATTTCATAAGTATAACTTTATTATTATTTACATTGTAATTTTAATCTTATAATTTAAGTTTATCTTTAGTTAGCATTCGTTTTAATTTTCTATTATGTTGTCATGAAACAAGATTTTATTATTGTGACTACGATTAAATATTTTAGGTCCAATGCCAGAAAATTGCTATGACTAATCTTTCTTAAGATCCGCAATCTACGTAAAAGATCCGCACAATTGAATAACCGTCGGATCTAATGTTACGCTTGGAGAATTTCACGTCAGGAGCAATTTTGCTTAAGTGTGACCCAAAATGCTGAAGTTTGGCATCCTACGTAGATGATATTGTTTTTCATTCTAAGGATATTCCCGTTTAGTGATTCCAGAAATTGCTGCGTTATTAAGGATATTCTAGATGCATTGATGTAGGTTGTTGATGAAATTTCAGATACATCTGGATAATAGAATAATATGATACATTCGTGACCGATTTACAGATTAATATGGAACATTTCATAATACAGGTCTGTGTTTCATATTAGTAGCTCCACACTAGGATTCCCTGTGACGTGGGTGACATGGACACAAACAAATAGGAATGCATAAATACCCAGATCCTGAAGAGAAATCTAAATTTATCACTCAGATATCTGTCTGGCCTTGGATCGTACCCGGAGTCCTCTGCGCGTCAAAAATAGGTATCAGCTAGTCATGATAGTAGTGCCTTCGTAACCGGATCATGTTTATCTCATGTGCCTCACTCAGGCGCGGTCGAGGCAGGGTAAGAAATATAAATTGTTGCACTTAAGTGTAAAGATGGAACTGTGGTAGTTAAACCACAAAGAAGACACTTAGCAGCCAACGCGAGTTGTAAAGAGGTATAGATCACGCCAAACTGCTACTCCGCTCTGAAGTTGTTGCGAGCAGGTGTAGTCATACAATTTGCTATGGCGACGCGACCTCATTTCTATATTCAGAGCGGACTAGCAGTTTTACGCGGATTATAGCTGTATTAGCAGGGGAGGTTGTGCCTCACCCGAGCGCGGTCGAAGTCCGAGGTCTGCTGCGCGCGGATATTGTCAGTAGCTGTATTTAGCAATGGGACATAAAAAAATATCTTCCAGCTAGGTGAGACTGCAATGGAATCGAAGGGCCTCTGTGAATTTGTCACGTGTTGTGCCTCACCCGGGCGCGGTCGAAGGCCGAGATTTGCTGCGGGCGGATGTCGTCAGCAGTTATATTTAGCATGGAACATAAAAATATCTTGCAACCAGGTGAGATTACAGTGGAATCGAAGGGTCTTTGTGTACTTGTCACGTGTTGTGCCTCACCCGGGCACGGTCGAAGGCTGAGATTTGCTGCGGACGGATGTTGTCAGCAGTTATATTTAGCATGGAACATAAAAATATCTTGCAACCAGGTGAGATTACAGTGGAATCGAAGGATCTTTGTGTACTTGTCACGTGTTGTGCCTCACCCGGGCGCGGTCGAAGGCCGAGGTTTGCTGCGGGTCGATGTCGTCAGCAGTTATATTTAGCATGGAACATAAAAATATCTTGCAGCCAGGTGAGACTGCAGTAGAATCGAAGTGCCTTTGTGAACTTGTCACATGTTGTGCCTCACCCGGGCGCGGTCGAAGGCCGAGGTCTGCTGCGCGCGGATATCGTCAGTAGCTGTATTTAGCAATGGGACATAAAAATATCTTGCAGCCAGGCGAGACTGCAGTTGTCCCTGTAGTCCCGGGACAGGAATAGGGCTACGATATCCCCTGCCTGTCATAAAAGGCGACTAAAAGAGGGCTTCCGGGATTACGGGCGGCAAGAGTGGTAACTCGAACCGTCCAGCAAGCAATCCCGGGAAGGACGGTGGTGAGTGTGGACCCATACCGTCGTAAACAACAAGTGTGCGGGAGGAATGTAAACGGCTCCCCCCAGGGCAGAGCTCGACATCGCTCTCGGAGGACTCTGGTTGTGTTCCATCGGAGATCACTGAGTTCTCCAACAAGCGCTGAGGACGGCCACCGGGGGGTTTTAGTGCGGTAAAAATACCACATAACCAGTATAATTGAGGGATCTCTGTGAACTTGTCACGTGTTGTGCCTCACCCGGGCGCGGTCGAAGGCCGAGGTCTGCTGCGGGCGGATGTCGTCAGCCGGTGCCGGGTCGAACAGCTCGTTCGTCTTGTACGCCACGCCGGGGTACTTCTTGCGACGAGGCATCGCCGGCTCCATGGGCCCTGGGGAGAGAAAGTGAATTTATTTCAAACCCAAATTGGATGGATATTTCTTGCTTTTTTTGTTATTCTCTTGTTTATTGTTTTACTGGTTTGTCTGGTTTACCATTCATTGGTTCCATAGAATTGCGAAGTTTATAAAGTTAGCCAAAGAAGTGGGTATTGTTTTCTTAGTTCACCAAATCCTAACTTACATTTCAATTAAGTCCTTATTATTTGTCCTTTGAGAATATCCCGGTTTTTCAGAGCGTTAAATTTATATTATTAAAATGTCTTACAAGAAATCTGTTTTTTTTTTAATTCTTTGTAGATGAATTAGAAGCTAATATTAAACAAAATGATGAAGAGATCCCGAGCATAATTACTAATTTGACTGGTATTGAAATCCCAAAATAATTATCTGTAGATGTTTTTAAAAGAACAAAACCCTAACTTGTAATTTAATCCCGGAGTGGAATGAGTAAGTAGCGTCCTACTTAGATAATGTTCAGAAGTTCGCTAATGACGCCGGAAGGGAAATTAAGAATAAGTTTGGAAGCAATCAGCGATTCCCAGTTATGTCATCTTTAATTAATAATTAATTAGGATACAAATTTGAATCGTAATAACGAAGGTCTATTTAAAGTGGTTACATATACAAAGTTCAGTATAAGTTGGAATTTAAAAAATCTTGACTTCTGATTTCTCTGACTGATTTCTCTTTATGTTTTGGATAAAATCATATTTTGATGATATTACTAAAAAGTTTTGTCTTTAGTTTACTAAGAGGCAAGAAGAGTAAGGATTTATTTGTTTCCTTTTATAACTAATATTACATTCCACCTGATGATAATTGGTCATCGTTGCATATAGTCTGCAAACTCCATATAAAATAGGGTTTCCGTCTAAAGCCGTTGATAGATCTGCCTTTCCTGAGAACTAAGATTGCCACCGCATATGTAAGTCAATCGGCATCCTTCCACTGAAACGTAAGATCTGCTTCACGATAGAAATAGCTACATTCGCATTGTTTCCCGTGAAAACTGAGTTATGATTATCCGTGTTATACTCTACCACACCCTTCGAACAGGTTGACTTTTAACACTGCTGTTAAAAGGAGAGGTGAGGCGTATATACTGGAACAGGTTCAGGGACTAGGTATTTTACCGGACTAGGTCCGACCTAGTCCAAGTTTTAATATATATTAAGACCAAGCCTAGTCCAAGAATAAGTACCTAGTCCAAGACCAGATTGTACGCGTGTCGAGATTTTATGGGACTAGGAGGAACAGGTTTCTGGATCATTTATTTTTAAATGCTAGGAACAGGCATACCTAGTCCCAAATGTACCTAGTACAACCATCTCTAGTTAAAAGTCAGACGAGTGAAGTGTTCGCGTAATACAATCATCCTATGGTTCGTTCTGCCACCTTAACTTTAATCTTTATTTCTACATATACTCACCCCTGGGAATGGGCAGCGCGGTGGGCGGGGTGGGAGCGGGTTGCTTCACCACCCCTTGCTGTTGCTGCTCTTTGTACTCGTGCCATCTGTAAGTGCTGCGATATTCCGAGTGCAGCTGGAACAATAGAAAAAGAATGTAAGTACCGAAATTAAATTTGATAAATGGTCGCCAAATTGGTCTGCTTTTCAGAAGGTCCAGCGTTTGGTTGACGAAGAAGTTGACATTTTAACAGAAAAATGGGTCACTGTATGAAAGTTTCGCGTTCAATCCCTGATAAGGTATATGTACGTGGTTATGGCCTAATCCTTCTCATTCTGAGAGGAGACCCGTGCCCAGCAGTAGGACAGTGACGGGTTGATGATGATGATAAAAATAGATCAAAAGTAGAGTCGGCTGCAGCTCTTTGATTGAGACTTCTGCTAATAAGAAATGACGTAAAAATGTACCAAAGTAATTTTAGCTCAAAGGGGCTTCATTCGAAATCAGTAATTAGGCTGACACTGTCTGCCTAATTTAATTAATTGTTAATTATTATCTACGCTCGACGCTAATCTCATTAGTGTCAGGCTTTAAGGGAAAAATATTCTTAATCAATGTTAAGATTTTAGTAATCTACTTTGAATGATTTGGAAAGGTGCTGAAATTATGTGCTGAAATAGAGATAATTTGAAAATAATGAATGTGGTCGCAGGTTTAAAGGTAGTGACTATTCAGTTGTAATATTTCGATCCAATAGTAAGAAGTCTGAGTTCGAATGCAAGGCAAATGCAAAAAAAAAAGGTGTATAGATTCAGTTGATCTTATAAGATATTGGTTTAGATTCGATTTCCAAGTTAATATTTCTGAGTTTTCAAGACTAAAAGACAAAAATGGTAACAATGTACGCCCATTGTTAATAATTAATCTATCCAATTCTTGCCTACTAAAAATCTAATGACAATTTCTGCCTACAAGAATTGTTGAATTACGATCTCCGATAAGCAGATAAGATATAGCATAGATGGATTATCATTAAAGGGTGTTAGTCGTAGTTAGAAGGAGTCAGGATGATGGTCAAAGTAATACCGTAATAAATTAAATTTACTTTATTAAATAACGGAAAATGTAAAGAAACATATTTCCTACAACATAATAATGTGTCAGAAAATTCGTAATCTTGTTCTCAAAGTTCTGATGGTGGCAGGAATTAAGGCTTGCTACTTTCATAAAATTTCCCGAAAATAAGTTTCAAGAATTAATTCTCATTCCGTGAAGTGTCCCTCAGGACTGGGCTGTACTTAACCAAATATTTGTGTTACTTTCATTCAAGGTAAGCCTACAAGGTTGTTTTCATACCTTCCTGTATTTTTACCTTGTTATGAGGATAATGGTAATTTTACGAGAGAAATAATTTAATTTTTTTATTAAACCTGTTTATAAGTGATACTTTAAGTTGTTTAAGGCGGTGTAACTGACTTTTTTGGGTAAATGTAGATATATTTTATGAAATTAAAAGTAAACGCTTCATATTACATAGGATTTGTGACGTTATTCCTATCCAATGAAAAGGTTTATCAGAAGAATACAAAAATGTAATGACGTAACTATAAAAAGATTGCTTTAAAAACATTTTTAAGTTAATGTATTTATTTTTTACTGATTTAAGTAACAAATTTATCTGCTACCCTGGTAAAAGGTCAATGCTTTTGGAGAACAGGATCGAATGAATGATAGATTGCACAATTATGCCCTCATGACATATCATACCCTTTAGATCAAAAGAAAGCAGCGTTACGTAGGTACTTTCTCTATAAGACAAACATAGATAAAGCGATTTTTATTATAACATTGAAGTAGGAAAAGAAGCATGCAGTCCACCAGTACCCTAACCATGAGTTTTCAAAACATTCCACAATTTTACGTTCCATTTACACAATCCAATATTCTGTTCCGTTTGCTTCAGTAGACTGACTAAACGTAACAATAAGTAAGTGCTCAAGTCTTTCTGTCTGCCTCACATGTTCGCAAAAAAGAGAGACAAAACAAAGCGGTGTCAATTTAGACATTTAATGTTACGTTACTGACACTATAGTTCTGATACAACCCGCTAGGTGCGCTGATTGGAATTTATATGGGCAAATACCTAAACAAATACCAAAACAGTCATATTTGTCAAAACGTAAAAACTCATGGTAAGGGTACTGATGGTAAGTGGTAATCCTACCTAATCGAAATCGAACTTATTTTTTCACTCAGTCGAAACAATGATAAGAGCTACATTACATCCGTAGACTGACTTCCTATATTACTGAGTCAACTTATCTTAACTATTTATCTGAAGACAAACTTTACCAATAAAGAGGTTTATTATGCCGTATACTTACTTTACGACCGAACGATTGTCGTTAGTCTGCAATATTTTAGCATTCACGATCAAATAATTATAACAACAATAATTCTAGGTTCCGTGTTCTGTTTAGGTATTTATTTTTACTTGTGTGGGTAGATGTGTGTGACTGTTTAATGAAATAAAAAAAATATTTTCAAACCATAAATAGGTGATTTGTGATTATCAGCATTTTTCAGCGCTGCTGTGTTCGGTGTTGAAGGGTTTGGTAAGCAAGACATACTTATTAGAGGCGTTTCAACTTAGTCCTTGGGGATAACAACACAGCGGTGGCTGTCAGCTCAGACTCTTATATTATCTGGGGTGTATGACTGATGCCCATGGGCGGCAGTAGCCACTTATCATCAGTTGGACTTCATGCTAATTAGCTATTTCAATATTACATACTCGTACATTTCAGAGATGTGTGAAGTTTATTGATGCGATCAACACAAGCTACATTTTTATGCATATATCTTTAAAAGGGTACAATTATACGGGTAATACACGAGTGACAGTTCGTGTCGACGATTATCGCTTTTGTTGCCACCTGCTCTTAACGACAGTCGCCTACTGTTATTGACTGTCACAGCCATTCGACAATGGTTGTCGATGACTGTCCTCGACTGTCGTAACCTGTCGTCAGGTGCTGCTGACGACGGTCGGTCGACGGTCAAACCGTAGTCGGTCATCGGACACTAACACTACGACGACAGGCGGCAACAATCATCGACTCAGCAACGATAGTCAACATAAACTATCGCTCATTAATAATATATAATAATTCGACGACCCGCGTGGCGGAGCGGTCACCATACCGGTCTGACGCGTAGAGGGTCCCGGGTTCGATCCCCGGTCAGATAGATATCTAAAAGATTAATTTAGGTTTCTGTTTCTGGGTCTGGGTGTTTGTGTATTTGTGTGTCCATGGCACCCACGATACAGGGAATCTTAGTGTGGGGCTGTGAGTGTAGAAAGCGTTATTATAATCAATATCTTTATTAAAAACAGATGGACATAGCATTAGCAAACCTATCTACGATCAACTCATGACACTCATCAGAGTTGACCTACTTTTATACGAAATTACGCATAAATTCGGCTATCGTTCACACCCCGGGGTGTGGAATTATTAACGTGATGTTGTGGCTTTCATGACGTCACGTTACTGTTTATTCGATGGCCTCAAATGTACACATTGCCTATATATTGTACATAGGTATAGTACCCACTGGGTAAACGTATACAATGTAGAATAGCCCTACGTTTTCTCATAATCAAGTATGTATAGTCCGCGCCAAACTGCTAGTCCGCTCTGAATATAGAAATGAGTCGCGTCGCCATAGCAAATTGCATGACTACACCTGCTCGCAACAACTTCAGAGCAGACTAGCAGTTTGGCGCGGACAATACATACTTACATTAAGGCGATCCTTTTAGATAGACTTTATTCTGTTTGTTTATTGAAAAATACATCCTGTATTTATTTATAATTGTATCATTTATAATAGTCTCTCAGAATTTTGATATTTTAATACATGGTGTTTTTTTTTCAAAAAACAAATAATAAACATTTTCTACACTCACAGCTCCACTAGGGCACTAGGAAATAGTTTATAATGCAGTTTTGATTTTTATCAAAATCGGTCTGTTCCTATTCGCAGTTTTAGCTAATCCTTATAATACCCTTAATCCTTATAATCACCCTGTACATAAATAGAATATATATCAAAAATGAGACATTATCAGAATTAGAAAATAACATTTCCTACAGGTTTAATTTGGGTAGCAACAGCTCTAGTGTGAAAGCTTGTTAGCTTGCTAACTCATCACCCAACGCACCCTAGGCCCTTACCCTCAATGGCCACTTAGCCCTAAGGGTAGCCTATTATGCTAGACGCGGATATCGATTGCGTATGGACCCTAGATTTTAACCAATTGTGTGTGAAGCGGTGCTTGTACAAAATCACCCCGTATTAATAATTAATCTATCCAATGTTATCTATCAAGGATCGAAAATTGATAATGTTTAGTAATGTTCGCTATTACTCAATGTAAGTAAATTTTGCCTGACAAGTATAAAATTTGACACTTCGAATTAATTGGCTAATGTCGGTCTTTGATACGCAAATATTAGATAGATTGATTATTAATTACAAATTGTTAGTAGATAATAATAATGAACGCTCAGCCCTAAATCTACTAGACATTCTAGATGTAGTAGCCAATGATATTACTTTTGTACGGTTTCAAATCAAACGTTAATATGAAGCGATAATTCATATTATTTCCGATGATAGAGAAAGAAAGAGATAGATAGACAGATGTATAAATAAACAGAGCCATCAAATCGACAAAGCCTTGTAAATTATTCTGTGCGCGGAAAACCACTATTCAAGCTCTAACGCTCGTTATTAATAATTAATCTATCCAATGTTTTATCTACCGACGAACAAAATTTGACCAGTTCTTCATACTGGATATTGTTATTTTTCAATCTTTGTTAGACAAACAATTGAAAGATTGGTTATTGAAAACAGATGCTAATCGCTAAAGCTACCAGTAGTAGTAGCTAATGGGCGATTAGTTTTTAGTACTGTTCTCAAGTTGAACAATAATATGAAGACTTAATACCTTTCAATTCAGATGTATAGAGAAAGAAAGAGATAGATAGACACAGATGTATAAATAAACAGAGCCATCAAATCGACAGCGCCTCGTAAATTATTCTGTGCGCGGAAAACCACTATTCAAGCGCTAACGCTCGTTATTAATAATTAATCTATCCAACGTTTTATCTACCGACGATCGAAATTTGACCAGTTCTTCGCACTAGATATTGTTATTTTTCAATCTTTGTTAGACAAACAATTAATACATTGATTATTGAAAACAGATGCTAATCGCTAAAGCTACCAGAAATTCATGAAATGAAATGAAATATATTTATTTGTATAGGCCAACGACGGCACTTACAAATTGTCAGTTACAATATTTTTCTTAAACTACTACCGGATCGGATTCAAGGAATAGTAGTAGCTAATGGGCAATTAGCTTTTAGTAGGTACTGTTCTCAAGCCGAACGATAATATGAAGCGATAAATCCTTTTATTTCAGATGTATAGAGAAAGAAAGAGATAGATAGACACAGATGTATAAATAAACAGAGCCATCAAATCGACAGCGCCTCGTAAATTATTCTGTGCACGGAAATGCGGCCAATCGGGTAACTACAATATTTGATTTCTCTGTACAAAATTTAAAATATAATTATTTTTATTTAAAGTGAAATGTTTCAATTGTTCGTATATAGAGAAGAAGCTAATTTTTAAAATAGATTTGTGCATATATCTTTAAAAATTCTATAAGTTTGTTAATAGAGCTATAGAGCTTCACCATATTTCGACCGTTAAAGTATTTTTTTAAAAAGTTGTTGTTTTTTATTTTTGAAGTAAAAACTTCTTTAGGGGCGTCGTGTTTGTACATAATGCCGTCGGGTAAAAAATGTTAAACTCGCGTCAGGACACGTGGCCTGATCGAAAATTCGTAAAATTGCGTTTTAGCAAAAATTGCGTTTTAGAAAACTGCAAAAGTCAAGATATCGTCCGGTGTTAGCATATAAAAAATATGTCAATGTATTAGGAAAAATAAAATTTAACTCTATGGCCTTGGTCTATGGTTCTTGCAAATGGCTGTCGCTGTATTGAGGAAGAATAAAGTCTTTACTAGTTCCAAACAATCGTTGTTTTTAATTTCGTTGCCCATAACCCAAGTGGTTATGGGCCCAGGATACTCTGAAAATAAAAATACAGAAGAAAGTTGCATAGAAAAAGTTACAATCGTATTTGAAAGAAATTTGACAGAACAAATGCAACATGGATTCCACGCGGGCAATGAATCTAGAAAAATTTGATGGAAATAATTTTCGTCAGTGGAAGTTTCAGATAAAATGTGCTCTAAAAGCGAAAGGAATAGATATTTCGAAACCAAAACCTCATGGAGAGTGTACAGAATGGCTCAAAAATGATGGCATGGCAATGTTCATCATAACCTCTTCGATGGATTTTAAACAGATAACTCTTATAGAAAATTGTGAAACTGCCGCTGAAATTATGTTAAAATTAGAAACAATTTAATCCACGAAAAATTCTATGATGTCACCATCTGACAGTATAGCTCAACACATTTCAAAAGTGGAAACCTTAGCTAAACAATTGAAAGAAAGTGGTGAAGCTATCAGCGACATGGCAATCATAACTAAGATACTGGGAACTTTACCTTCGAAGTATAGAGCACTGCGACAAGCATGGATGTCTTTGGATCCAAAACAACAGACTATTGTTAACCTAACTGCACGTTTATTAGATGAAGAGGCGAGCTTAGCAGGTGAAGAAGAGCAGGAGACAGCTTTCCTTGTTGCCAATAAAGGATGGCAAACAAAGCCAAAACAAAGTAAACAAGTAGCGAGTGACAGAAATACAAGTCAGAGTAATAAGTCAAGTAAACATAGGTTTGAATGCTATAACTGTGGTAAGAGGGGGCATTTCGCTAGAGAATGTCGTGCTCCTAAAAAATCCAATACTAGAAAACCTCGGCAAGAAGGTGCAGATATGTTAGCGTTTTATGTGGAGAATAATTCATGTAATACTGATGAGAATATTTGGATTTTAGATAGCGGTGCCTCTGCCCATATGACTTTTAGAAAGGATTTCTTTTTGGAACTCTCTGAATGTAACCAGAAGACATTGACATTGGGAAATAAACAATGTGTGGAAGTATCTGGCATTGGAAAAGTATTGATACAGAGATATGTCAATAAACAGTGGGAGACTAGTGAACTGCATGATGTGTTATATGTTCCAAGTTTAAGAAGAAACTTATTCTCTGAAGGGGTGATAATACGAAAATTATACTCTATTGTGAAGAAAGACACAAGTGCACTGATTTACAAAAATAATAAGGTTGTGATGAGTGCAAGTATTAAAGAAAACAATTTGTACGAGTTGAATATAAAAACAGTGGTTCCAGATACATGTAACTTGTTCAAAATAGTCAAAGTGATATGAAAATGTGGCATGAAAGGTTAGGACACATTAATCTTAAACAAATTAAAAACATGAGTGCAAATAGTGTTGTGACAGGACTAAAAATGATTGACAATGGACAAAGTAAGTTTGTGTGTGAAGCGTGTGCATATGGGAAGCAAAGCAAGTTCCCATTTCACAAATCTGAGCGAGGTGAACTACAGCCTGGTGACCTGGTTTATTCCGATGTTTGTGGACCTATGAGTATCTCGTCTGTTCAAGGTATGAGATATTTTGTACTTTTCAAGGATGCTGCAACGAGTTACAGGCATGTATATTTTATTAAACACAAAAGTGATGTCTTGGAAGTCTTAAAAAAGTACAATGCTATGATTAAAAATAAATTTTTGCATAATATCAGAATATTACATACCGACAATGGAACAGAGTATGTAAATAAAGCTTTTATTGAGTATTTAGACAGAGAGGGGATAGTTCATGAGCGTACTGCTCCATATACTCCAGAACAAAATGGACGGGCAGAAAGGGAAAATCGTACCATAGTAGAGAGTGCACGTTCAATGTTATATGCGCGTGATGTTCCATTGGAGCTTTGGGCAGAAGCTGTACAATGTGCTACATATATATTGAATAGAATACCCTCCACTCAAACTCCAAATACAACAGCTTATGAATTGTGGAACGGGATCAAACCACAATTAGGACATGTTAGGGTGTTTGGTAGTATTGGCTATGTTCATGTTCCAGATCAATTAAGAACAAAGTTAGAGAAGAAAAGCAGGAAAATGATACTTGTTGGCTACGACAACATCAACTATAGAATGTATAATATGGATACAAAGAAAATAACTATTTCTAGAAATGTAGTGTTTGATGAACATCATATTCCAAGCATAAGGAAAAATATTGCACAAATAAGTATTATTGATGAAGAAGATTCAAATATAAATGGAAGTGAAGCACAAGAATCTAATGCGCATAATAAATTGGATGATACTCTAGTGAATAGTTCGGCAATAGATAGTGAAGATAGCATGCTTAGTTGTGATGGGAGTAACACTGATGACCCTGACTATGAACCATCACAAGAATTGTTAGATACAACAGCACACACAGTTAATTTGAGACCACGTATCAATAGAAATTATGAAGCAAATCTTGTAGAGCTATCATTGCCTCAAACATATGCAGAGGCATTGAATAGTCCACAAAAGAACAAATGGTCTGAAGCTATCAAAGAAGAGTTGTTAGCACATAAAGAAAATAAAACTTGGACTGCAGTTAAAAGGTCTGATCAACGAACCCTTACTACGAAATGGGTCTTTACCTTAAAGAAGAATGAGAATAATGAAATTGTGCGCTATAAGGCTCGTTTATGTGCACGAGGATTTAATCAAATAAAAGATATTGATTATCAAGAAATATTTTCTCCAACAACCCGTTATGATTCTATTCGAGTTGTACTTGCTGTTGCTGCAAAGAATAATTTACGAATTCAACAGTTTGATGTAAAGACTGCCTTTTTAAATGGGCATCTTGAAGAGGATATTTTTATAGATATACCTGAGGGTTTGTCAATTAAAGGTGATTTTGTATTGAAATTAAATAAATCACTGTATGGTTTAAAGCAAGCACCTAGATGTTGGAACAAAACATTTACCGAGTTCTTGTTTAAATATGGTTTTGTCCAATCTCAGGCTGATCAGTGTATTTACATAGGCCTTTTTAATGGTACTAAAGTATTCTTAATAATTTATGTTGATGATGCCCTTGTAATATCATCAGATGAACAACTTATAAAAGAGATAATTGAATATTTAAAACAAGCTTTTCAAATTCAAATATTAAATTTCAAATATTTTGTGGGCATGCAAATAGAACATATTAATAACAATATATACATTCATCAGGAAAATTATATTAATCAGATTATTGAGAAGTTTTGTATGAGTGATGCAAATCCTGCTAACACTCCTGCAGATAGCAATGTTATTATTTCAAAGAATTCTGATGAAATTGTTGTTGATTTTCCTTATAGAGAAGCTATAGGTTGTTTATTGTTTTTGTGTTCTGTCTCAAGGCCAGACATTTCATTTGCTGTTAATGTATTAAGCAGATATGTAACCAATCCAGGTCCACAACATGTAAATGCTCTTAAACGTGTAATTAGGTATTTAATAAAGACTAAAAATTTGTGTATAAAGTACAGTGGAGAAAGCAATGATCTTGTTGGATATTCAGATTCAGATTTTGCTAATGATATTGATACACGTAAATCCACTACAGGATATTTGTTTATGATGAATGGGGGACCAATCACATGGTCCAGCCAGAAGCAGAAGACCGTTGCTCTTTCCACTACAGAGGCTGAATATGTTGCTGCTAGTGAATGTACTAAAGAGATATTGTGGTTGAAGCAGTTATTGTCTGATTTAGGTGAAAGTTATGATTGTATCACATTATATGTAGATAATCAGAGTGCCATCAGATTGATAAACAATCCCGGGTTTCATAAGCGAACTAAACATATAGATGTCAAATATAACTTTGTACGGGAAACCGTTGATATGGGTTTAGTTAAAATTAATTATGTTCCAAGTAATTGTCAATTAGCAGACATTTTGACTAAAGCATTACCCACTCAAAGTTTTACTTGTTTAAGAGATCAGATTTTATTTGATGTCAATTGATTTTTTTGTTATTAACTTGTAAATGGAGTTAAATTGTAGTGGGAGTATTAGGAAAAATAAAATTTAACTCTATGGCCTTGGTCTATGGTTCTTGCAAATGGCTGTCGCTGTATTGAGGAAGAATAAAGTCTTTACTAGTTCCAAACAATCGTTGTTTTTAATTTCGTTGCCCATAACCCAAGTCAATGAGTGTCAGTTCCATTTTTTATTTATTATATTTTATTCATAGATTAGTAAAGATTACTCACTCCTAACAAGAAAATGTACCCAGTTTTGAGAATTGAAAGTTTTGCCACGTCTTCGTGCTAAAATGTCGCTAAAATATTTGAAATAATTATTTATTTATTATGTAAATTACGCAGTATTAGTTATTTATTCGTAAATTTTCTCTGAAAATGTTTTTATTTGCCAAGAATTAAAAAAAAGAACTTACTAATCAGGCGTTTGTGGCTTATTTCAATTTCAAGGCGGCGAAGTACCTTTACTAATTTATGATTTTATTATTCAGGTTAAGTTTCAAAAGTTCTTCTGCCGGCACTTCCGGAGTGCAAACCATTGATTTTTTTTAATTTTGTCTGTATTATTATATGGTGTTATTATTATAGTTATGTTCTGTCTTCAGTAGTGTCGACCGAGTACGCAATTTCCGTAAGCGACGAGCGTCATTTCCGTAACACGCAGGGAATATACACTGATTAGTTTTCCTAACGCATAAAAAAAAGTAAACTTTAAGACATCACATATTTTAAAAACGGAAATCGGCTCTGTGAATAAATTGCATTTGACGCACAGAAAAAAACATTTTAAAGATCTTATTTTGTAAGATTTAAGTAGTCGAGCATGCAGTTCATCTAATGGTAAGTAGTCATTGCCGCTCATTTTTATTTGTAAAGATGTTGCGAAGCAGTGACAGGCTATTGACGTTCAAAAATATTTTTGTTAAATATTTCTGTTAAAGGCTTCGATCACTAATAAGAACGTTAAAGGTTTACTTTTGATTTTGATTTTTTGTACCGACTCCATTTAGAACTTAGTTCGACTTGAAAGCGACAGAAGCCTTGCCTCTTATGAGGACTAAAATGATCGCCTCACGAAAATAAGAAATATTAATAATTGATGAAAAATACTTAATACTCTAAATCGACGTCAGTAAGTGTATAAATATTCATTTATTTTTTTTAAAGTACTTAGGGTCATTTTCGCTTGCTAGCGAATCTAACGACACCCCATCAAGTCAAGAATCGTGCCAAAAAGACATATATCCATAATGCATACACTCAAAAAATATAACTCTACAGACATATGCACTCAACAAAAATTAAAATCTATTTTACCTAAAAAATCTAGATAAAGATGGCCACCCAACGATGCAACATGGCGACCGACTACCGTTAACCTGGTTCCACGTGTAATTACTCGTAAACAGCGTAATTGCTAATTACACAAATGGATGCCTCTCGTTTCAAATTATCTTGCGATTATATCATTAATCGGAGACGTTGTTACTGACCTTGATTAACAGGATCAGTATCTACATTACTACCTACTTGGTAAGTAAATTGACTTTTTAGGGTTCCGTACGGGAAGACAAAAACGGAACTTTTATAGGACCACGTCACACTGTCAGCCTGTCTTTTATAGCCTATATTTTTTTTAATATAGGAGTAGCAGACGAACATGCACTCCACTTGACGGCTACTGCTGTCTATGGACATCTGTAATCAATCCCAGATAAGATTAACATACCTTTCAAACTGGAACACAACAGCGCTTAACACTGCTGTTATTGGGTAGAAATAAGAGTCTGTCCGTCTGTCATAGCCAAGAGTTGTTTGGTATTCATATGCTTTTTCGTGACCCAAAGACGATGGTATAACCTAAACAACTGAATTATGAATGGGAGTGAATTTTGGGGAGGGAAATAAGCAATAAAAAATGTTTTGCACATTGTATCGTGTGGGATACCTACCACATTACATACAGTATGTGTTGTAGCAATAATATTAAAAAATACAACACAGTAAAACATACCAAACAAGAACAACGAAATAACAAATTGGAAATTCGTTTCGTGTTTTTAAAGGGTATTTTATAGGTTCAGGTCCGGATTTCGGAAAATTTATTAAAAATACAAGGGGCGTTTTTCGATATATCCTGCATGTTTTCTTTTTTGTCCTATTTATTATTCCATATCTTTCGTATTTTTCCTGTGTATAGTATTTTAATAAAATTGTAGTAGTTAACGAGCATGCAGTCCACCTGGTGCTAAGTGAACACTACTATGACATAGCTTCATATAGAAAAGTGGTTATTTCCGAAACCCTATAATAATAATAATAATACTAAATTAGCTTAGTGTTTGTTTAACAACATATTTCAGAAGGCATTGTCTGCCGTGCTAGGTTACCCTGTATTACAGCATACATCGCCCACCCCCAAGTTATTTTAACTATAAAAACAAACTAGCTAATTAAAATTAATATGATGGGTTGCTACCCCTGAGTATCAGCAGAAGCAGCAGCAGAAAAGTCAGGAGGAATCTTATAATGGTTAAAAAACGGTAAAAAAATTTTTTTCTATTAGTTGGTCTACTTGCATGTTTGTTACTTTCATATAATAACTACAGAATTACTATAAAGTCAAAAAATCACTCACAGAGATTGACAGTAGATTTTTTGATTAGATTAGATTTTTTGATTAGTAGATTTTTTAGACGGATCCAATTACAACTCATATGTTAAAATCTATCAAGTCATTTTGGCTGTAGGGTAAGGTAAAGAATCAGATATCCACAGAAAGAACGTAATTATGTACCTATGTATAGTCCACGTTAAACTGCTAGTCCGCTTTGAATATAGAAATGAATCGCGTCGCCATAACAAATTGTATGATTACATCTGCTCGCAACAACTTCAGAGCGGACTAGCAGTTTGGCGCGGACTATATTTAGGTGCAGACGTACAAAAAAACATTACCCTCTGCAATCGACAAAAAAATGCTATTGTCTATCAATTCAAAAACCATAGCACTATTTAGTATGCTCTCACTCTAAAGCTAATGAAAACGTGTTGAAATCAATTTTATTCGTGAAATTCATACTGGCACATTGCCCCAGATTAAGGTCCGCTAACCTGATGATTAGATTCATCCGCCTTAATTGGATTAGGAATGCTATAGCGCTACTAGCTAGCACATTCCTGGCTATGAAGTGGCAAAACTGCTAATTTTCTACTAGCAAAGTAAAAGACTAAATAAAGAATAAAAATAGCGGATGTAATACGCATGTTAGAATTTAAACGCCTATGGCGTAGTTAATAATAAAAATAATTGGCTAAGTTTGTTTTATAATATAGGAGTAGCAGACGAGCATGCAGTCCACCTGATGGTAAGTGTCTACTGCTCATGGACATCTGTAATCAAGCCCAGATAGTATTACATATTCCTACCCGAGGTCGGCAACAGATGCACCGCTACTCCTGAGGACTGCGCTGGAACGCCTCGGAAAAGTATGTCTCCCTTACCACACCCTTCAAACCAGAACACAGTAGCGTTTAACACTGCTGTTATGTGGCAGAAATAGGTGTGGCGGTGTTGCCGCCGGAATCGAACCACAAAACATCCACCTTCAAATATTATACTTCTATGGCGTATTTAATAATAATAATTGGCTAAGTGCGAGTCAAACACACATACGGATTCCGTACCAAATTTTAATGTATTTTTTGTTTTTATTAGTACTTGTTATCATTACCTATTATTGTGACATGGTTCAATAGATACAGCTGAAAACGGTTCTTTGTATGACGACTATTTGGAACATATTTATTTTTAAGATTTTTTCATTTTTTCATAATATCAAAACGGAGAATCAAACCCGGATACCTTGTAATCGATCGTGAGTCCCAATAAGTCCAACCCCATGAAACGTTCAAAGCTTCGAATCCACCCTTATAAGGCATCCAATAAGTCAGACGGAAAATTTATTTTCCCGTTTAGGTAATACCTTTTCGGTCGAACCTTCGTATGATCCTCAGTTATTGGACTTCTCGGAGGGATTACAGTCTGACTAGTTACTATGCCATCGTATATGAAGTAGGTATGTCGTATAATCCAGGCTGGGAGGCGACATTGACCTTTAATGAAGTGTTTTAATACCTTTTTTTGTTTACGAGGGGGGAATCCTTCAAAAGGTTCCCGATGACGTGGAAGTGACGCCTGGTTATGTGGGTATTTTACCGCCTAAAACCCCCCGGTGGCCGTCCTCAACGCTTGTTGAAGAATTCTGGGATCTCCGATGGTACATAACCGAAGTCCTCCGAGCGTGATGCCCCTATAGGGCTCTGCCCTGGGGGGAGCAGTTTACGCTCCTCCCGCACACTTGGTGTTTACGACGGTATGCGACCACACACACCGCCGTCTTTCCCGGGGTCGCTTGCTGAACGGTTCGAGCTTGCCGCCAGCAGCCCCCGAAGGCCCCTTGTAGTCGCCCCTTACGACAGGTAGGGGATACCGTAGGCCTATTCTAGTCCCAGGACTACAGAGACAACTTTACTTCTTAAACTTCTAATGGTAAAAATGAGCTGAGATTGCAATAAAACAACAATTTCATTATGTCTAGTAGTAAAAGGTTTATTTCCGACTGTTTGCGGTGTTCAAAACTTTACAGCCTTTTGTTGAATGAGCCCTCAAGTACCCTAAAGGTCGCTGAATTTAATTAAGAGAGAGAAACATTGTAACGTGAAACATCTTAAATATTATGATAAATTGTATTCATTAACGTTTAGGATATTTTCTTGAAGACTTCACGGTAGAAATCTTGTAGCACAGTTTTACAAGGAAAATATAGATGTATGAAATATGTCTGTACTAATAATAATATTATAAAGAGGACAGATTTCATTGTTTATTTGCATTGAATAGGCTTCGAAACTACTGGTAAAATTTGAATAAATCTTTTTAAATATGTTAGGTAATTTATCCTGGAGTAACATAGGCTATAAGTTATTAAAATAAGTTTTTTTAAACAAATGAAATAAGTCTCCAATATAACTCTCAGATTGAACTCTCTAAACCAGCGTGTCCGATACATAAACGAGGTCTTTAAAAGTGGTTTATATGGATAGTACCTGAATATAATGGTTACTTCTGACATGTATAGAGTGGAATATGAAGTTTCCCGTAGGAATATAATGGTATAGGAATTTCGTTCAGATTTTCGACTAACTGTGAGTGAGATTCTCATTTTACCTACAAAGGTGTTTTTTATTTATTTTTTCTTGTTTGTGGATTGGTAATGGTGGAGAAAAAGCTCGATTTTCGTATATTTCCTTTGACATCGACATCTTAAAAATCATTTAAATGTTTTAATTTCCCCTTAAATTATCCTACAAAATCAGAATTCTTTATGAAGCTTAAGTTCATCATAGGATGATTTGAATCAATTTTCAATATTTCACTGTTCAAATATTTGGAAGATATTACTTATACACGAAGACAGACGTACACATAGACAGACACGAGAATTTTCCGTTGAATATTTTGCTTCATGGATATTAAAACGTTAATTAATTAATTCAAGGATTCATATAGCCTAGTGGTTAAGAAAGGTGGACTAAGGCCTAAACCTTCTCATTCTGAGAGGAGAACCATGCCCAGCAGTGGGACAGCAATGGGTTGATGATGATGATGGATATTCAAAAACCGAAAAATCCTTTGTTCAAAATAAACAAGCAATAGCTATAAAGTCGTGCAGGCCTTATAATAAGTTACACTCAGAATAACAGTATGAATACAAATGAGCCAGAAGTAAGAGTTATAGGTTTCACTCTCATTAGCCACAGGAACTGTCATTAGCTTGTGCGATAATCTATTCTAATTACGTGTCGTAATTGTTTTATTGCTATAACGTAAGAGAGAAAGTCCATCGCTTTATGATATGTAATCGGGCACTTGTGAGTCGTGATGGCGCTTTGGTTGTTATTGTGGCTGTATTTTTTAGGGTTCCGTATTGAAAGGTTAAAACCGGTACTCTATCACTAAGCCTCCACTGTGTGTCCGTCTGTCATAGGGCTCTATATCATACATAGATGGACTTTACAGAGTATTTATAAAGGTGGCCGCTATAACAACAAATACTTAAAAAATAAATAAGTTTCAGGTAAGGGCTATACAAGAAACCGTCCTACATGTGTTAGGAAGTTATACTTTTCCGAGGCGTTCCAGCTTAGTCCTCAGGGGTAGCGTTGCATTTGTGGCTGACCTCAGTACCCTTACCATGAGTTTTCAAAACATCCCACAATTTCACGGTACGTTTACTTAATCCATTATTCTGTTCCGTTTGTTTCAGTAGACTAAGTAAACGTAACAATAAGTAAGTGCTCAACTCTTTTTGTCTGCCTCACATGTTCGCAAAAAAGAGAGACAAAACATAAAGCGCCATTTTGTAAATATAGACATTTAATGTTACTTTACTGACAGTTCTGATACAATCCGCCAGGTGCGCTGATTGGAAATTGTATGGGCAATACGTAAACAAATACCAAACCAGTCATATTTATCAAAACGTAAAACTCATGGTAAGGGTACAGGTAGGAATCTAATCCTATCTGAGGTTGATAACAGATATCTATGGGCGGCAGTAGCCACTTACCATCAGCCACTTACCACATCTACTACCTATATTATAAAAAAAAAAAAACTTTAATGTATTCGTAATACGTGCAACTTTACGTTTTAAACCATGTTTCAGACATACCTAAGTATTGTCTGAGATAGCACTTTCGCTTAGACATTTCGTCAGCGCTCCACATAAGTCTTATGTAAGCACGTTGTATCTAGAATGTGTTGGTTGATAAAATTGTTTGATTTTCTGCGGCTTTTGGAAAAGTTAATGTTGGAATATGAAGTAGAATCAATTTATATTCTGTTTTACGTAAACTCATAAGCTGTGGTTCGACACATTAAAATATAAATCAGAATCTACCAATGAAGAGATTCTTAGTAGAAGATTTGAAGCTAGTAGTGGTCGTAAAAAAAATAAAACCCGACTGATCAAAAATAATATTAATGAAAAAGGAAGCCTTACTTACTTTGTTCAGAAGAATTCAACGACACTTTATTTGTTGAAATCCGTCAAGCTGTTTGGGATTCAGGGGGTGCCAAAAAATTAGTTATATTATATACATACACTAGCTGACCCGGCAAACTTTGAACCGCCTCAAAATCTATTTATCAAATATATTTCATATAAAATATAGCCTATGTTACTCGTGGATAATGTAGCTTTTGAAAGGTGAAAGAATTTTTAAAATCGGTCCAGTAGTTTTTGAGCCTATTCATTACAATCAAACAAACAAACAAAGTTTTCCTCTTTATAATATAGAAGAGAGAAGAGAAGGAGAAGAAGAAGAAGAAGAAGATACGCCCGGAAAATATAACCCTTCCTTGACAGTCGGGTAAAAAGACGCCTTGACAATTATTATTGGACTTTAATTTGACAGAGATTGTGATTGTCAATGAGTGTATTAAATAATGTTTTTTTGCATTCATAGCCCCACCTGTTTGGCCGGGAATCGAACCCGGAATCCACTACGTATTAGATCTTTACGCTGGACGCTCCGACTACATATTCTATGAGTATATAAGAATTGTGTACATACTACCCATATGTGGAATATGGAAATCTAATCCGAATAAAAGCATTTTCCATTCACGGAATATTTTGCAAACATACACAAAATTTTAACATATTCAGCGGTATCTCATTTGAATTGCAAAAACGGTCAGTATACTTGTGTGAGTAATGTATTATGTAATTAAAAATAGATATGTTGTTTATAAAGTCGAGTATCCATTGACCTTCGAAAGATACAGTGGTAATCTTGAAAATGACGCTGGGTTACGTAGGATTCTTATACCTGTCCCTGTAGTTCCGGGACTAGAAGAGGCGACTAAAAGGGGGCTTCCGGGGTTGCGGGCGGCAAGAGTGGGAGCTCGAACCGTCTGGAGAGCAACCCCTGGAAGGACGGCGGCATGTGTGGTCGCATGCCGTCGTAAACACCAGGTGTGCGGGAGGAGCGTAAAGTGCTTCCAGGGCAGAGCCCGACCGGAGCATCGCGCTCGGAGGGCTCCGGTTGTGTTCCGTCGGAGATCCCGGAGTTCTCCACCAAGCGTTGAGGACGGCCACCGGGGGGGGTTTTAGTGCGGTAAAAATTCTACATAACCCGGCGTCGCTCCCACGTCATCGGGTACCTTTTGAAGGTTTCCCCTCGAAAACAAAAAAAAAGGATTCCTATACCACTTACGCCATTCTGCTTGGGTGAGAAATCTGAATTCTCAACGGCGTTTCAGGTGATTATGACGATACGCGGCTACATATACCATTGTCCTACTAGGGGTCGCTAACTGGGCGGTTCAAGCTCATACCGACGTAACCTGGGAGCCCCTTTCTAGTCGCCGTTTACCAGAGGCTGGAGATACCGTATTACATTTTTTACTATTCTTAATTAACCACCGATTAAGGTCGTAAAGCTAGTCACTGTGCCTGAGGTTTGAGTTGGATCGCCTTGGATAAGTATGTCTTCATAAACACATCCTTCAAACCAGTACACAGCAGCGCCTAACACTGCTGCTATTAGACAGAAATAGCTGTGACAGTACCTTTGGAGTAAAATCACAATAGGTCCTATTCTGGTCCCGAGCTACAGGGACAACCTAATAACACTTTTGAAGGTGTGCGACCTCGGCTGTACCACCGCCACACCATTTCTGCCTAATAACATCATTGTTAAGTGTTGCTATGTTCTGGTTCGAAAGGTGTTAATGAAGATAGGCGCGTATATTTATACACTATCTATAGGAAGAAAGGGTAGCTATAATAAACTGAAATAAGAACAAAGCACTCATGGCACATAATATCAGATTTCTTGCCTCCCTCGCAATCACGACAACAATACGTCTCACGTCCACATGTCAATCTTTTCAATAATAGTATCGGGTTACTCTAAATTTGATACCTTTCATAGTAAATAGAATTGGCAACTGTGATTTCATAACCACGTTTGTTTTCCTGCTTATATGAAGACTTTTGAAGGTAGAAACCCTTTGTGTTTCGACTCCGGCGGCACCACCGCCACACCTGTTTCTGCCTAATAACAGCAGTGTTAAAAGCTGCTGTGTTCCGGTTTGAAGGGTGTGGTAAGGTAGACATACTTTTTCGAGGCGTTCCAGCTTAGTCCTCAGGGGTAGCGGCGCATCTGGGGCCGACCTCAAGTAGGAATGTCTAATCCAATCTGGCGTTGATTACAGGTGTCCATGAGCGGCAGTAGCCACTTACGATCAGATAGGCTGCATGTTCTTCTGCTACTTTTTAAATTATGTTTCTTAAACTTAGTATGTCACTGTAGTGGTCTGACGAGCAAAAGGTTCCCGGTTCGATCTCCGGCCAGACAGAAATATAACCAACTTATAACAACCCAAATGGAATTTATTCAGAAATGTTTTCACTTTTACCAATTATTATTTTAAAAATAAGTTAATCTAAGGATCTATTCTAAGTATTTATTTATCTTCTATTTTAGCCTTTCAAATTAAAACTTTCTTGAAAAACCGTCTAAAATAGTCTCTACCAAAGAGCTCGGATCCAATTAATGTTACAATTACTTTAGAGTAATAAGGAAGAGTTTGTTCCAGAATTTATATACACACAATTTCCTATATAATTTCCTATCTGAACGTAATATATTCACTTCACGCGAGAAATATTATTTTATCGATATACAATTTATTTTGCTACCGACCTATTCTCTTCCTTATTTACATAATAACATTCAATCACAATTTTATGGAATACTCGATAATGTGTATCGATACAAGGTCAACAGTATCGATTTTTAGAACGTTGTCTATGGTAGAGAAACACTTTATTTAGATGGCGCTAATGTGCGCTGTGTGTTGACAGATTGTCAATATAGACAATCTGTCAACATGACAAATTGACATGTCACATTGACAAATGACTTGAGTCATTCTAGAATCAAAGATATAGCTAATAAAAAATCAATTAGAACTCTTATTAAATGTAAATAGTGATATAACAGTCGTATTATTGCAGTATAGAATATTTTAAAGAAAAGAAAATTCTAGAACTATTACAATCCTTTGTATGTTTCAGAGATTAGGATTTAGAAACAAAGTAACATATTTATTTATTATTTAGTATCTAATCACAGCTTATATAAGGGACTGTAAAGCAAACATTGTCAAGATTTTCATACAAAAAATTTCAACCCTTTATATACTGACACCATCTCGAATTGATTGACGTTTGAAATATATTTCAGAACAACTTATTACCAATTGATAATACTCATGGACAACATTTAGTCCGATTTATTATTACACGTGTAATAGCAAAGGTAGTAGAATATCTTTGGCTATTACACGCGAAGATATATTTATAGTTTAAGAAGAAATTTCGTGACCTGTACTCAAACGGTATGTACAGCGCGGTCAATTTTGATAATCATCCGCCGCGGTCCAATCACACGGTCGATTCGTCTCGCATGTTACCCGAATAAACCTAAATATCGTCCACATCTTAGCTTAAAGTTTGCCGAAAATATCTTAATCAACTTCCTCCGAAGGGATCTAAAGGATCTGAAAGTTTAGTCTTGTGTAAATTATTTGGACTTAAAATTCGATGAGAAATTTAATATGTTATCTTCAAATTTTTGACAGTCTGTCAATTTGGGATCACGTGACATTGTAAAATTGAAAGTAATTTGAGAATCGTGAATTTAGTTCATGATTAGTTGATGATTTGTATTGCATATGCAAGAGCCAATATATCCTAAACTTACCGTGAAAACATTCATCGATTAAACTATCGATATTGCAATATCGACTTCATACGAAGCCTACGGCAAATGAAGGGCTTTCCGAACCGCTTCCGAACCGCAATAAACTTTTTACGAGTTTGGTTCGAAATCTGCAAGTATGCAAACAGATTGTATCGATATTTTGCTGAATCGATACGCAACACTTACGATGTTGTATTTCTACTATCCACGCAGAACTATAGGCATTTATTGGTTTGCCATGTAATAACATAAACTATTTTCTTGGTCCAATTTACAACTTTAATTATTCCCGCGTAAAATACAAGTCTCGCGCCAAGCGCGTTCATTTTTCTTTTTTATGCTAATGGACACAATCGTATAACCCATACAGCCAGTGACTATATAAATTGGCACTTATTATTATAAAAATAATATATCATTAAAATAATACAAAATAATACTATACGTAATTAAATAATTTGAATATATTGCTAACACATGAAAAAAATTTTCGATTTCTCGGGCCGTCATATCTATTAATTCAGTGAATATAGGTGTCATCATCAGTTCTCGATTAGATTACTTGTGTTCTTGTCCAAGCGATTTTAATTTGCTAGGAGTACTTTTTTTAGCTATTAATGTTCGATTAATAAAAACCATTCGGCGCAACGTATCTCATAAAAATATTGATCTATTTTCTGCCCAACTTTTTCTCACTTCTTAGTTATAGCGTGTTTCGCTTTCCCGAAAATTGTTTTGAAAAATCCTAATCTTTCTTTAATTTGAAGAAGCTACATCAAGAATTGAAGTATTTTTTTCTATTTATTTCCTCGATTTTGGATTGACATATTTTGGTTAATACGTGAAATTAATTATCGAAATAAATTGACGCCTCTAGTTGTACCTATCTATACTGATATTCGTTTAGTTACGTTTATTATTTGTCGATTTTTCAATCATTTTCTCTAATTGGTTAATTCGATTTTAAATTGTATTTTAGTACGTGCTTATTATCAATAATATTGCTTACCATCAAAATACAAACGCACTTCTTTCCCAAATCTCTTCGCTGTTGAATCATAGAGCGATAAAACCTATTGCATACATTACGTAACTATTACTTGTAATATTTTTTGTTAAAAGTTGAGTAAGTAATAGTATATCGTATTATGTAACACAAATGACTTGGTATTATAGAAAATAATTTACAATAAGTATACTGCGTGTGTAATAGTAAATAAGAATTGAATTTAAACCGTGGACAGAAGAAATGATGCGACAATTTCTTGTCGTTTTGGCAAAGGGAGGAAGGTGATTATGTCTAGGGAGCGGCTCTGCTACATTAGTGTCAATTTGGAGCTTGTATATATGCACGATGTGTAAAAAACTTCGATAGCGTGATTCAGGATAATGTAACGCCATATTCTGACGAATTGAGGGATATGTACAACTACTTTTGTTTTATTTTATTAATTTATTAAACGACATACAAATCGGTTTTGTCATTTTTTGATTGTAAAACTATTTTTGATTGTTATCTCCTATGATATATTTTTTTTCGACTTTGTAACTACAGACCGCGTAATTAAGTGGTCATTGAATAGTAGGCACCAAATAGGTAAAAGTCAAATCTCATTATTTTTGAAGCAATTTATTTTAATTGTCTTAGAACCATCGAAATTGTAGTGTTTCGAGATTAGAATTTATATTGCTATTTTCTAGGTAAAGCTCTCTGGTTTAAAAACATAGTGCTTTACGACACAAGGGTGCGATTAAAAAAGACAAAGACACCTTAGCATCCATAAGAGCTCTACTCCCGACCTAATTCTCAAAACATGTTAACGCTTTTCAACGGAAAATTAAAAAAAATCTAGCCGTTAACGTAGAATCTTTGTCTGTAATCAATAACCATGCTTCTTTTTATAATATAGGAGTAGCAGACGAGCATGCACTTCACCTGATGGTAAGTGGATACTGCCGCCCATAGCCATCTGTAATCAACGATAGGATTAGATATTCCTACTTGAGGTTGGTCACAGATGCGCTGCTACCTCTGAGGACTAAGCTGGAACGCCTCGGAAAATAATGTCTCCCTTACCTAAAGTTGTGATATCAGAACAGAGCAGCGTTTAACACTGCTGTTATGAGGCAGAAATAGTTGTGGACGTGGTGTCGCTAGAGTCGAGCCACAAAGAGTTCACCTTCAAAATGATATTCGTATAATGATCTCTGTTTGAAACGTCGTTAGAGAATTGATGCTCTTTCAGATATAGGTATTGTGCAGATAATGCTTTGTTTTAATGTCAGTTTTATTGTTTTACTTTTATCTCTGAGACGTGTGCTCTCGTTAGCGTATTATACAGTTCCGTTTTAAAATACGTTTTTAAAAGACTTTGGAGGGTAATGTTTTACGAAAGTACCTACGTATATGTTGCATTCTTAGGTGCACCCTGAAGTACAAACGGTTTTATAGATTTTAATAATATTAGTATATGTAATTATTAGGTGTCGTTGGATTCGCTTAAGTAATGGGAGTGACATAGTTACATTTCATAACATCCGTACTAATATTATAAATCCGAAAGTAACTCTGTCTCTCTGTCTGTCTGTCTGTCTGTCTGGTTGTCTCTTCTTCACGCCTAAACTACTGAACCGATTTTAATGAAATTTTGTACAAAGATTTTCTGAGATCCGAGAAAGGACATAGGATAGTTTTTATCCCGGAAATCCCACGGGAACTAGATCTAAGGTCGATTAATCGGAGAATCGATCTTTTGGACCAAAAAAAATGATTATTTTATCGATATTAGTAAGGATTGAATCGTAAACTATGCATTTGATCAAGTGATGATCTTTAGCAAAGTTGTTGTCCATGAGCCCTCAGAGTTGGTTCGACCAATTTTCGCCAGATGGCGCCACGGTCATTCCAATGAAGGTACGAATTTTCAGTTTTATGTATGTTAGTATGTCATATTATTTTCTTTTAAACGCGGGCGAATCCGCGGGCAAAAACTAGTAATAAATAAAAAAATAATAAAAATACACACACCCGCACTCTTACATCCAAACACACACACATATTACTTTGGTTCTATATAACAAATTAAATTGCTTAAACTATAAACGTTATAAAACGTGAATTATAGATTATTATTCCGAAAAAAAAAAATTAAAATTATGTAGCGTCTACATTTTTCTCATATCTACGTAATAAAAATCTTAATTTACGACTGAGCACAGAAGAGGCAATTCTGCTAGAATTGGGTCGGGAATAGAGCTCTTTCCTGAGAAAACACATTTGAATGTGGGAAAATGTGTGTCGGATGTGGGAAATTTACTATTTTAAACATTTTTGGACACATCCAGTCACCAATTACTTGTATTATGAAATACAATAAATATACATTATTAAACCATAAATATTTCCAATTTCAACTGACCACAATATATCAGTAAAAATTAAAGTAAAACGGTACTTTATTCTCATTTTTACTTACATTGAGAACAAGTGAACAAAGCCATTATTCTCACGACTTTCCCGCGAGGAGAAACCGGCGCTATCGATTTCCCATAACACTGGGAAACGTAAATTCTATGGACAATAACTTGTAGGTTGTTGTTCGGCGAGTGTTGCCATACTTTTTATAAAGCAGTTTTATTTGAAGTTTCATGTTTTAAAGCAGTTCTAGTTATATTTGCATATTTTTTTGTTTTTTAAAATGCAAGGTTTTGGACGCTCTATGAACCATTTGCCGAGTAATTTGCCGAACAATTACGAGTAGTTTTAAAAACTCCGTGCATGAGTATAAGCCCATATTCTCCGAGTAACCTACACTGCGCGATGAACGAATAAACATCGTGAGAAGATTTTATTACATCCGAGGTTATTTTATTCCTATTTGTCTATACTCGGCGACTCTCTAAACAAGCTACGATTACGTTTACCAGTTACTGTTCGGCGAGTTACTTGTCCGATTATTCGCGATTAAAATGTTGCATAACATTTAAAATGAGTGTTCTAGGTTATAACTTTTCTTTAGCTATTTTAAATGTAAATTACTGCTTAAAATACCCATGGTGTGACGTAACGCCACTGTAATTAAATTTTAAGTACTTCAATGCAAGCACCTAAGTATATTTATATTTTTAAAAGCAAATTATGCATATCAATGGAGTTTCTTGTGTCGCTTTTTCTCCATAACGTGATACCTTGAGAAGCGGTAGTAGATTGTTTACGTTCAGAAAGGATTATATATGATTAGATTTATATAAATTCATATAGATATATATATGTAAATATTCCGTATTCATGACTAAATTTGTACAGAAATATTGGTACAAATAAATATAGTTACATATATCTGATTTATGATATGAGGCGAAAAAAAGGTAGAACTCTCAGTGGTTCAACTCCGGCGGCACCACCGCCACACCTATTTCTGCTTAATTTTATTATCATTTGCGGGTAACAGTAGTGTTCATTGCTATTGTTGTGGTTTAAAGGGTGTGCCAAGGGAGACATAATTTTGCGAGGCATTCCCGGTTTAGTCCTTAGGGGTAGCGGCACATCTGTGTTCGACCTCAGGTAGGATTTTAATCTTATGTAGGGTTTATTACCGATGTCCATCGGTGACCACTTACCATCAGGTGCAATACAATCTTTATAATTCTATATAAAATATATATGAATTGACCACCGTAAAATAAATCGTATTAGGTCTTACGACATAATAGTAAATAGTATCTAACGAAATCTCCATAAAACTGGATAATGCACTACAAAGATTTAAGAAAACATTTTTATTACACCATTCTTGAGTTATGTTCGTGAGTAGACGAAAACAAACATGAATGTAGAACGAGCTATTTCGGCTCCATTCTATGTAGTTTTATAGGAAGCAGTCAATTAGTTGCACAATACGTCCGCCTGTGTTCAATCATAGATACTTTTGATGATCTAAAACTAAAACAAGTTACGCAAGTTTATTATAGAAATAATAAAAATAAGTTAGAACTAGTAATTGAAAAAAATATAAGCTTGTTGTAGTAGCAATCAAAATAACTTTGGACTAGTAATTGAAAAATAGAAGTTTGTTGTAGAAGTAATCAAAATGACTTAGACTAGTAATTGAAAAATAGAAGTTTGTTGTAGAAGTAATCAAAATAACTTAGGACTAATCATTGAAAAATAGAAGTTTGTTGTAGAAGTAATCAAAATAAGCTATGACTAGAAATTGAAAAAACACAATTATGAAAAAAACAAAAACCCGCCTGTTTAAAAAAAGGATATGCCCACTCCCGAAATTTAGAAGAATTCAACGACATCTCATAATTTGTTAAAATCCGTAAAGCCATTTGGGCTGTAGAACATCCCAAAGAATGATACACACAAACATACGCTCGAAAAACACTACCCTTATAGCGTTAGGGAAAAAAACTGCAGTATGAAATTGAACTACATGTAACGTAATGGAAATGGAATGGAAATGGAATGGAAATGTAATGGAATTCTTCTAGATGCCATCCACAGATGCTCTGCTACGCCTGATTAAGTTGCAACATCTCGGTATATCTCTTTTCCACACCCTTCAAACCAGAACATAGGTTTGACATTGCTTTTAGGCAGATAGGCGTGATGCCAAAGAAGTGTACTTTGATGATCCGTGATTTATAATTTTACAAAGGGTCCCCTACCCTCTAAACATTTTTAAGGTTTTTTGACGATCTTAAGACACTTTGGTATATCTATTCGTATGTGTAGCTCTATAGCACTGTTTCGTTTCAATAGTGTGTTATGCCATATTCCACTTAGCTATTAGGTACAATTTGGATTGGCATATTGAGAGCATACTATGTAAAACATTAAAGAGCCTTTTCATGAAATGCCGGGTAGATCCGCTATAGAATTGCTTGATTGTCTGGTGTTTCGACCAGACAAAATTTAATATACTCAATACTCATCGCTTGGCTACTTCGCTTCATCATCAACCCATTATTGTCCCACTGCTGGGCACGGGTCTCCTCTCAGAATGAGGAGGATTAGGCCATAGTCCACCGCGCTGGCCAAGTGCGTATTGGTAGACTTCACATACCTTTGAGATTTTTTTTTCTAAATCTCTCAGGTATGCAGGTTTCCTCACAATGTTTTCCTTTATAGCAAGTGATAATTAATTTCTAATACGCACATAATTTCAAGAAATCAGAGGCCTGGGATTTGTATCTCGGACCCCTCGATCGAGAGGGTGAGATCGCAATTTAATCCAATCTATCTTTAGACCTAATTGTAAATTCTTCACAGTAAAGTTGAAAAAGATAAGTCGATAATCGATTTCGCAGACATAGTTGAATGAGATGGTGAAATATAGTTGGGAAGACAAATTTACCAACTACCGCTTGACAGCGGATGAATCGGCTTGTTGAAGGTACAAAAAGGCTTGTTGAAGTATTGCAAGGGTTGGTTATAGACAAAGATGTAGATGTATTCAATAATCTAGTACATATACATTAGTGTTTACACCTATTTCTGTCTAATAACAGCAGTGTTAAACGCTGCTGTGTTTTGGTTTGACAGGTGTGGTAAGGGAGACATACTTTTCTGAGATGTTCTAGCTTAGTCCTCTGGGGTAGTGGGGCATCTGTGGCCGATCTCAGGTAGGAATATCTAATCCTGTCTGGGATTGATTACAGATGTCCATGGGCGGCAGTAGCCACTTATCATCAGGTTGACTGCATGCTCGTCTGCTACTTCTAATTTATTTATAAAAAAAAATTAGTACCTACATTCTTTTAGAGTATATTTACTGCTTTTTTTGCTTTGCTTGAATACATCAAAATTTAAAAAAAATAAAAAGGCTATATTTATTAACTTTGTTATGTTTTAAAGCGCGGTATATGTTACGTTTATTTTTATATGTTATTTATTTAATATACTTTAAAATGAGGAATAGTTTAAAGGATTTAGTAGGAAATACATATAAACAAGGCATTCTAATTTAGTAAGACATCTATAGAAATAATTCCAGTGTAGTCCTCCAGGTTAGCAATGCGTCTATGGCAAAATCAGGCAGAATTTCAATGCTTATTCTTAGAAGTTTAATTAAACATTTCCATGGGTGTCGATAACCATTTATAAGGCATAGGTACCACCTTGCGTCCTCATTCGTTTCTCTAAATCCTTACTCCTTACTAATATTATAAATCCCAAAGTAACTCCGTCCGTCCGTCTGCCTGTCTGTCTGTCTGTCTGTCTGTCTGTCTGTCGTTCTGTCTGGTTGTCTCTTCTTCACGCCTAAACCACTGAACCGATTTTAATGAAATTTTGTACAAAGGTAGTCTGAGACCCGAGAAAGGATATAGGATAGTTTTTATCCCGGAAATCCCACGGGAACTAGGGATGGCGATCTAAGATCGATTAATCGGAGAATCGATCTTTTGGACCAAAAAAAATCGATTATTTTAATCGATATTAGTAAGGATTGAATCGTAAACTATGCATTTGATCAAGTGATGATCTTTAGCAAAATTATTGTCCATGAGCTCACGAAGGTTTCAGAGTAGGTACGACCAATTTTCGCCAGATGGCGCCCCTGTCATTCCAATGAATGTCATTTTAGTTTTATGTATGTTAGTATGTCATATTATTTTCTTTTAAACGCGGGCGAAGCGGCGGGCAAAACCTAGTAAAAATATAGTCAACATGAAATTTAGAGTCATACGCTACAGATTCGAACCCGGAAGTCATACAGATTGACCCAAATCCATACCACTGTTCCATTACTATCAACAATGTATATCAATCACACAGTTACACAATATTTGGGTGTCTGTGTTCGATCAGAACTTATTAATGAATGAATTGAATTGAATCAGTTATTTGTAAGTGAATTTATGAGTATGGTGTTGGCTCCATACATATTTGTTTGGTCTATAAATCTAAAACTACATACATTTGTTTTTAGGTTGTATGTGGTTTCATGTATCATATTTACATCATACATTATAAAGAAAATAATGTTGGTTATATTTTATTTTTATCTTTTATATTTAAATCTATTCTTTTTTTAAAATAAATATTTGGGTGTGGTAGTGTCAAGTTGTGTTCTGTATTTATACCGGGATGTTCTTTTGGTTAGTTTTGAGCAATGAGCAAAGATTTGATAAATTTTAGATTGCCCTAACTAATTATAACTCAAAAAGGTTTAGATCGACGGTAAAATACTGTCAAAAAGTCCGTATAATGAAACATTTTTTGTACGTGCATTTAACCACAATATAAAACGAAATCCAAAAACTATAATAATAATATTACAAAATTGTACAGATAATCATCAATAATAATTTTTTGTAAAGGTTTTCATTTTGTTAATAATAATTTAGTAGCACTTGTAAATATGTAAAACAATTGCAATATTTCCTATAAAATTGAATGTTCGGGATTGGTTCCTCAAACTGAACAGGAAAAAAAGTTAACCAACCAAAAAACTTAAAATTAAAACTTGAACTCAAATTACAGGCTGTATCACGGTATTCAAATTGGACACCATCTTGTAAAAAATGTAAAGTGAAGCGTGATACCTATTGTTAGCACAAAAACCACGAGCCATAACAATAGCTGGTTTTTATTCTCTATTTTTACTCTGTGGTAGATAAAAACTGTGATTATACGTCATAGGTTTTCGTTTATCAACTAAATAAATATCTGAAGTATGCGAAAATTGATAAAATATGTTTGTTTTGAAGATAGGTTTTTTGAGACACAACTATTTTAAGAATGGTATAGTCAGTCAATATATAAAAATGTTTATATACTTACCTCTTCAGAGGCTTCAGTGGCCATTTCTCAGTGGTTGCACTATACAGATTATAAAAACTGAATTAAATCTACTAGACTGTAAAACCGTAAAATATCGTAAAGTCTCTCGATCACAGACAACCAATATTAATAAAAGATTTACCAAAGTGTTATTTTAATAAAATATACAGGGATTGCGAATATTTTGACACAATTGCAGTGCGGTCACAGTAATCTAATGCCGCGATTTCGGCAATGGCCGCCGCGCCGTCGCCTTGCTTTCGCACGCAAACTAAGGTCAAAGGTCATTGGACATTCAGCCAAAAAAAATACTCACTTCAGAAGCCCAATGAACGTGCCTCGTGTCCGCCAAAACGCTTCTCTCCATTGTCAGAACGAGAAAGAAAAGTTAATCACGACACCATCTCACTCTCACTTCGTTCAATATCGTCAACCGAATCGCTAAGAATAAAAGATGAAATTTCGAAAAAAATAAGTCGAGGTGAATCGTTTCGTTTCGTTTTCTTTCTAGTGCGGTATTTTTTAGAAACTCCGTTAGAAAAACGTAATTGCCGGTGTCCGGAGCGCGGCTGCGGCGTCGACTACTGAGTCACTCCACTAGCCACTTTACTATGACGCGGCGCTATGCAAATCTTGCATTTTTCACTTCACCATCGCTCAAACACCTCTCGGACGTCGCCGGTAATGACTAAATCAGCTGTTACATACAGTAAGAAAACTATATTACGCTCGATCGGGTTAGTGTGCCGACAGAGACGCCCGCATCGCCCGTCCCGCTCTATCTAGGGGGACTGCTAGATAAGTGGCGTGATAATTTGCATCTGATAGGCGGCTGATAATAATTTCCTTTTTTGCATCCTATTGTTAGACAGATTATTACGGTGAAAGCACTAGAAAGCCGAAAGGCTTCGAATCCGGAGCGATGGCTGTCTCGTTCATCGACACTTCATTTAGTTTTCGCTTTAAATATCATATTAATTTCAACAGTTTATCCTATCGAGCGCAATTATGAAACGCGATGCCGTAAATTGAGATAATGTCTATCCCGAACGAGGGCAATGAATCATCATGCAATTAGACGAGGTGTTGCTGGCTCACTCGCGACACTAATAAAAAATATTCACCGAAACACGTGATCGATTGACAGTTTTCAATTTCCGAACGTTGCGCGGGAATTCTGACAGGTGACAATTTTCAGGAATTGGAACACGGTGTGTGTAACATGATTTCGTGTCGCGGGGCTATGACCGACTAGAAGTGAGCGACAAGAAGTGGAGCGAGGGAGTGGTGGACGGTGGTGGGATCGATACCACAGTCTGGGGCGCACGCACTGACCGCTCGCGGTGGGGTTTTCATGCTATATTTGGATCGCCTGACATTACGGGGTGCGGAATTATGTATCTGTTTAATTGGACGAAATACGAGCGGAAATAGGTGACCGTGTTTACTAATAGGCGTTTATTGTTTCGAACGAAATATTATCGTCTATTAGTGTAAGTTTAATAATAATAATAATAATAATATGCTTTATTGTACCCATAAAAGAAATATACACAAGGAAAAATTATAATTTTAAAAATACAATAGGCGACCTTATCGCTAATCAGCGATCTCTTCCAGGCAACCTACAGGGTGCGGAGTTAAAGTAACAAGAAATAGAATAAGAGGTAGGGTGCAAATAACAGTTGTAAGGAATAAAATACAAATTTCGGAACAAATAAATGAAAGACATACGTATTTAAAAGAAAGGAGCTAGATTTAACAGAGTTGTGACAGATAAAACAAACAAAGAAATAAAATTACACATAGCAAGAGCATATGGGAGAGAAACGAAACAGAGATAGAGTTAGAGCTGACGATAGTGACATTTTACTAGATTTTTGAAGGAGCATAGGGATTGAGCATTGCGAATAGATACAGGAAGAGAGTTCCATAGACGGATAGCTGAAACTGTGAAGGATTTCTTGTAGTAGGATGTTGAGTGGAATGGAGTAAGGAGAGCATGGTTTTCGGTGGAGCGAAGGGATCGGTCATGGGACAGATGGAGAAACTGAAATCGCTGCTTGAGGTATGGAGGAGAAGTCGGATTAAATAGTACACAATATAGAAGAGATAAAATGTGAGCATTACGGCGAAGGCGAATTGGGAGCCACTTGAGCTTAGCACGATATTCTGAAACATGATCATATTTACGTAACCCAAATATGAACCGTATACATAAATTTTGAAGACGCTCAAGCTTATTTAGTTGCTCCTCAGTAATGTCAGGATAGCACACATCGGCATAGTCAAGTATAGGTAAAAGTAGTGACTGCGCAAGCGTAATTTTAGTGGGAATAGGCAACACATTTTTCAATCTACGAAGAGAGCCCACTGCAGCAAAGAGCTATATATATATGTATATATATATGTATATATATATATATGTTTTAATAACAATAAAACCAAGAGAATGAACGGTAATAGCCCAATGGCATCAACTCCGGTTTTTCGCTCTGAAGGTTCGGGTTCAAATTCGAAGGCGCTATCACACTATATCGGATTTTTATAGTTTGAGTGTGTATTTGATTTTATTTAATTTTGCTTTAACTTGCAGAAAATAACCGGACGACATCAATGTATATTGTATATAAATAGTGATATTAAAGGTGTGTAAGTCTACCAACCTTTTCTTTGATAATGTAGTCCAATTCTTTTTCATTTTGGGACTTTCTCCAAAAGTTTCTTTTTAATGAAAAAATAAATATATTTCGGTAGAAAACGTTAGGTAGTTGTAGGTACCTACACCGACATAATTATATTTTACCGATATTCCTTATTTTACACATACCGCCTTAAGAAAAAAATGTAGAGTTTAAAAAAAAAAAAATCGATTGGATTGATTTTTTTCTCAATCAAATTATTATTGAGTTCATAAATATTCAGTACTATCAACGTAAAGATACGTATCGTATAGAAACATAATATAATGTATGTAAAATACTTGGCCAAGTGCGAGTCGAACTTGCAAACGGAGCATTCCGTACGCCAACATTTTAGTTTATTTCTTATTTTTATTTTAAAAACAAATTTTTATAGTAGCCACAGAAGTAAATGCATAGAGATTGGTACTGTCTACCTATTACTGTTCAAGAGATAAAGCTGAAAACGCCAAAAAGAACGGCTTCTTGCATGGCCTCCATTTAATTTTAAGGTTTTTTTTTTTAATTTTTTAGTACTTATTGTCATAGCGGCCACCGTTATACATACTTTGTAAAATTTTCAAGTGACTATCTATTACGGTTCAAGAGATAGAGCCCTGTGACAGACAGACAGACAGCGGAGGCTTAGTAATAGAGTTGCGTTTTTACCCTTTAGGGACGTAACCCTAAATACGACGGAAGTGACAGTTTCTTGTAGTGCGAGTACTACTTATTTCCAACCTTTTTTTATTTTTAGTATTTATTGTCATAGCGGCATCGTTTTAAGTGTATCGTTTACGGCTCAATAGATAGAGCCCTGTGACAGACAGACAGACAGCGGTGTCGTAGTAATAGGGTTCCGTTTCTACCCTTTTTGTACGGAACCCTAAACATGTTTAGTCCAAAGTCGCTTGGTTGATTATAGATGTGTTCTGGTTCAATAACTGCATTCTTACTTTGCATTTAATTACGTGAATTATAACACCCTTTTAATTAAAAAGCTAATTACTAGTACGTAGTAGATGTTTTTTTTTTAATTTTTGCATCAATGATCACTGAGCTGTGTTATTAGAAAGAAAGAAAGAAAAAATAATATTACACGTAGAATAGGAGTTTTATTTTATAGAAGTAACAAAGTGAGTGGCAACTGATGCCAAAGGACGTCTATAATCAACCCCAGATAGTGTTAGAGTTCGGTCTGAGATCGGTCGCAGATGCGTTGCTACCTGAGGACTAGAATGGAATGTAGGAAAGGCCCTCTGCTCTTTAGTGCTGTTATTAGGTAGAAATAGGTGTTGCAGTGGTGCCTTCCGTAAGATCTTTTTGGGAAAATTAAAAAAGGTATTCGATGAGGTCATCTAATATTAAAGGTGATTATTATTTGAAGGTGGTAGAACCCTCTGTGGTTCGACTCCGGCGGCACCACCGCCACACCTATTTCTGCCTAATAACAGCAGGGTTAGGCGCTGCTGTGTTCCGGTTTGAAGGGTGTGGTAAGGGAGACAGACTTTTCCGAGGCGTTCCAGCTTAGTCCTCAGGAGTAGCGGCGCATCTGTGGCTGACCTCAGGTAGGAATATCTAATTTGGGACATAAAGCGATTCAATTAAATAATTTTATTAAAAATTACGACTATTCACAATTCCTGTATCATTCTATATACAAAAAGCGTCCAGTTTGTGTGTATGTTCACGTATTATACGACTTCCGAGCCATACACAACACAATTATTTCCACGCGCCAAAAGGCATTAACGACATTTACACGACAATACAAAAACAACAATACACGTGACCGTACAGTCACCTTCATGGACAATTGTCCGGTTTTGATAATTTGACTCATTTTGAGTCATACCGTAATCACTTATTTAGTTAGAACAATATCTTTTAATACAAATTGTACAAGGAAATAAACTTCGAATACTATTAAAATGATTAAAGTGATTGTGCAATTGAATTGCGCAGTAAAATATAATAGACTATTACGTTAAAAAATATAACTTGATGTATATAACTGTATATCATTGTTATGTTCTGTTGAACTGTGCAATAAAGAATATCTATCTATCTATGTATCTATCTAACTTTATGTTGTTTTTATTTCTCATTTGGACGGTTTTGGATTTAAACCAACTGAATAAGTTCTAGGTCCAGACCCAGCCACGAAGCAGACCCACGACATAGTGTGTGAGGTGGAATAGAGTACACATCATATTATTTCGTTTTATTGTGAAGATAATGTTGACTTTATTTACTCCGAATTCTATGTAATGGATTTTAAGATTATTTGCAACGGAAGTATTTGCCGAGTATAAACGAATAGGCGCGAGTACAATGTGAAAATACGCTTCCGCGGCTGTATTCGGTGATCGCTACGATGTTCGTGTATTCCGCGGGATGTAGAGATTTCATCGCGAATATATACACAAGCGGCGTGTACACACTCGTCATTGTTCGACGAGTTATTAGGTAGATAATTATTGTTCGCGAGTATCTAAATGATAAAAAAATATTTAAGCATAAGCATAAAATATTTATTTAAGCTACGTAAATAACGCTTTTGTAAAAGCAAGGCCAAATAACTTATTAATTAGACTTCATAACAAATTGATGGAAATCGACAAACTAATTTCATATGAAAGGTTTCTCTTCAAAACAGAATAATTATCGACCCCAGTACCTTGTGGCTTCTGCGTTATTCGCATGCGGCTGTGTCAAGCGGCTTGCGGTAATTGCGGCTCTGTTTTATATTAAACTAACTTCGTGTATCCGGCCATATGGTACCCCGTCAGCAAGGAGTTATTGTCCCACAGCTGGGCACGGGTTTCAGAGTGAGAGGCGTTTATTAAGCCATAGTCTACCGCACTGGCCAAATTAGTAGATCTCACATAATGTTGAGATTTTTTTTTTAAATAACTGTGTTGGTTTATATTAACAGTTCTTTAACAAAAATGTTCCTTACTTAATTATAAACACGCACATAACTTAGAAAAATCATAGGTGTGTTTTGAATTCGTATGTGGGACTCCTCAATTAAGAGGCCAAATTTCAACCACTAGCAAATAGGTTTTGCACATTTGAGGATAAATTATTTTCAGAAGTTACAAGTTTTATTTTATTAATGTTATTTGCATAAAAAATGCATAAACAATCAAATAAATACGCGATTACCACATAAATTACACAAAACTTTACGTCAAAGACCATTGTATGTTTTACCAGTATAAATGGTAAAATAGAGCAACTGACGCAGCCGCGTGACGCAGCCGCATGTCGCAGCCGCGTGACGCAAGCACCGTGGCCACCCCTCTGCCAGGATCCGTTTACGCCCAGTGACGTGTAAAGGTCACGAAAGCCCTACTAATGGCTTATTGATATTTTATCGATGTGAAAACGTAGTAGTAACAGGTGTATTTAGTACCTACTAGGGTCATAAAACGCTTTCTACACTTTACCCTAGGATTGCCTGTGACATGGGTGCCATTGACACACAAACAGATAATAATTAAAACCACCACCACCATACGCTTTACGCAGAAAGCTGTCAGGCGAGCTCTATTGTCCCTTGATGTCAAGAAGTCGAGTGGGCCGGATGAAATCCCCGCAGTGGTGCTGAAGACATGTGCTCCCGAGTTGACTCCCATCTTAACGCGCTTATTCTCGCTTTCCTATACCACAGGACAAGTACCGTCTTCGTGGAAGGTAGCCCTCGTTCACCCGATTCCCAAAAAGGGTGACCGCAGTGACCCGGCTAATTACAGGCCTATAGCGATCACCTCCCTGCTCTCAAAGGTTATGGAGCGTGTTGTTAATACCCAGCTCCTGAGGTACCTCGAGGATCACCGGCTGATCAGCGATCACCAATACGGTTTCCGCAAGGGCCGTTCAGCTGGTGATCTTTTGGTGTACCTCACACACCGATGGGCGCAAGCCATTGAGAGTAATGGTGAAACACCTAGATCCAGAAACGGAAATCTAAATCGATTATTTAGGTGTCTGTCTAGCCAGAGATTGATTCCGGGACTCTTTGCTCGTCAGAACAGTATGGGGACCGCTTCGTTACGCGGGTAGTCAAATAATTAGTCTAGTGTCCCACTGCTGGGCTGTTGCCTCTCAGATTGAGAAGAAGTTAGCCTCAGGGCCATTTGGTTATGATAGCTTGAAAATATCATTGAGAAACTTAAGGTATAGGTAATTTAATTACAGCAGTGTTAAGCGCTGCTGTGTTCTGATTTGGAGCGTGTGGTAAGGGAGACATACTTTTCCGAGGCGTACTAGCTTAATCCTCATGGGTAGCGGCACATCTCTGCCCGTTCTCAGGTAGAAATATAATCCTATCTGGGGTTGATTACAGATGTCCATGCCATGTATGCCATGCGGCAGTAGCCATTTATCATCAGGCGGACTACATGCTCGTCTGCCAATGCTATATTATAAAAAATACAGGCTATCTTGTATCTTACCTTCAATAGCATAATTGGCTTCATTTGGCCATATCATTTCGAAAACACGTTCTACTATTGAATCATATGTATTCAGTAATACAAAGATGAAAGGGACATAATAATTCTCATTACTTAAATTATATTTGGTAATGGGAGATCTCCCGCTGGGCTACGTGATGTACGGGGAAATGTACGGGGATTTTTATTTATTTATTTATTTATTTATTTACTCTTTATTGGCCATGTTAAAAACAATATGGTGCAAAAGGCGGACTTAATGCTAAATAGCATTTTCTCCCAGTCAACCTTCGGGATGTGCAGAATAATTAAAGGCGGTACAACTATACTAAAAAATAATAATAATAAAAAATAGGAAATAAAATAAAAGGAAAAACAAGGAGAAAGGAGAACATAAAAAAATAAAGAATGAAAGAATTAGAGAAGGGGATCATGTACTTTTATATGTATTCGTACAAGATATTGGGAAAACTTTGATAGCGTGATTCAGAAACGTGTAGCGCCATCTCTTGACGAGTTGTGGGAAGTTGCCACAATATAAAGTTAAAACAGTATAGAATTCATAAACATAAAATTACCTTATAGTTCTGAATATATGAAAAAGGTAAATATAATTTCATAAACATTTTAAACACACACGTATCTTTGCAACAAAAATAATGGAACCAAAAGCCAGAAAACACAGACATGTCAGAAGAAACCCTTTGAGCATTACGTCTCTCGTGGAATTTCCTTTCAGCGCAATTTCCTGCAGTTGCAAGAAAAGAGGTTAGAGGGAAAGGAAAGTGTTTTTACCTTGGCTTTGTTTTTTTTCTGGAATTTTGAAGTAATTTATAATAATATCTTATTTTAATTCTTAAGATAGTGTTTATAGCATCATGTATTTCTTATTTTCGCATTATTTATGTAATAAATGTTTTTTTATTACCGGTTTTAACGTCAAAGTGACGTGGAGTTTTTGTTATTTATTGATGCAGGTTTGTTACGAGTACCTCCAATTTAGTCGCCGTGGTTTCTTACCAAGACTATTACTTGATCTTATTTTAGTTCAAATACTTATTTGCATCATAAATGCCGCAATATATGAGACAAGTTTACTTGCAACAAGAATGGAAATAAAAGTCAGAGAACATAGACATGACAGAAGAAACCCTTTGAGCATTACGTCTCTCGTGGAATTTCCTTTCAGCACAATTTCCTGCAGTGAAAAGAAAATGTCTTTTGGTTAGAGGAAACGAAAGCTTTTTTTACCTTTGATTTGATTTTTTTTGAAAAATAACATTTTTAATTTTCATTTTTGACACAGAGTTACAACATTTATTTGTGTAATTAAGCAGTGATAAATAATGTCATACATTTTTTAATCTATCTTTGTTAAAATAATCTAAAAGATTCTTATTAGAGGTTTTGTCACCTTCAAAATACATGCCGTGGTTTCTTAATTTCAATATTTGGACCTCTCTTGTAAAACATCCTATATATTTCTCCAAGAAATAGAAGAAGGCGTAGGTATCAACTACTTTTAAATTTTCTACTAACAGTATTTATCTAGACTTTTCCAGAAAACTCGAACGAAAAAGGAAAACTGAATTAATTACAATGACGCCCCGCACACGAACCAAAAACTTGTTTAACTCTTTCTTTTCTCAAAAATTGTAAAATCGTTTAAACTTCCTAGAAAACTGAAGTACGTCAAACTAAAAAAGTTTGAAAAAGCTTACAAATAGTTCGAAAAAAGTTCCAAAAGTCTTCAGAATTCACTTGAAGTTCTTGTAACAACATATAGACAAAAGTTTGATTCCAAACTGTATGAGGTAAAGTTATATCAAGTTTATCGTCAACATAGAGGTTACTGGTTTCAGAAAGAGAAATTAACTTGACAAACTTTAGGCTATTTGAAGATGGTAGAACCCTTTGTGGTTCGACTCCGGGGGCACCACCGCCACACCTATTTCTCCCTCATAAAAGTAGTGTTGCCGCTGCTGTGTTCTGGTTTAAAGGGTGTGGTAAGGGAGACGTACTTTTCCGAGACATTCCAGCTTAGACCTAAGGGGTAGCATCTTTGGCCGAACTTAGGTAGGAATTAGGATTTTAATCTTATCCGGGGTTGATTACACAAGTCCATGGACGGTATTTGCCACAAACCCTCAGGTGGACTACATGCTCATTGTGGTTGCGTTTGCTACTTTAATATTACAAAAAAAAATTGAAAATGTTTACATAATTTCACAAACATAGGGATTTTTTACAGATTTCTCAGGTATGTAGATTTCCTCAGGTATGTACAATGTACATAGATATTTTCGTTCGCCGTTAAAGCAAGTGATAATTTCTTAAATGTTTCTCTTAAATGGTTTCGAAAAACCAGAGGTCTCAGGGCTTTGAATCCCGGACCTTCTATAGAGAGGGCGCGGACAATAGTATGAGAGGCTAAATTGCAATTTAAGTTTAGTGTTTAGTGTAACCGGCCTAAAATTTGTGAAGTTTACCCTTCTCTCATTGGCTACTACTAATTCGAAGATGGTAGAATCCTTTGTTTTTTGACTCCGAAGGCTTCATCGTCACATGTATTTTTACCTAATAACAGCAGTGTTAAGCGACGCTGTGTTCCGTTCTCAGGTAGGTATCTATCTATATGTTTAAGATATTTTCTTTCACCGTTAAAGAAACTGATAATTTCTTAAAAGCACATGACTTAGAAAAATCATAGGTCCGTGGGATTTGAATCCTTAGATAGATAAAACTTGCAAATTCTTGAAACATTTTTAATTAACTGGATTAAACCCTAACTGGAATAAACACAAAACGGGTTCATTGACCCCACAAATATCTGTCTTGTCTTCGAAAATTCAGAGTTCCGTGGGATTTGAATCTTGGAATTAGAAGGTTCTAATGAGAAGGCGCGGACATAGTAGAGAGGCTAAATTGTAATTTAAGTTTGTGGTTGTAACCACAAGCCACGTAATAGCCCAAAATCTAAACCACTATTTATTGGTCTCAATTACAAATAGTTTATTATTAGAGAATGTCATAAATCTGGTCAAAAAACTGAACTGTCAGGTTTGAAAAAGGGCATTAAGTGACCGTGACCTAAGGATTTCCTTGTAGCTTAACAATCGTCTAACGACCTATACTCTATACCCTAAAGGTCACAATGGTATGCTATAGATGTTATGTAAATTTCTAGATAGGATTTATGTCTAACTAAAATGTTAAAGTTGAACATATTATAAAGATTTTTTCTATTTTAAAAGAACTATTTTGATATCACAGTCGATTTAGTGGAGAAAAGGGGTGGACTGTCGCTTAGATGGTAAGGTATTTTCTTTTTTAATATAGCAGTAGCAGATGAAGGTGGTAGAATCCTCTGTGGTTCGACTCCGCCCCCACACCTATTTCTGTCTCATAACAAAAGTGTTAAGCGCTGTGTTTTGGTTTGAAGGATGTGGTAAGGGAGACATAGTATGTCTTACCACATCCTTCCCTTTTCTAAGGCATTCCAGCTTAATCATCAGGGGTAGGCATATCTGTGGTCCGGAGTCTAACCACTAAAGTTCCTACAACCTTTCCAATTTTTTGGGTTAGATCACAGGATAGATAGATTTCAATAAGAATAAACTATTCACATTACATTTTTAAATGCCCTGCCAAGACTTACTGTAACAATAACAAAATAAATGTAAGCGAGGGCTTCATAAAACTTGCAAATTCTTGGGACTTTTTTAATTAACTGGATTAAACCCTAACTGGAATAAAACTGGAATAAAAGCAAAACGGGTTCATTGACCCGACAAATATGACTGTTTTTCTCAATATGAAGATTTATTATCGTTTTACAGTCCGAATTCTCTTATTTTTACTTTGAGAATATATTCTTTCGACATTGTTTATCTTTTAGGAAAGTGGATGGACTTTATCAACTTTATCATCCGTCTGAGAGATAAAAGATAAAAAGACTTTGTTTCTCAGATTTGTCACGGATTTATTTCGGATTAAGGTTATCTTGTTTTACTCATGTATCATATCAGTAAAGAGTTGCTTTATTTTAGATCTTCTTAAGTATTTTTTTCTTCGAAAATCAGATTTTTCTAAGTATCAAGCCAATGTTATTTTTATGATTCATGTCATTTTTCCGTGAAAATCTCACTCTTATCGCGGCTTTCGCTTAGCCATTAGCTCACGGGAGCAGTACCCTTAACATGAGTTTTTACGTTCTGACAAACATGACTGTTTTGGTATTTGTTTACGTATTTGCCCATACAATTTCCAATCAGCGCCCCTAGCGGATTATATCAGAACATAGACGAAGGAACAAATACCCAGACCCAGAACAGAAATTATAATTCATTATTTAGATTTCTACTTAGCCGGGGAATGAACCCGGAACCAGTGCGTCTGACTGGTATGGTGACCTCTCTGTCGTCTTTTTGTCCTCTCGTGTCGAATTAGAAATATTAACTTTTTGCACACAAATTACATCTGTGACGTAAATAAGTACCAGAAAGAATTTTTAAACAATACCCTATGAGAGTAAATACGGGATAAAAGTGTGTAATTAAATAAAAAGGTGGTTTTAAGTAATGTTATAGATTTAAACATTGTTAAAAGTTAAAGTATGTTATCACAGCGTTAACTGTAGCTTGTCAGCCATTTTCTGTAGTTAATTACTGTAATTTACATCTTAATGAAGTCTGACATCCCTGGTACAGTGTATGCACGTTACCTACTTATTATCGTCGTTAAAAAGAAGCTTGGATGTTAACGATATCGCATTTTAATAATATGTAGTACTTTAAAATAATAAATTACTAATATGATACTACAGTTCAAACACAGATGCAGCGAGGATGTGTAGTGGGGATGATATCGTGGCGGCGCTCGAGTTAACAGAGCGGCATTCTGGTTGAAGAATTTAGCAAGAGCAATCGAATAGCGGAGATATAGTTATAATACCTCTAATCACTAGTGTGTACTTCATCATCATCATCATCAACCCATTACTGTCCCACTGCTGGGCACGGGTCTCCTCTCAGAATGAGAAGGATTAGGCAATAGTCCACCGCGCTGGCCAAGTGCGTATTGGTAGACTTCACATACCCTTAAGATTTTTTTTTATAAATCTCTCAGGTATGCAGGTTTCCTCACGATGTTTTCCTTCACCGATTAAGCAAGTGATAATTAATTTCTACTACGCACATTAATTTGAAAATCAGAGGTGCGTGCCCTGGGATTTGAACCTCGGACCCCTCGATCGAGAGGCCGCGTTTCTTAACCACTAGGCTATCACTGCTTCAGTCAGTGTACTGTGTGTCATCGTGTGGCATCAGTGTGTACTTACTTACGTATAATGGTTATATCGTTACGCTGTTGTCCACCGCCACCGTCACCGAGCCGAGCCGAACTTGGACAGTTAAACGTTATGTAAGCACAAAATTTCATCGAATTTAGACAATGGCTTCCGAGAAACCAAATCAAACCCGAAACAAAACAGTAATTGCTACGCTAAAAGGTTTCAGAGTGGAGAGCCATGGGCCTCAGATCAGAAAAGGTAGACAACGCCTTATTCAGAGGGTCCAGGCATGCACCTAGGTTTAAAGAAGTAAAATTTGCATTGCCTCTAATTTTTTAAAGATACGTGCATATTCAAAATTAATTACTTGATAAAACGTTACGGGAAAATATCGCGCCGAAATCTGCACGCCTAAGAATTTGTAGAATTTGAAAAGTTCTCGATGGTGTGTGAGATCTACTAGTTCGCACTTGGCGGGGTCTTGGTGTGTGCCTCAATATATTGCTGAGTCTATAATTTTTGGTCTGAGCTATAGACCGTAATATCCGTTTGATTTGGGTCCATATTCAATTACATATGTAGGTAAAGTAAGTCCGATGGTAATTAATTCGCAGAATATATTTTTTTGTGCGGGCAGTAATTTTCTATAGTATAATAAATAAAAATGGCAGTACTGTATTATGCACTATGTCAAAGGAGTTTTGGTACAGGGAAAATACGGCACAGGGAATCTAAAAGGTTATTTTGAGGATTACTAATAATGCCTCTTTTGTAAGCTCCTTTTTTTGTTTAACCTAACGATTAGGCAGACGTACTACTTCATGGAAAGCAGTTAACGTCGCCCATGGAATGCAACACCAGAGGAGTCGCCAATGCATCGCCGGCTTTATATGAGAGCTCTTTTTGTACCTTTTTTGAAGAGCCCCATGTCATAGCGCTCCGGGAATACCTTAGGAGGAAGATCGTTCCACATCTTACAGTTCGCGGCAAGAACGTCTGTGCAAACCGAACCGTGGAGGACATCATCATCATCAGCAACCCATTATTGTCCCACTGCTGGGCACAGGTCTCCTCTCATAATGAGAAGGATTAAACCATAATCCACCGCGCTGGCCAAGTGCGTATTGGTAGACATCCCATACTTTTGTGATTTTTTTTTATAAATCTCTCAGGTATGCAGGTTTCCTCACGATGTTTTTTCCTTCACCGTTTAGCAAGTGATAATTAATTTATAATACGAACATAGCTCTGAAAAATCATACGTGCCTGGGATTTTAACCTCGAACCCCTCGATCGAGGGGCCGAGTTTCTTAGCCACTAGGCTATTACTGCTGCTGGAGGACAGGCTACTATGAATACAGTACAAAGAAGCCCCTGACAACTAAGTTGAGACGTCTCGCATATATATTTCAATAATTTTGAAGTGGAACGCAGCAGTGCTTAACACTGTTGTTATTAAGTAGAACTCGGTGGCAATGGTGCCACCGGAGTCGAACCACAGAGAGTTCTACCCAATTCTAACTCACTTTATGTGAAATATAAAAAAAGATCTAGAAATCTAGACTAAATTGAATGTTTAAATAAATGAAAAAATCTGGACGGAATGAAATTTTTCACGTCACCCTAAATTAAAATTAAAATGTAACATTAAATTTCACCTCCAAAGGATTAGAAATCCTTTAAAAAGTAACCAAAAAACAGGCACACAAATTACAATAAATGTAATCTAGAATCCCTCCAAAAAGTTAAAACACTATACAGGCCCCATAGATTAGTAAAGATACTTCGCCGCCTTGAAATTGAATGAAGCCAAAAACGGCTTATTAGTAAGTTCTTTTTTTGAATTCTTGACAAATAAAAACATTTTTAGAGAAAATTTACGAATAAATAACTAATATTGCGTAATTTACATAATAAATAAATAATTATTAAAAATATTATAGGGACTTTTTAGCACGGAGACGTGGCAAAACTTTTTTACGCAACTATTTCAATTTTCAAAACTGGGTACATTTTTTTTGTTAGGAGTGAGTAATCTTTACTAATCTATGATAATAAATGTGGTTATTATTTAACAGAATGTAACTTTGCATAGCTTGAAGTTAACTAACCTATATTTTTATAGGCACGTCCCGTCTGCCATTGCCAAGGATTACGTAAGATTGCCGGAGTGCCGTGCACTGCGGACAAATTGATGCAGTTCCTACATCCTTACGGCATCTGTAGAGTCTACAGATAACTTAAATTGCCTCTCTGAAGCACCTTATAAATTCTGTCATTTTTTTATAATATAGGAGTGGTAGACGAGTATGCAGTCCACTTGATGGTAAGTGGCTATTGCCGCCCATGGACATTTTTAATCAACCCCAGATAGGATTAGATATTCCTACCTGAGGACGTCCACATATGCACCGCTATCCCTGAGGACTAAGCTGGAAAGTATGTCTCCCTTACCCTTCAAACCAGAACCAGTTCGCTGATTTTTAATTTTGATTTTGATTTTGGCAAATTTGTTGCCTACAGGTTCTTATAGAATTTGTAGTGTCTACACATATTGCCTGTCTGAAGTACACCTTATAATTGACATTGACAGGGATATACAGGGATATACGGCATACGCATAGGTTTTTACAGGTTTTAACTGAGTTTTGACATGTGTAACACCTATAAAGGTAGCATTTAATTGGACTTTATAGATGTAGATAAATTGTCTGAAGTATGACTTATAAACTTTGACATTGACAGGTGACGCACAGGTTATGTTAGTGTAATTTTATTCTGTGCAAAATATATGAGAAAAATTATCTTATTTCGATCCACACTAGGCACGACATTGAATATATTAATTATTAAAAAAATATCCTATCGTTAGTCAAAAAGTAAGTTGAGTGCAGTGGCTATTGAATATAAAATTGACTGTACGGAGGACGGAGGACGGAGGACGGAGGTTCTTAAACAGTTGAATTATTCAACTGTATATTTTCATTTGAAAATAATAGCCCAAATAAAAAAAATAACAACAAACCCCAAGAAGCACGCAGTGCGTTACCAAATATGTTATTATATAGTTTACCAAATTAGTAAATAATACACTCTGATGTTATTATCAATTACTTCTATGTGCTTTTCGCATTAGCCGTATAATTTGTTTTAGTCCTGGACGTCAGTATTACATAAGGACGTTGCCGCTATAAATCCAGAGGCATTTCCTTTCCTTTAAAAGTTCGTGTATTGGCAAGAGGAGGGATTATCGACCGTTGCAGCTGCCGCAGTGCATCAGGTCGGATTGGCTTTTAGTGGAATCCTTCCAAAAATCCAATTTGTTTTGGAACATGTTTTTACTTGTCGGAATTAAACGAATTTGTTACTACATATAGAACGTGTTATTGGGGTGTGGTTAGAATAAGATTAAAATAAGAATTTGGTATATTTTTTTATAGCTTAAGGAGGATATTTTTTCGAGAGTGTTAGAAATATATCAAATTATTTTATTTTTTTTATAATGTAGAAGTAGCAGACGAGCATGCAGTCCACCTGATGGTAAGTGGCTACTGCCGCCCATGGACATCTGTAATCAACCCCAGATAGGATTAGCACTTAACACTGCTGTTATTAGGTAAAAATAGGTGTGGCGGTGGTGCCGCCGGAGTCGAACCACAAAAGGTTCTACCACCTTCAAAATTATAGTATTATTTATTTATAGTATCATTTTAATTAATTATTTTGGGTTATTTTAATGATATGTTATTTTTATAATACTAAGTGCCCATTTATATAGTCACTGGCTGTATGTGTTACACAATTGTACGCATTAGCATAAAAAAAGAAAAGGCTCTCTTGACGTGATAGTAGTATTTTACGCGGGAATAATAAATGTTGTAAATTGGATCAAAATAGTTTTATTTTATTAAAAGTATGTATGTATTATTTCTTGTTCTTATTCATTGGCACGTCCCACAGCCCAAACGGCTTGACGGATTTTAACATATGAGGTGTCGTTGGATTCGTTTAAAATGTGGGAGTGACATAGGATATATTTTAAGCAGGATATATTTTTGTTTTTCTTTAGTTCTAAGCATAGATATAGGATGTCAAAGATACACAATGTCAGATTAAACGCGTTACCAAAACTTATATGTGTATGTGTGCGTAATAGTGTTGTTACCTTCATATTTTTTATCGATTAACATCCAGTATTAAGTTGGCAAAATTATTACAAAAAATAATGAAATACTATATTTTTATAGATGATTATTTATTAATATTATAAAACATAAAACAAGTATTACGAAATATAAAAAATTAAATTAAACGATACATAACTCATAGAAATGTCTTCTTCGAAATATTTGCTACATATAACTGCCGATTTATTTGGAGTCCAGTCTGGCCGATTTATTATTTTTATCCATTTGTCACGAACCTCGCTTGATCGACTCGGTATCCTTGAAAAGATATAGGTGATACAAAAATTATTCGAATTATAATAACAGGGTATTTGACATAAAAAATCAGAATATGTAAATTTCGTTACTATCCGTCAACCAAGTTTATGTTCTGTTTATATAGGAAACAAACGATATAAAGGATATAAAGGAATGATATTTATTTTTACAATATATTATCGACACATTATCGATACAATATGACGTCACCATATTGTCAATCCCTAGCGTGGATTAATAATTTAGTTCTCGTATATATTTTGGTAACTTTACTTCTAGCTATGAAATATATGTATTTATGGCAAGATAAATTAATATGAAATTGTATAAACTATGTATAAAACCAACTAATATGAAATTTGACGAAATATTGCTTAAAGCCCTGCGATAGAAAAATCGTATTTACCTGTGAAACGTATACTTTTGTGGATTATTTTTCCTTGTAACAATACACTTAACAATACAGCAAGACACCATTGTAACCAAAAATCAGAAATACATAAATAGTAGTTTGATTTTCACTAAAACATTAAAACGTCTCGTAGTCGGGGGAGCTTAAGGCCGCTTATTCGAAGAGAAATTGACACACTGTCACTTTTGTTGGCATCTCTTTCTCTCTAGTAGATTGTCTATATTAGTTGACATATGTCTGTCTCATGCTTTGTTGGTCTTTAGCGTAGCGAAAAAATTCTAAGTCTATGGTTCTAAGCCTAATAGCATGCTAAATGAATGCTGTTATGAATGTTTCAAAAAGACTTAATTTATGGTACAATTTATGGTATTTATGGTACAAAATTACTTAATTTTTGGTACATTCATAACACAAAATTTGAAGGTGAAAGAACCCTTTGTGCTTCGACTCCAGCGGCACCACCGCCACACCTATTTCTGCCTAATAATAGCAGTGTTAAACGCTGCTGCATTCTGGTTTGAAGGGTGTGGTAAGGTTGCACCTGTGGCCGACCTCAGGTAGGAATATCTAAACCTATCTGAGGTTGATTACAGATGTCCATGGGCGGAAGTAGCCACTTACCATCAAATGGATCGCATGCTCGTCTGCTCCTCCTATATTATAAAAACAAACTTATTTAGTCGAGCCAAGGAAGCCGTGGTTTGAATTAAGCTCAAACTTAACCGATTTTTGATGTCTGTTCAAAATGTAGTAAAGCTGTCTGAATACTAAAGCACATAAACTTAACTGCATGTCTTGGACAGACTCCAAGCCAAGAATTCCTTTTATATTCGTAAGCGGCAATGCACTAGAAGTTTATAAAGAAATCGTGACAATGTTGTTAATGTACTCGTATAATACGATACTTATTTTCACAAAAGGAATCATTGTGTTACATATAAAATTCTCGTGTCACAATGGTAGTTACCGTACTCCTCCGAAACGGCTTTACTGATTTTCACCAAATTTTATAGGCATATTCAGTAGGTCTGAGAATCGGCTACTATCTACTCGTATTTTTCATACCCCTACGTGATAAGGGTTGTTCACCCTTAACATTTTTTTATTTATATGGCAACACAACGTTTACCGGGTCAGCTAGTTATTTTATAAAATAGGAGTAGCAGACGAGCATATAGTCAGATGGTATGGCTACTGTCATCCATGCACATCTGTAATCTGTTTTGTAATGATGTTTTATTTTACCATTAAAGCTAGTGATAATTAATTTGAAATACGCACATTATTTTGTAAATCAAAGACGCGTCTGGGATTTGAACCTCGCCCACTCGATTGATTGGTCGCGTTTTACTATACTGACATTCTTGAGATTTCCTTAAAACAAGTTCTCAAGAGTCAAGACTCGAGCCCAGGAGTGAGACAATGAGTTGACGACGACATAGACATGTTACAGTTAAAATCTGTTTTTCATTTTTATTTTCAAACATAATATGACCATTGACTGCTTTGGAAGCGAATGATTCGCGAAAAACGCGTTTTCCATAGTTAGAACTAGTTTTAACTGATGTTCAAGCATCAGTTAATTCTAGTCTTAACAAAGGACTTAGTATTAACTAATTCGAACCCGGGAAAACGCGTTCTAATTAAAAACGAGTTTTAATTGTAACATTCGTAATACGCTGGTAGAACCCTTTGTGGTTCGACTCCGGCGGCACCACCGCCACACCAATTTCTGTTATAACAGCAGTGTTAGGCGCTGATGTGTTACGGTTTGAAGGGTGTGGTAAGGGAGACATACTTTTACTTAGCTTAGTCGTCAGGGGTAGCGGCGCATCTGTGGGCGACCTCAGGTAGGAATATCTACGCCTATCTGGAGTTGATTACAGATGTCCATGGACGGCAGTAGCCACTTACCATCAGGTGGACTGCATGCTCGTCTGTTACTCCTTTATTATAAAAAAAACGCTATGATTGCTAAGATTTACCCACACCTACGTAATAAACCTTCTTGAATTTGATAACTGAAGATATACTTTAGTTTGTTAGCCATCTTGTCTGCGACTATTTGAACTAATTTAGTGGTGAATTCACAATTATTCCCGTCTACTGCATCCACGAGTTCATCTCGAGCTCCGGAAAGCTAACGTTAGCCAATTAACTGCAAAGCACACTGAGGGAAAATACCAATTATCTTTGTAAGCTTCTACCGTTTAGCTAACTTAAAGTAAGTCTATTTTTCATTTCCGTTAACTTAACAATTGAAATGAAAATTGTTCTGCTTTTTTGCTGTAAAACGTTTTAAAATTATAGAATATTTTGTAGTTACTGTAGTACTACCGTTACACCTATTTTTAGTTTACTGCGGAGGGTAATGTGTTTTTAAATTAAATATTATGAAAATATTTTTTTCTTTCATATACGGACGCCACATCGATTTCAATCTTACAACAGCAGTGTTAAGCGCTGGTTAAAGGGTGTGGTGAGAGAGATATTAGAGACATAAGAGAGATATTATTATTATATTTTTTTTTGGCTACAAAAGATCGATTCGACAATTACGTCTACTGCACCCACGAGTTCATCTCGAGCTCCGGAAAGCTAACGTTAGCCAATTAACTGCAAAGCACTCTGAGGGAAAATACCAATATCTTTGTAAGCTTCTACCATTTACTTAGTTAAACTGTGAAAACAACTGAAATGAAAATTATACTGCTTTTTGCTGTAAGATATTTTAAAATTGTAGAATATTTTTTGGTACTACTTTGAGCGAATTTATTTTACGCGCTCTACAACCTAAACGGTTTGACGGATTTTCTTTTATATAAAATTCTCGTGTCACAATGTTAGTTACCGTACTCCTCCGAAACGGCTTTAGCGATTTTCACCAAATTTTAAAGTAGAATATTTTGTGATTCCTATAGCACTACCGCTACTTATGTTGTGGTGAGAGACACTAACGCCAGTTAAATATTATCGAATGTTTGCTTATTTATAATTTATAAATTTATAAACGGTGAAGGAAAACATCGTGAGGATACCTGCATACCTGAGAGATTTATAAAAAAAAAATCTCAAAGGTATGTGAAGTCTGCCAATACGCACTTGGCCAGCGCGGTGGACTATGGCCTAATCCTTCTCATTATGAGAGGAGACCCGTGCCCAGCAGTGGGACAGTAATGGGTGCATAATGGTTTGCTTATTAAAGACCGAAAATTGTCAATTTTTGCCCATTGTCTAATTTCGACATAATTTAGTGATGGAGTACTATTAATGAAGGATTGGCAAGGTGTTTTTATCTTATCTTCAAGGGTTGCAAAGCATCTGCGATCTATCTTAGATAGGACTCTAATCCTATTTGGGGTTGATTACGGATGTCAATGTGACTTAACATAATTTACGTTTTCTGTTCATTTGATATTCATAGCAAATGTTGAAGGTAAAACAAATACGAATTAAAATTAATACAAATACAAATTATATATAATTAATGGAATACAAATTAAGTTTTTATTTCACGCACATTTGTTTACGATTTCATTGTTTTTGGGATCAAAACCAGCATTTAAAACAACAAATATTTGTTTTTGCAATGACATGTGGAATGATTTCTGCAACCATATCAAATATTTAACTATGCGCCAAATTACGATTGAATTTTTGATCACAGTTTTATCTGGGTTTACTATGATTTTGTTAGCTTGATCTGTATGTATTGTCCCTGTAGATTCGGGACCAGAATAGGGCTACGGTATCCCCTGCCTGTCGTAAGAGGCGACTAAAAGGGGGCTTCTGGGGTCGCGGGTGGCAAGAGTGGGAGCTCGAAGCGCCCAGCCAGTGGCCCCGGGAAGGACGACGGTATGTGTGGTCGCATATATAAAAGTGTGGTTTTTAGTTTTTTGAACTATAATTTATTATCTATGAGAATGTAATAGAAATCGAGAATGCAGTTCACCTGTCGGTAAGAATGAGTGACTGCCATCCTATGGACATCTGTGATTAACTCCATACATAGATTAGTAAAGATTACTTACTCCTAACAAGAAAATGTAACCAGTTTTGACAATTAAAATTGTCACCTATTTTCGTGTTTGGACAATATTAAAAAAATGTAGGTTTTAGATCATTTACAAATGAAACGATATTTCTCCGCACTTTTTCTTCGATTTCGTGTTTTTGCACGCCTTAACTGCGCATGTCGGGATTGTTCCGCGTAAATTTCACCATGACAGCCATTAACAAATATGTCAGCCGTTTAAACCATTTAATGGATTCCTACAATAACAAGGCGGTGAGATATCTATACAGTGATAGCCTAGTGGTTAAGAAACTCGGCCTCTCGATCGAGAGGTCCGAGGTTCAAATTCCAGGCACGCACCTATGATTTTTCAAAGTTATGTGCGTATTAGAAATTAATTATCACTTGCTAAACGGTGAAGGAAAACATCGTGAGGAAACCTGCATACCTGAGAGATTTATAAAAAAAAAAATACCATACGCATTTGGCCAGCGCGGTGGACTATGGCCTAATCCTTTTCATTATGAGAGGAGCCCCGTGCCCAGCAGTGGGACAGTAATGGGTTGTTGATGATGATGATGATGATGATGAGATATCTACTTATCTATGACTCCATATAAAAAGGGTTCCATGGGAGCCGATCGTTGCGTTGTCATGACTAAGGACTGAGAGCTCATAAATCAGCCAGGATAAATACCCTTTTACCTGCAAAGAGGATTGTATCCTTACTTGGGGAATACTACAATTGTCTTAGAACTCGTATGACTAATTTAAAGCCTCGTAAAAGTATTCGTCTTTTACGATACCCTTCAAAACCAGAACAAAGTAGCAGTTGCAGGGCATATAAATAGAGAGTATAAAGACTGACTCTACAAAAATAACTATACAACCTTCCAAGCTACTAATAAATATCAAACACAATAAACAATTATACATTTTAAATTTGCCACAAAGTACCTAATATGTAACATGTTTCAATTTTTTTTTAAATACGAGCATGCAGTCTACCTGATGGTAAGTGGCTGCTGCCGCCCATGGACATCTGTAATCAAACCTAGGTAGGATTAGATATTCCTACCTGAGGTCGGCCACAGATGCGCCGCTACCCTTGAGGGCTGGAACGCCTCGGAAAAGTATGTCTCCCTTACCACACCCTTCAAAACGGAACACAGCAGCGCCTAACACTGCTGTTTTTAGGTAGAAATAAGTGTGGCGGTGGTGCCGCCGGAGTCAAACCACAAAGGGTTCTACCAAACTAAGGGTTCTACTTCAACTATAAATGGAGATAGACTTAACAATAACAACCATACAACCTTTCAAGCTATCAATAAATAACCAACTCAATAAACGATTATAAATAAAGCTACGAAATATAATTTAATATGTAACAGTCGTGGTAAAAGTAGGTACTTATTAAGTTTTAAGATGAAGTCAAGTATTTCTATACTAACTTACTTATCAAAGTTCATGAACCCGCTATAAGACACTGGAAGGTACAGTCGGTCATTGACCCCTGATATAGGGCAGAACCTTCAGAGAGGTATCCGTATCGACCGTACATCTTCAAGTGCGTAACTGATACGATTTTAGAAAGGTTGAATGGTCGAAATGTAGGTTGTAGAAAATTGGTTTTATAAGATGTTACTAAATATAAATTGTTATTATCAGGTGATTGACCTTCTGATATGATATGCAGAAGGTCAATATGGAATTATTATGGAGGTAGGGGGGTTTTGAAGTTGGTAGAACCCTTTGTGTTTCGACTCCGGTGGCACCACCGCCACACCTATTTCTACCTAATAACAGCAGTGTTAGGCGCTGTTGTGTTCCGCTTTGAAGGGTGTGGTAAGGGAGACAGACTTTTCCGAGGCGTACAGCTAAGTCCTCAGAGGTAGCAGCGCATCTGTGGCCGACCTCAGGTAGGAATATCTGATCCTATCTGGGGTTGATTACAGATGTCCATGGGCGGCAGTAGCTACTTACCATCAGGTGGACTGCATGCTCGACTGCTACTCCTATATTATATAAAAAAGGTAGGGAGGGTCCTGCGCTGTCTTCGTCCTGCTAATACCTACAATTTTCTATTGCGACGCGACTCGTTTCGATATTCGGAGAGGACTAGCAGTTTGGCGCGCACTATAACATACGACATAACACTGATAACGTCACCGTTGTTCGACGCCTGTCGTCCCTTATTGTTGACGACTGTGGACGACCGTTGTCGAGCTTCGCTGCCAGCTGTTAGTGACTGTTGACGACTGTCGTTGATGGTTGACAACTGTCGTTAGCGACTGTTGACGACTTTGTCGAGGATTGCTGCCTGTTAGAGGCTTGCGACGATCGTCGTCAAAGTTCGCCGCCAGATGTTAGCGAACTCCAACGACAGTCGTCGATGGTCGTCGCGTGTTGTTGGCGATTGACGACGATTGTTGACAATGGTTGTCACCTGATGTTAGCGACTACTGCCGACTGACAGCGACTGTTGTCGGCGTTGACTGTTACTCTTATATTAGAGCTCTAAGAGCGCTTCAACCGGTTTTCTTTATTTTTGTTTGTAAAAAATGGAAAATTCATGATAATGATCGAATTTCGAATACAGGAATACGTATAAAATTTCCATAGAGTTAGGACTTTTAAATAATTTCTTAAGGCTTTCTTAAATGCTTAAGGCTTTATGGGGCTTTAAGGGGAATGACGTTTTAAGCCTTAAAAGAAATTATTTGTAAAAACGGTGCTTTAGTGACTTAAGAAGGCAGCGGAAAGGCTCAGAAGTAGAAAAACTAATTAGGGCAACTTTATATTGAAGTAGATTTAAAAAGGTTCCAAGTTTGATTCCCGACCGGTGAACAGAGTTTTATTTTCGGTCTGGGTGTTTTATCTTGTCTATGTGTTTGTTTATGGCATCCACGATATATGCCGAGTGTAAAACGTACAAGTATAATGTTTTTCGGCAGAAAATTTCCAAAATAACTCGATTACAATATTGATTATGATATTTAGAAGTAATGAGATATGAATAGAGTGTGATATTGAATCGATTATAATATGATGCTTCAATTTATTTTTAACCGAAGGGTAATAATGTTTTTCAAGTATGTATGTCTTATTCTTTGGTATGTCCTACAACCAAAACGGCTAAACGGATTTAAGATATGAGGCGTCGTTGGATTCGTCTAAATTTTGAGAATGACAGAGTTACTTCAATTTTAAATAAATTATTGTCAAGCAGTCAGATTTTTTTCTCTAACAATTACTAGTTAAAATTAGAAATTAAAGCATACTTACTAGTTCAATTTAAAAACCTACATTATGAAAAATAACAACAATTTTCCTATGTATAATAGGATATAGGAGAAATTGTTGTACATGTATATATAGATATATTCATTCTCCAACAGTTTTGTGTTATATCTCCACAGTAAGCGGCCTGCCTCAGTTTAGGGTCAAATGTCTAAAAAGTTGAGTTTCAAACTGTCTGTAGCAAGGGACCACTTATCTCGTACTGACAAGCTTCAAGGTTCTTATGATATATGATGTCAACCACAATGGTTGGGGGTTAATTTATCGTTCTGAACGCTTCTTCTATTGTAGGGATGTTTTTGGTAATGGTTGAGTTCAGAAAGTAGTGGTTTAGTTTTCTATACTAATATTATAAAGAGGAAAACTTTGTTTGTTTGATTGTAATGAATAGGCTCAAAAACTACTGGATCGATTTTAAAAATTCTTTCACCATTCGAAAGCTACATTATCCACGAGTAACATAGGCTATATTTTATATGAAATATATTTGATAAATACATTTTGAGGCGGTACAAAGTTTGCTGGGTCAGCTAGTTTATAATATAGAAGTAGCAAACATCGTCCACTTGGTAAGTGGCTACAACCGCATATAGTTCTCTGACAATCCTAGATAAGATTAGATTCCTACCTGAGGTCGGCCAAAGATATGTTGCTTCCCGTGAGGAGTAAGTTTAAACGCCTCGGGAACTTATTTTATTTATTTATTTATTAATTTCATTTCAGTCAACAAGGTCCATATTACATATACCTTACAGAGTAACATACATACTAATATATACTTATAACTAAATCACGTATTTGCGGCGACGTGAGACGCGAGTCTGGTGACTTCCGGGGGTCCTCTCCGTCCACGGAACTTCCGGAACACAACGGAAGGAAAGGGAACACTTTTAAAATCTGCCTCGTAACTCCTTTTAGTATTTTTCGCTAATCCTTATAGATTCGGATTTGGAAAATTTACCCTGTTAAAATACATTAATTATCCTGTCTTTGTCTTCTGCCCTGTTTTTTTCTTACTTGGAACACAGCAGCGCTTTCATATGTAGGTTTTTAAATTTAGAAATTAAAACTTACTAGTTAAGTTTTAATTTCTAAATTTAACTAGTAATTATTATAAGAAAAATATTGTTTTTTTTTATAATATAGGAGTAGCAGACGAGCATGCAGTCCACCTGATGGTAAGTTGCTACTGCCGCCCATGGACATCTGTAATTAACCCCAGATAGGATTAGATATTCCTACCTGAGGTCGGCCACAGATGCGCCGCTACCTCTGAGGACTAAGCTGGAGCGCCTCAGAAAAGTCTGTCTCCCTTACCACACCCTTCAAAACGGAACACAGCAGCGCTTAACACTGCTGTTATTAGGCAGAAATAGGTGTGGCGGTACTGCGGTAGTAACTCTGGAGTCCAGCTACTAAAGGTTCCACCACCTTGCTACTTCACCTTGGTTCAAAAAGTAACTAAGTGCGTTGGAGTTTGAGTTGGATATTTGAGTTCATTTTAAGCCTTATATAAATTGGTTTAAAAATCACTGTTTGCTGTATTTATTTATATTTTTACTGAAATTTTGACTTATTACAACAAAATGTTATCCTCTTTTTGTTTTAAATCTTATAACCTTTAGTGTATATACTCGTACCTATATCCATATACACAGTAACGATAATTGTACAGAACAAAAATAAAAGAACAAACATTATTTTCTCCATTTCCAATCAGAAGTAGTTTAATAAAAGAACTATTTCCACTTCAAGAAATACAATTTTCAATTTCCTTTAAATCACCCTGTAGATGCCGGCGACGGATATTGCTTCAAGTAACGAGGACAAATAGTAAACAATGTTCGAAAGGGCATAACGTTTGTACCGGATATAATTCAAAAGCGATAGAATATCTTGTGATTGCGTGGAATCTTCAACACACCTATTTTCGCTTTATACAGGGTGTACTTTTTTGGCGATGTACATTTAACGCGCGTGTGGGAGTGGTCACCATTCCTGACATGCATTAATTTCCGGGTTTCCGGGTTCGATTCCCGATCAGACATATATCTAAATAAGGAAATGAGATTTCTGTTTCTGTTTCGGTGTATGAGATTTCGTTGTGTAAGTGCATGTTACACATGACACAGGACATGGGCATGGAACTAATAATGGATATGGACATCTGTAACAGGTCCATATAGACAAGTGGTTCTACCTGTATTTTTTTGTATATATAGGACTTGAAGACGAGCATGCAGTCAACCTGATGGTAAGAGGCGACTGTCGGCTATGGACATCTGTAATCAACCTCAGATAGGATTAGTTGTTCCTACATTATGTCGGTCAAAGATGCGCCCCTATCTCTGAGGACCGATGCGTTGCTATTTCTGGAGACTAAAATGGTCTTCTCATAATTATGTAAGTCAGCAGCATCTACGGCGAAACGCATATATTCACGCTAGAAATAGGTGTAGAGATGGTCCTCGGTCGAACCATACTAATTGTACCTTATATAGATGTTATATCGTTTGTAACGTTACTACCGCAGTAACTTCTTAACATAACGTAACATAAGTGGTTTTACACACGACTAATTAGTAACTTAATGTTTGTTCACACAGTTAACTGCTGTTCATGTATATTTAAAATTACATGTTAACTTTATAGCTAACATTAATCAAAATAACTATTGTAAAAATGTTAGTTATTATTGTAATAAATAGATATGGCTAGTATTACATATATGTTTTTGTCACTGTATTTAAGCGGTATTAAAATAGAAAACTAGTGAAGTGCGAGTCGAGTTCTAATATGAGAGGTTCCGTTATTTCGTGAAATATTTAACTCTTATAAGTATATTTTTAAAATTATTTATTAAAAATAGCGAACATCACCGAGAGCACTGTTTTACTAATTATTTTTTTCTTAATTTTTACGTTGTACAAAGCAGTTATGTTATTTGACGCGTATCATTTTATGAACATTACAAGTATCTACCTATAATGGTTGAAGGTATGGTACACATATAGGAGACCCTTAGTATTAGTGCTCTGTTAGAACCCTTCGGGTACGGGACCCTAAAATCAGACTCAGTTATGAATGAAGAGCATTGAAACATTTTATGAGATTTCAGTTGTTCACGCCACAATCTGATACGATGAGAAATTCAACACATAAACAACATTAACAAAATATGATTAAAACTTCCAACGTATTTCCCTGGGCGGGTCACGCAATGTTAAAAACAAACATGCTGTATAAAGTTCAAGGCATTAAGGTTGTTGCCCTGAATAACTGACGAATGGGCACGCAGCGCCGCGCCGCAATAACCGAGCCGGCCAATCAGCGTTCAGCGAGCTCTGCGCTTATTGGCTGACAAAGGAAGTTTGACTTGAAAGCGCGTCAAAATGGAGGTTATATCAGAATTTTATTCCGCTTTGTGCTCTGAAAGGGTGTTTTCATGAGCGTTTCGTAGAAGCAAATTGATTGATCGCACACCAACGCGTTAGCTTATTTTGATTGAATGCGAACAGATGCTTTTTATGCGCGGTGAAAAGGACGCTATACATGATGTTGTTTTTAATTGGAATTATTATTTTTAATTTTTAGAATTGATTTATGAAGTGAAGCAATTTAGTGATGCTTGAGTCAGAATAGTTGGTAGCGCAAATGAAACATTTAATTTAGTTACTTTGACACTACACACAATAGGTATAAATATTTGTTATCTTATATATAAAATTTTCGTGTCACAGTGTTAGTTACCGTACTCCTTCGAAACGGCTTTACCGATTTTCACCAAATTTTATATGCATATTCAGTAGGTCTGAGAATCGGCTACTATCTATTTTTCATACCCCTGAGTGGTTGTTCACCCTTAACAATTTTTTATTTATATGGCAACACAACGCTTGCCGAGTCAGCTAGTAAGATATAATAAATGAGCATACAGTTCACTTTGATTCTATTTTAAGTGATCACTGGAGCCTTATTTAAATTTTTTTTAGTCATGTTTGTAAAATTTATTATGCACTTTGTCCTAAGGATATTATGAATGAGAATTATGAAGGTGATACCACACTGCCTTCACATATGGTCAAATCATGGCCAAATGTTAGACTGTTAAATGAAAATAACTAGGCAAATAAAATAACAATGCACAGTTCCTTAACAGCGTGTGAAGTGAGACGTTATCTCAGTCATTTCCACCTCCATTGTCCTGCTAATTGCTGTTTTTTTGTCTCCTAACACCATTGTTTTGCAACACGTCATGATTTTACTTTTTCCCTCGTACCGTTCCCGTACTAAATTCTTAAGAGTCTGTTTTATGTGTCAAAAACAGCATTTAACCGATAGAAGCAGCAAACGAGCATGCTGTCCATCTGATGGTAAATCATTACTATCCATGGAAATCTAATCAACATATAAAATACTAGCTGACCCGGCAAAGTTTGTACCGCCTCAAAATCTATTTATCAAATATATTTCATATAAAATATAGCCTATGTTACTCGTGGATAATGTAGCTTTCGAATGGTGAAAGAATTATTAAAATCGGTCCAGTAGTTGTTGAGACTATTCATTATAATCGAACAAACAAACAAAGTTTTCCTCTTTATAATATTAGTATAGAAGAACAGAGACCTCGGGGAAGATCACCAACTAGGTGGCCTGACCAGATCAAAGGCCTCACCAAGATGTCTGTTACGGAGTGCTTTAGAAGCAGACGACCGAGCACACTGGCTGGATATGCAGCACACCTGCATAAAAGACTTCCAAAGCAGGCACGAACTTCAGCCATGAAGGAACGACTAAGAAGAAGAATAGAATAGAGCTTCTGCCCGTTGTTAGAAAATATACTCGTACATATGCTTAACCTTCCGTGTATTTCTGTCTTATTCTATTTTCATGAGCAATATAAAAAAGCTTTTATTTAATTTATAGTGCAGCTTAGAAATTGTTAAGTTTTTAATAAATTAGATCTGCATGTTTTTGCAAATTATGTACCTATGTAACAACCACAACACACGGAATTGAAATATCTATTTTAAAACATATTTTTAAATATTTCAACCACTAATTGCGATAAAATGTTTAAAACATTTATAAGTCAACAAAATGTTTTAAAAATTTCCCAGCTTCCCCGAAGCCATTTTACTTATGGAAAACGACTCTTGAGGGTGGCGTCCCGGAAAATCCGGAAAGTTAGAAAGCCGCTGGTGACCTTGACCTGAACATATTTGTTTTTCCTCCGCAGAATTGTATTTTGCAGAAATAATTAAATGTAAAGGCGTACTCTCGGTTAAGGTCTTTTAATTGCTTTTTGTAAGAGGCGTTTTCGTGAGCGTAACGTTAAGTGACGTCACGTTACATTACGTCATGTCACACGATTGTTAGTTCCGTGTATATCTGTACCCTTACCATACGTTTTGACAAGTATGACTGTTTTGGTATTTGTTTACGGTTTGCCCATAGAAATTCCAATCAGCGCCCCTAGCGGATTGTATCAGAACTATAGTGTCAGTAACGTAACATTAAATGTCTAAATTGACAAAATAGTTATGTTTAGTTTCTCTTTTTGGCGAATATTTGAGGCAGTCAAAAAGACTTGAGCACTATTTATTGTTACGTTTACTCAGTATACTGAAGCAAACGGAACAGAATAATGGATTAAGTAAACGTAACGTAAAATTGTGCGATGTTTTGAAAACTCGTGGTAAGGGTACTGATCGTTTCTTGTTTCTACGGCGTTTTTAGGGTTCGTACACAAAACTGCGATGCGACGTCGCATCGCAAAGATCTGCGAGCTCCCTCGACGCATCGCAAGAACTTGCGAATTGATTCGCATCGCACAGTGGTTGTTGTTGCTGGTCACCCTGAGAGACGCTACGCCGCACGATATCGCATCGCAATTTTCTGCGTTGCGAATTCGCATCGCGCCGCATCGCAGTTTTGTGTTCGAGCCTTTAGTCACTTATCTGCTTTCAACCTCTAGTCTTACGTGCGTTATTTATAATCAGTGTATCCAAGATTTACCCACTAAAGATCAAAATTTGATAATATCTTGTAGCAGAAATTGTTAATTTTAGATCTTTTGTAAGCATCAAATAAATACAGTCAAGCAAGTAAAAACGACCCGCATAGCAGAGCGTTATGACGCGCAGAGGGTCCCGGGCTCGATCCCTGACTAGACAATCTAGACATATCTAAATGATGAATTTAGGTTTCTGTTTCTGGCTCTAGGTGTATGTATTTCTTTGTGTGTGTCTATGGTACCAATGACATAAGGAATTCTAGTGTTGAGCGTGAATGGTATGTGAGTGTAGAGAGCGTCTTAGTACACTCTTGTTAAAGAAATTCGGCTACTGAGTGATTTTTACATCACGTCATTTTTGAAGTTTCGTCATATAATAATAATCGCATTCTACACACACAGCCCCACATTAGGATTCCGTGTCGTGGTTGCCATGGACACATACATAGACAAATACACAAACACCCAGACCCAGAAACAGATATCTAAATTCATCATTTAGATATCTGTCTGGCCGGGGATCGAACTCGGGAACCTTTGCGCGTCAGACCGTTGTGGTGACCGCTCCGCCGTGCGGGTCGTATTACCTACTGTATAGACTTATTCCTATGCCCAAACACCCCTTATTATAATTAAATAACCCAGATTTTTTCAAATAATCCCACATACGCTCAAGGGTTGTAGACTAATGTAGAGCAATGTACGTAGCCTAGATCCTAGCCTACCGTAATAGGTTATTGAGGAGATTGGCGATTAGAATCTATCGTTACCTACTTGTCTAGTAATAGCGATATAAGCGATAAATTTATTATCTTACTAACAAAATGGATGTTGATATTAATTTTCTTATATAATACTAGCTGACCCGGCAAACATTGTGTTGACATATAAATAAAAAAAATGTTAAGGATGAACAACCCTAATCACTTAGGGGTATGAAAAATAGATAGTAGCCGATTCTCAGACCTACTGAATATGTATATAAAATTTGGTGTAAATCGGTAAAACTGTTTTTGAGGAGTACGGTCACTAACATTGTGACACGAGAATTTTATATATAAGATAAAAGTAGTAAGCGAGCTTGGAGTCCATCTAATGGTAAGTGCAATTAACTGTAGATAAAATTAGAAATTTGTCTGAGGTCGGCCATAGATTGCTAACCCTGAAGACTAAGTTGGAACGCTTCAATAAGTATGTTTCCTTTAAAGCCTTTAAGCGGAACACAGCATCTTAAAACACTAAGTTGGAATGCCTCGGAACAGTATCTCTCGTACTACATGCTTCAAACCACTACACAACAGTGCTTAACACAGCTGTTATTGGACAAACATACTGACGGTGGTACCGACTGGTCGAGCCGCAAAGTGTTCTACGATTTCTATTTATGAAGCGTTCTAATTTAGTCCTTAAAATTAGCAATTAATAGGTGTTTATTCTTACGCTATTTATAATATATGTACAAATAAAAAAAAATCATTAATTAAGCTAAAATAAATTAAACTATATACTAATAAAAAACTTATTTACAAAATGTGCATATTTGTACAAAAATGAAAAACAATAATATAAAAGCAAAAACATTACCATAAAAAATATTACGCTCTATTATGTATATGTTAAACATTTTAAAGATTGCAATAGGGATTAACTCGTAATATAATATTACTTTGGTTTATTGAATTTCTATTGATACAACCAGTATTGTGCCTATACAAAAGGCTAACGTCTACGGAAATACGGTTATAGGCTTCGCCTTCTATAGGCCTTTTCAAATATACCGCCTTCCCGCACTTGAATAATGTAAGATGGGCTCTTGCTTTATTACATCAATAAAGATTAATACAGCAATAAAATTGTATAAGAAATGTATTCTTCCTAAACATATTTTTAAAATATCTGCAATATATTTTTAACCGACTTCAAAAAGGAAGTGGTTATATACGTGAAGTTATGAATACATTTTCAAATTTCTAACATTACAGTTATTGGTTGATTAGTGATTCTAAGACTAAATAAGAATGTTTAGTGTGCCAGTATGTATTACTATATTTTTAAGAGATGCAAGCGCGTTTTGTTATCTATATCTATACTTAATTTTATAAAGAGGAAAACTTTGTTTGTTTGTTTGATTGTAATGAATAGGCTCAAAAAGTACTGGACCGATTTTAAAAATTCTTTCAGCATTCGAAAGCTACATTATCCACGAGTAACATAGGCTATATTTTATATGAAATATATGTGATAAATAGATTTTGAGGCGGTACAAAATTTGCTGGGTCAGCTAGTTTTAAAATAATTGCATAGAACGATGTCCCATATTCAATGACAAAACTATGACATAACTTATAGACTGAGTTGGAAGGCTTAATATGCCAGCACGTTCTATACAATTTAAAATGATAACAGCGCAAACATGGGTATTACGATTTTACATATAACTTTACGGTTTAAAGTATGACTATAAAATGTCGTTAAGAGCTTCTGAAAGGCATAAAACTCCACTAATGTATTCCTTTGTACTTTTACGGGCTCATATGGTCTCTAGAGACTTATGTGGTCTCAGCTCTTTCAGATGTGGCCAATACTGATGCGCATTGTCGCGCCTGTCATATTTTATTTTCCAATACCGTTTTATCATCATTTAGTAAATTATTTGATCTATGTAATGGAAAAATAGAATAACTAAACTGGAATGTTTCGTGTACTATTAATATGCCCTTCAGAGCAGAATAATTATAAAACGTAGTCTATTCTTCTTGAGAAGAATATTGGTTATAAGCAAACTTTGATATTATAAAGAGCCAATAAAAGGCAGTAAAAAACTTTAAAACCTTAACTTTGTAACTGCACTGGCTCGTGTGCTCTTTAGAGACTTAACTGAGGCCGTTTGAGATCATTACGGACTTGCATTATGGCTCTTTTCATTTTTAATTTCGCAATCTCATTGCTACATATCGTAGAAAGTATATGTTTCACGCTCGCTCAGGTACACATGTGTTTGTAAAAGCCCACGGGAATTTATTTTAATCACGATTTTATTTGCTTCGCTTGCGGTTATTTTTTAACTTTGCCTCGGAACGGTACCTTTTTCGGAATAAAAAATACCCTACATCCTTTTCTGAACCCCTGAGATCGAGTGTAAAAATTTCATGTCAATAGGTTATGTAGGCAAGGCGTGTAGGTAAAGCAAACAAAGAAACAAACTGTTATTCGCGCATATAATATTAGTTATGATTAGATATAATTTTATTCAAGGGTAGTTTACGATGCCTCAAGAGTATCAACTCTTGAGGACTATGTGGTAAGTTGTAAATAATATTTTGTATGTAATTAATTGTGACTTTTTTATATTGTCTCGAACGTGTTGTACTTGAAAATTAAGTTAGGTTGTCTTGTGTGCCAACATAGGCAACTATGCGACTCTTTAGAATGGAATTGCGCTTTGAATGTCATCTGTTTTGTAAGTATGAAATAGGTAACAATCTACAACATAAAAAATAAATAATTCTTCATAAAAAATATAAAGAGTCACTTAAAGGCCTGAAAGTCATTAGCGTATCCTCTTTGTACTTTCGATGGCTCGTAGCTCTCTAGAGCCTGATCGAGGCTACACTCTAATGCTATTATGTATTCTATATAATTATCGGCTTGTGTAGCTTTTATTTTTATTGCGTTACACTTGAAAATTAAGTTAGGATGCCTTGTGTGCCAGTACATGAAATTATGGGACTCACTAGAATTGCATTTCGAATGGAATGTTTCTTATAAGTATCAGGTAACGACGTAAAAAATAAGTAATTTGAAATAAAAAATATAAAGAGCCACTTAAAGGCCTAAAAGTCATTAGCGTATCCTCTTTGTACTTTCGATGGCTCGTAGCTCTCTAGAGCCTGATCGAGGCTACACTGTAATACTATTATGTATTCTGTACCATTACCGGCTTGTGTAGCTTTTATTTTTATTGGTAAACTTTGTTGCTTTTATAAGGCTATTAGTCGTGAAAACTGTTCATATATATTTTATATCGCAGCTGAATTTGTTTTGTACCTGTGTAAGAGAATATTCTACACGTAACTAATATGCATAATAAACGATTTATTGTTTGCGTAGATCTTAAATTAACTATAAAATAAAGTAACATAGAGCCCGGTCAGTTGTTGGATGGGTGACCGTTAGTGGCTACATTTCATGAGTCCAATCGTGCGTTGAAGGACACATGAAGCTCTCGGTCTGTGTATTAGATAGGAGAAACAAAACGGAGGCCTTATGCGCGGCTTGAAACATATTCGATACTGGTTCAACTCCCTAAAAAAATACGCATTGGGACAGAGTGGTGGAGTTCTCCATACCTCCCTCAATTGTAAGAAACCATGCTCACCAGCGAAATGTTAAAGTGTTGCAGCATACACACGTTTCATGGCAATCTATTGAGGATGTGAAAACTCATAAAATTGTAATCCTTTGAGTGTTTACGTACATGTATCATTGCTCACATAAAAACTAAATATTCGTGGCGTTGTCTCCTTGATCTACTTTATGTAACTGACTGAACCACATATGTAACAATAAGGAAAATTGTGAATTTTGAAGGTGGTAGAACCCGTTGTGGTTCGCCTCCGGCGGTACCACCGCCACACCTATTTCTGCCTAATAACAGCAGTGTGGCACTGCTGTGTTCTGGTTTGAAGGGTGTCGTAAGGGAGACACACTTTTCCGAGGCGTTCCAGCTTAGTAGTTAGGTAGCGGCGCTTCTGTGTCCGACCTAAGGCAGGAGGAATCTAATTTTATCTAGGATTGTTTATAGATGGGCAGCAGTAGCCACTTACCATCAGGTGGATTGCATGCTCGCCTGCTGGCTCTATATTATAAAATTGCCACAATATTATCTATAAGTAAAATTGTGTATAATATTTTTTGTAAGCGTAACACCAGTAATGTATTCCCTTTGTAATTGCGGCTTGTATTCTCTAGGGGTAGAAGCCATTCCGCCGATACTTGATGGGTTGTTGCGTGAACCTTCTGATAGAATTTATATATTCAGGGGTCCTTTGTGGTTCAACTTTTTACATAATAAAGAAGGAGCAAATGAGTGAGCAATCCATTTTTTATAATAGTGAAGTAGCCGATGAGTATGTCACCTGATGGTAAGTGGCTACTGCCGCCCATGGACATCCAGGTTAGTTTCCTACTTGAACTTGGTCATAGCTACACCATCACAGTCATCTACATTCTACACCCTAGCCAAACGTAGAATTGCTTCACCTGTATGTCTCTGGTTGACCCGTGGTAGTTCTACTACCAATATATTATACGGGTAAATACATCGTAACTTTTTTGTAAACAAAAAAATGTTTTGCAAGTTTTTGAATTAAGTATAATAATAATGTTATTGTTTATTTAAAGTAACAAAGACTTATTTATTTAATTACAATTATTTTTTTTAGGTACATTACAATTTTATATGTAGGAAACTACTTAGATACTCATCTATAAGGGTACTTGGAGAAATAGAGAGGCAAATCATAACAAGTAATAAGAGTCTTTAAGATTCTCAATTATGAGATCCCAAATTTCTAAAAGCAGTCAAAAATCTCGACATTTCAAAATTCATCATGTCTTTGTGGCTACAAACTTTACGCAGAAACATGAAATTTCAGGCAAAATTCAAAGTTTCCAATTTTACCTGAAACTCCATTCCACGTAAAGTTGGGTATTGTCCATAAAGCCATATACCTCTAGTAAAGTTTGTAACGTGATCGTAACATTGTTTAAACCGGTGTTATAAACTATTAATTTTGTGCAAACAAACTAGTATAGGTAATATTTAGTTTCAAAAGTTTAATAAACTTGTACATTGAATTATTATGGCACTTAATGTTGACGACGATACTGGTCTGACGCGCAAAGTGTTCCGGGTTCCATGCCCATCCATGCAAATATCTAAATATCTTTGGGTCTGAGTGTTTATGTATTCGTCTTTGTGCGTGTCCATGGCACCCAGGAATCTTGGTGTGGAGCTGAGAGTGTCGGAAGTGTTTTTATAAATAATATAGGTATATTGTAAATCATTATTTATTTGAGAATGGAATTAACATATATGTGAATTTTTGTAGCACTTTAAAACTTTAAGCCCCTAAATAAAGAATTAATCAAATGTTTGCTCGCCAAAGATCGTAATGTGTAGTGGGTAGGAAATGTTAAATGTCAAACTTTTAAGCAATAGATAACAAGGAAAGCAATAGATAGATAGATCGATTATTAAAAGTCGTAATGACGAAAGAGCATTCATTTTCTTAACTTAGAACAGGAGTAACATTACCGTTAATACACATGTCTGTTGCATAGCAATATAGCGTTTCCAGTGTTCTGGTTTGAATGGTGTGTAAGGCAGTAACTTACACAAAGCCTTTCAACTTAGCCGACAGAAACAGAAATGAAAGACTTCAGGTAGGTTAGAATTTGATTGGTTCTTGATAATTGTTCAAATTTTAAATTAATCGGACCGTTCAAAGTGGGCAAACATCGAATTCAAAGATTCCGTTACATACATACAAGTCAAGTTAATAAAAGCGTGGTAAAACCATAAAATCTTCAGATTATGGAAACTTAACCGACAAAGCTATCAATAAAACAAACAAACAAACAAAACAATCATAAATATGTTTTATTTTTTTTGTTATTTCTTTATTATTAGTTACTCTAAAATCAACATTTTGCCACTCAAGCAAAATTTTACCAACACCCAGTCTGTGGATAACGGCGACCCATAAATCATATTACGCTGGCATAAGCGTAATAGCCAGATGAATGGCATTGTTTCGAGATGACAGGTTTTATCAGCGCGCCACAACCGACCAGAATCCATCACTCTACGAAAATTATAAAAAGACTAGATCTATTAAATGCGTATTCAGTTTTCCTGATGGTAAGTGGCTACTGCTGTCCGTGGACATCTGTGATCAATCCTAGATCACAGTAAATTCCTACTTGAGGTTGGCCACGGTGTAGCTACCCCTTAAGACTAAGTTGGAACGCCCTAGAAGAGTATGTCTTCCTTAATACGTTATTTCTTCTTGGTACGTACGTATTTGCCATACATTTCCAATCAGCTCCCCTAGCGGACTGTATCAGAACTGATTGAAAATGTATGGGAAATACGTAAACAAATACAAAAATAGCCATTTTTTGTAAAAACATAAACTCATACTCATACTGGCCAGAATCCATCACTCAGAAATTTAAGTCTAGATCTATTTTTGGCGGCAGTGTATAAGCTAATGGATTTCAAATCAATTTATTAGTAACTTTTTTCATAGTCAGCGCAGAGGGGATCTGTTATATCGGTTTATCCTAAAAGCATTTTATAATAGAGGATTAAGAAATTACACGATTGCAGAGGGTAATCTTTTCAAACGTATGTATGTCTCATCCTTTGGCACACCCTTTAGCCCAAACGGCTTGATGGTTTTCAACATTTGATGCATCGTTTCGGATTCTTCTAAAGTATACTACCGTAGGATATATTTTTAAGAGGTGCAGTTTTGTGTTTTTATGATAATTCAACAGTTACGAGTAATTGATTGGATAAGAAGATATCTGTACTTTGCCAGCTATAGGACCGTAATGGATTAAAGATGATATTGATTATGTCCCTAGAAAATTAAAAAAAAATATATATGCCATAATTAATAATTCGCCAAGTACGAGTCGAACTCGTACATGGAGGCTTCCGTACCATTATTTTTTACTTATTTTTATTCATTTTATTATTTTCAACAATACTTAGTTATATGAAACAACAATAGGTGGCGTTGAGGTGATGATGAATGATACGTAAACATCGTATAATAAAATTAAAATAACTGTATTGAAATATGTTTTATGGTTCTTATTTGTATTTATTATAATACCAGTTATAGTAGTAAACGGATTGTAAAAGTACTTTTTACAGTTAGATCTCTTTAACAGTTACTAGTACCTACTCTTTAACAGTAAGATCGAAAAATGTCGAAAATTATCGGTTTGTTGTATGGGAGACCCTCTTTAATATTCAACTTTATTTTATTTTTAGTATTTGTTGTTACCCTTTCGGTACGGAACCCTAAAAATGACTTTCAGAATTGGAGTTCAAACACTTTAACCACCGAATTTGCTTTTCTGTTTACACATTGTACAATAATAAGCTTTTCAAATGAAAATTTCAACTATAAGAAGCTTTGTTACAGGATGCCAGAGAGCTTAAAGCGTTGCATGAGCTTCGAGCTTAAGTCTTTATCTACGTTACCAGTTCTGTTGAAGCAGATTTAGTCTCTTTCATTTGAATTTCGAATGAATTTTGAATTTTATAATTTAAGTAGATTATTGCTGTTGAGTGGATGCTACAAATTACCGTTATTTTTTATTAGTTTCGTACATATATTAGTAAAGATTACTCACTCCTAACAAGAAAATGTACCCAGTTTTGAGAATTGAAATAGTTGCGTAAAAATGTTTTGACACGTCTCCGTGCTAAAATGTCCCTAAAATATTTGAAATAATTATTTATTTATTATGTAAATTACGCAGTATTAGTTATTTATTCGTAAATTTTCTCTAAAAATGTTTTTATTTGCCAAAAATTAAAAAAAAGAACTTACTAATAAGCCGTTTGTGGCTTCATTTAATTTCAAGGCGGCGAAGTATCTTTACTAATCTATGGTTTCGTATACAATATAACTATATATATGAAATATTATTATGTTATTATGTGTGTTTCGAAGTATCCTTACCATAAACGAAACTATTTGTGAAGTGTCTTATTGACGTTAAAAAATAATTCTGTACAGAATTTACGCTGAATCAATACATATACTCGTATTTTTATTTTCAATATAACAATATAGCAACGAAATTAGGTATATAAAGAACTTTTTAAACGGGTACCTTTTGAAGGTTTCCCCTCGTAAACAAAAAAAGGTGTTTAAAGAACTACACAGAAATTAGTTTTGGTCTTAGGGTCAAAATCCTTTTTTTTCAAAATGTCTTTTTAATTATTCGAGTACCTACACATTGTAAGGCAGTAATAGCCTAGTGTTTGAAATTCGGCTCCTCAATCGCGAAATTCGAAATCCACGCACGCACCTCCGATTTTTCAAAGTTATGTGCGTATTAGATATTAAATATTACTTTCTATAAAGGTGAAAGAAAACATTATGAGGAAGCCTATACGCCAAAGATAAAAACGAAAAAAGTTCTTAATCGTGTGTGACGTCTACCAATTCGCACCTGGCCAGCGCAGTGGACTATGGCCTAAAACCTCTCTCACTCTGAGAGGAGACCCGTGCCCAGCAGTGAAACAGTAATAGGTTATTTTTTTATAATATAGGATTAGCACACGAGTTTGCAGTCAACCTGTTGCTTACTGTTGGATAGTACCGACCTTAGACATCTGTAATCAACCCAAGACCGGATTAGATATTCCTACCTTAGGTCGGCCACTGGTGCGCCACTACCCCTGAGGACTAAGTTAGAACGCCTTGGAAAAGTATGTCTCCCTTACCACACCCTTAAAACCAGAACACAGCAGCGTTTAACGCTGCTGTTATGAGGCAGAAATAGGTGTGGGAGTGGTGCCGCCGGAGTTGAGCCAGAATGGGTACTACCACCTTCGAACGGTTGACGATGATATTCCTTTATCTCCTAAACCCTTGTGATTAATAGTATTTCGGGTATTTGGGTCTATGCTATAAGCTTCAGACACTTAACACACCAACTAATAGAATTAGTGACGTAGGTAATTAGTTTCGTCACACGGCGACAGCTGTAATCCAGCGTCGCACGTATCTGTCAAGACGACGATTAGTTACTCTTGATTGACATACATTGCTGTCTACCTTTCAACGGGGCTTGCTGGGCGTGGAATTCGAGCTTTGTGACGAGTAAATGAACATTAAAATTAATTACATGTTGTTTAAAGTATTAAGTCTGTGCGATTGAATCTTATCTGCCTGTATTTTGTCTTATAACAGGTTAAGGTGATGTTTGTAAGAACTGACGGATCGGAGGACTAAGTTTGAATGCCTTATGCAAGTCATAGATTTTTGTTGAAGTTGGAGGCATTCCAATTTAGTTTCGTAGCGAATCGTAGCAATATATTTGTTGCCGACCTTAGGTAAGGCTCCAATTGTATTTGGAATTATTCACAGATGTCCGTTGTCATAGTCATATGGATAGTCATCTGTTCTCTATTTACCACCAGTTGATTGAATTCTTGGACAAAAAATAATAACTCTGGTTTATATAGCCTCCCATGATCGCCAGAATAAGAGCTAGAATCCCAAGCACTTTATTTAAGTATTTTTGTTTTTTCGAAACTGTACACATTAAAGTAAAAATATCAAAAAGTACAATTCTCAATTAGCTTATTAGGTTTATCAATGTAGCTTTTTTTTATAATATAGAAGTAGCAGACGAGCATGCAGTCCACCTGATGGTAAGTGGCTACTGCCACCCATGGACGTTTGTTATCAACCCCAGATAGGATTAGATATTCCTACCTGAGGTCGGCCACAGATGCGCCGCTACCCCTGAGGACTAAGCTGGAACGCCTCGGAAAAGTCTGTCTCCCTTACCACACCCTTCAAACCAGAACACAACAGTGCCTAACACTGCTGTTATGAGGCAGGAATAGGTGTTATTTATTTTCTCAAGAAAAACATTACTTATCCAAAATGCGAAGAACAATTAAACATTACCTCAAGATATTTACTTAATTTTGGACTAAAATTATGCTCAAGGACCTACTATTACCACTATTAGGTACATGCAAAAGTGATTAATCAGAATTTCGTAATATTCTTACGAAGGCTGTAACAATCTTAGGCTAAAATATCGCCCATAAAATCTAGATACCGCAAACAGCAATGCGTCATTTATGTCCTAGTTTCAAAGAATCATGTTCTAGGTATCAGGCTAACTTAGTTATGTACCTTAAAATCGGTGGTGGATCCAGAATTTCGTTTGGGAGCCTTGAGGAGGTAAATTTTATGTAAAGTAATGTAATCAAATGAAAGGTAGTAACGAATATTTTTTACAATATTCAAGTAAATGATCTTGCATTCCACCTGATGGTAAGTGCATTGGCACTAACCAAGGACTTAACTGGACTTGATTATAGATAGGTGACAATTGTGTCACCTATCTATAATCAAGTCCAGTTAAGGTTAGATTCCATTTGAGGTTGGGTAGAGATGCGTTGCTATGCTTGAGGACTAAGCTGGAACGCCTCTAATAAGTATGTTCCCATATAGAACATGGCTGCAGCGCTTAACACTGCTACTGCTGCTGCTGATGTTATAAGAAAGAAATAGGTGTGGCAGTGGTGCCGCTGGAATCGAACTAGAAAGGATTCTACCACCTTCAAAAGCTTAACACCGTTAACGCAGTGACACGGCGACTTTGACAAGTCAGAGGGATTCGAACCTCGAACCTCTCATATACGACGTAGAGTTTCAACCATGATGCTATCACCGCGCCAATCCACAGCATATCAGGAAATAATAAATAAAAACTTCCTTCTGTTTTTCTTCATTCCGTAATACTTCCATACAAGAATTCCACCTTGTGAAAATACATAAATCAAAAACAATGTATAAGTATTTCTTCCTTCATCTCCCTCATTCAAGTAACATTGCAAGCGTACTAACCTTATCAACAGGCATGGAGGGGCACGCACGGCACAGGTTCCAGAATGAGCCGATCATCTGGGGGCTGCCTTCCGGCTCGGGTCTACGCGGTCAAGCTGTACCCCGCGGGCTGGGGCATGTGATGCTGCTGGAAGAGAATGCAGCTGTTAGATTTGAGAAGAAAACAAAGAAAGAAAAAATAACTCGGGTCTACACGGTCAAGTTGTACCCCGCGGGCTGGGGCATGTGATGCTGCTGGAAGAGAATGCAGCTGTTAGATTTAAAGGAAAGAAAGAAACCAAAGAGAGCTTTTATGTGTCAGAAAGATAAGAACATGTATGAAGATTATGCATTATTAGGTATCAGACGATTCTTTGAGGGCTGCCTTAGGGCTCGGGTCTAAGCGATGAAACTGTACTCCGCGGTAGATTTGTTGGATTTAAAAGAAAAGAATGAAAGAAGCAAAACACTATTAAAGTTTAAAAACTAAAAATCGCACTAAAGTCATTAATCTCGATGAGAAGAATGAGATAAAATTATTACATTTATGTGTAGTCATAGGCTCTTGATAAGTGTTTAAAATTTTAAATTGATTCGATCGTTCAAAGTGAGTAAATATCGAGTTCAAAGATTCTGTTACATACATACCTACATACAGGTCAAGCTAATAAAAGCGTGATAGAAAGAAGATTTTAGAAAGAAGGTCTGTAGAGCATGTATGAAGAATATGCATTCTTCTAATATGTGTATTTGTGTAATGCTATTGTATTAAACATTAACTACATAGATTGTACAACATAGCCCGTCGTAGGTAGCTCGAAATAGAATTACTACCGTAAAACTGAGGATTAACTTGCTATATATTTTTATTACATATATAACTTACGAAAGGCCTAGTAAAAAAGATATTGTAATCTTCTACTTTCTACTATTGTAATCAAAAATGCATGGGTGCTCATTAATTAAGAATAAATACTAACATTTACTAAGTAAACTAGCACAATTTATTTTCTGTGACATGTTGGAATTACGTAATTTACTGAAGAAACGATAGAAAAAGCGTCGCTAACAGCACTCGAGCTCAACAAGCCAGCGTAGCGTGAGTGATATGTTTGCTTGTAGCAGATGTTACAAGCGTGTTTAGCTAATTATACAGTTTGTGTGCTTGTAGCGGGTGTGATTTTGTAGATATTTAGAAGCTATTCTTCTTTTGGTGTGAACAATAGATCAGTGTTTGTTTAGGATGTATTATGTATTTATTAGGGCTCGTATCGATTTAATAGATAATTTATTTTTAGTATATTCTTACATGTATTAGTCGTTTGCTCAGTTATAATTTGTTTGCGTGTATACACTTATTCTATTATTTATAGTAAACAACTATAACTTCTTACACGCGTATACAAACGCATATACGTATTTTATAAGAATCATTATTTTTATACATTTTTATATCTGTGTCTTTATAGGCGTTGTAGACACATGGAAAAATTACAAACATCTAGACCCAGATTAAAAGTAATTGTGTTATGTGCTTAGTAATTGGACCATGAAAAGTTTGCATGTCATCATCGTTTGGTGTCAAAAGAATATTAAGGAGTTTTATCAACTAATTCATATTTGATTAGAGAGATTTACCGTAAATTCGACAGGAATATTACGTGATATTCGCCTTACAAAGCTTAAGGGTTATGACTAAGGTGGAACTAAGTGCCTTTTTTTTTCCGCCGTCCTTCCCGGGGTTGCTCTCCGGACGGTTCGAGCTCCCACTCTTGCCGCTGGCAACCCCGGAAGCCCCCTTTTAGACGCCTCTTACGACAGGCAGGGGATACCGTAGCCCTATTCTAGTCCCGGAACTACAACACTACAAGTGTACAATCAAGACCCATTATTATCTTCATAACTAGATAAATTACAAAAAAATAATTAACTTACAAAACTGATCAGTGTGCTGAAGCATACGTATTTTCAGACACTCTGTACGAGTATGGGCCATATTGTAGCATAAGTGATATGTTTGCGAATGTGTAGCATTGTGTCGTGTGTGTTCAGTTAATTAATGTTAAGTCCGTTCTTGTTTGGATGAAATAAATATTTATATTCATATTATTCCGTATATTTATTCGTCTACTTTGCAATATGGGATAAGTAATTATTTATTTTCCATATATATATTACACGAGCTTTTGCCCGCGGCTTCGCTCGCGTTACGAAGTAATATTTTCATTTATCCCCTTGGGGGTAGAATTGATCAAAATCGTTTCTTAGCGGATGCCTACGTCATAACATCTACCTGCACGCCAAATTTCAGCCCGATCCGTCCAGTGGTTTGGGCTGTGCGTTGATAGATCACTATGTCAGTCAGTCACCTTTGAGTTATATATATTTAGATAGATGTACTCCAGTTATCTATATTGGAGCTTTTGTGAGCATGAAATGTACTTCAAGATTTACCAGTTGTGGTAAGGAGCCTTCTTTAGGTATACAAAAAGAAATGGCAACTGAGGATCAACGCCGGCAACAACACTGCTACACCTATTTCCGTTTATTAACAGTGGCGTTAACCGATGTTGTGCTCTGGTTTGATGGGTGTGATAAAGAAGATATACTTCTTTCGAGGCATGCTAACTTAGTCCTCAGGGGTAGCGCGCATCTATAGCGGGCCTCATGCGGGAATCACATGGCTTAAATAACGCAATTAGTATTTAATGATAGCCTAGTGGTTAAGAATCTCGGCCTCTCGATTCAGGGGTCCGAGGTTCAAATTCCAGGCACGCACCTCCTATTTTTCAAAGTTATGTGCGTATTAGAAATTAATTATCACTTGCTAAACGGTGAAAGAAAACATCGTGAGGAAACCTGCATACCTGAGAGATTAATAAAAAAAAAAAGAAATCTCGAAGGTATGTGACTTGGCCAGCGCGGTGGACTATGGCCTGAACCTTCTCACTCAGAGAGGAGACCCGTGCTCAGCAGTGGGACAGTAATGGGTTGATGATGAATGATGAATGACATCAGTCATCAGTAGTGGGACGTCATACCCTCCGGGTCTCTCATATGCTAAGGCAATGCTAACATAAGGGCGGTGGGCATGGAATTTCGGGTCTCGAGGATACCCTCTTTGCCCGGGCAGATTCTCAGGTGGTGAATACCCCCCGGATTCCTGATATTTATTCATAATAATATAATGTTATTTAAAACATAATAGAATAATGAACAAATATTAAAAATATCTATCATCCCCCTGTTGAGGGGGTGATTCGGTACTTATTGCGTCGTCATACCGAGCGGACGATCGGCCTCCTGATGGTCGGAGGTCGCCAGTCCAGGGAGTTCCCGCGGGAGCGGGCGCCCCCCAGGTGGTCGATCGTGTCTGATGAATGAGTATTCAACACTTTCTATTTTTTAGGATTAACTGATTATAAAAACAATAGGTACGTAAGTTTGCTCAATCAATCAACCGTGCAATCTTTGCACGTTTGCGGTATTGTAGCTTAGTTTGTTCGAGCATAAGTTTGTTAGTATGTACCAACCGTTTGTTTGATTAGGTCAGCACTGTGTTTAACTAATTACTTCGTGTTCGTGCGTTCAAACTATGGACTAGTATTAACGCTGCTAACAAGATATTAATTACATAACACTTTCTAGATTCTAGGCTTTCGTGTGTGCTATTTACGTTGGTATATAAGAAATGAAGATCTACATCGGGACCTTAAAGTAGACCTTGTCAAAAAAGTAATTAGTACATATGCAGAAGGTCATCAAAAAATACTTCATCATCACGTCAATATCGAGGCGATCCAGCTCCTCGATACAACGGACCTAGTGAGATGACTCAAACGGACTTAACCCTTTGAGCTTGTGACATGACACAGTGTAGTGTTAGTGAAATAGTAATAAGTGAACATTATAGAACACAAGAACAATGTGTCTACTCCCTAATGTGTTAAAACAAAGAAGTGCAGTGTCAGAGGACGCCACCTTCATTATATGATTATTGAGCAATTAAAGTTAGCGTAGAATTACTCATTAGTCATAAATTTGGCTAGATCGTAATTAATATAAAGTACCTTTTAGTCATTTGGTGCTTTATAAAAAAAAAAAAATTACACACACAAATAAAAGTAGGTACAGAGACACCCAGAGTTAGAACAGAATTATAAGCAGCCTCTAGATTTGTGCTTAGCCAGGTTTGGACCTGGAGCTTGCCAGCTGGTCGTCAGACTATTAATTTAGTTTGTAATATGAAGATAAAATTTGTGATATCTCGTTTTTTATTTAATTAAGTAAGTATGTGTTACTTATTATTATTAAAAAGTTACTAGTAACACATAAATGAAATTATTTATGCAATTATGTTTTTTTTTTAGCTATCAACTTTTACAAACATTGTATTCTGGGTATTAGATACTTCCACATTTAGGGTGTTACAACTGCAATTATGTTAATTCATTTTATTAGTGGAGCATGCTTTTATATTGCTTCCCATATTTTTGGGACCCGTGCCTAGTAGTGGGACATATTATCCATATTAACCATAAAAAAGTCAGACTTCAACAATAATGTTTTTTTTTCAGCAAATGAACATAAACTTAATTTTTAATAACCCCCTGTATACACATTTTAGTAAAAACAAAAACATAGCGGTCATTGCTCCCGACACTGTGTCTGTGGTCTGCACTCCAGCCTCTTATGTGTTACACTCGTGTCTCTGCTCGTTCATGTCAGACGAGGATTAATTAAGCCATTTTTGTATGTTTGTGCGTGAAAATGTTGGTTTAACACTTTGTATGTCTCACCGCTGGATACATGTCTCTTACAATTGGGAAAAGCATGGAATATGATAATACATAGGAATCATCATCATCAACCCATTATTGTCCCACTACTGGGCACGGGTCTCCTCTCATAATGAGAAGGATTAGGCCATAGTCCACCGCGCTGGCCAAGTGCGTATTGGTAGACTTCACGTACCTTCGAGATTTCTTTTTTTTTATAAATGTCAGGTATGCAGGTTTCCTCACGATGTTTCACTTCACCGTTTAGCAAGTGATCATTATTTCTAAAACGCACATAACTTTGAAAAATCAGAGATGCGTGCCTGGGATTTGAACCTCGGACCCCTCGATCGAGAGGCCGAGTATCTTAAATACTAGGCTATCACTGCCTAATACATACGAATGGAATATACATTACGTTTTACGGCAAGTTACATTGTTCCAGTGCGGTTTGATGGAAAAACGTCAGAATGGCAACCCATATTTAAAAGATTCGGTAAACTTTTAGATTATCCATAGGATCTATGACGAGCTTTCATTATTACTGTGACTGATGAGTTAACTAGCTCGCCAAAGAACTTAAGCCTTTAAAACTTTCTATAAAGCATATAGGCTATTTAATTAAAATTAGGTGTTGTCATCTTGACATTTACAACACCAAAAGATCTCTAATATCGCAGGGTCTGAAAGAGGGCACTTACAAAAACTTCTATAGCGTGATTCAGATTTGTCTAAGGCCATCTCTTAACAAGTTGTGAAGTTACTAAATCTATTTTACAGCTCAAATTTTCAAGCCAAGTTGCAAAAAGTGACCTGCGACAAGGACGTAAAATTTAATACGCTACGTTTTAAAGAAATCCAGGCGCGACTCTATGTAGAGTATAAAAATATGGAACAATAGCCACTGTTTTAATTAAGCTCGGCCTTGACTGTATTGTTACTTGGACCTCTCATTTAGAATGCGCTATTATTTTTTCTGACACTTTTTCCACCGGGCCTTTCTCTCGGCTTTTAGCAATTTTAATAAGTTTTAAACGGTTTAAAATTACCCATGGGATTTAATGGTTTATACGTTCTTAAGGATTTCTTAGCCATTTTGCTTTAGTATTAAAAATATAACTGCACAAATCTTATTTACTTATTTATACAATCTATCACTAGCTTTCTTCTAATACATAAGTAGGCGTAGAGTTTACGTAGGAACTAGTTATTAATCTGTGATAGAGTTCACCTGATGATAAGTAACTACTGTTGCTTAAATATCTATAATGAACGCCAGATAGTGTTCTATCGAAGGTCGGTCTTAGACGGGTTACTAACCCTCCACCTCCTAACATCCTCCTCTTCCTAATACTACTTATGATGACATTGAAATGTAGCGTATAAGATATAATAACAGCGTATATCTCTACCTTGACACCCTTTGAACCAGAACATGCTTAATACTGCTGTTATAAGGCTGGGACAGGCGGTGGTGCTTTCAGAGTCGATGCACGAAGGGATATGCTACCTTTAATTTATTTTTTATCAGAGACAAGAAACCTTACGTACGTATTATTAGTTTCAGAGAAAAACGTATTCCAACATGACGCATCAATTCTCTAATACAATTTGACCTCCGCAAGTTCCACCAAAGGAAAATATCGGCTATTACTTGGAACTGTTACAATAAATAGGCTCTCAAATTGACCGTGTCACCTGACGGATCGCCCTGATGAGGGTTCGCTGGTTAATCTATCTGAAGAATTGGATCAAATATTAATGGATTGTAACATTCGAATGGTTCTGACCCTGAATTATTTCGGTAATTTTGTGGGTTTGGGAAACGATTTGCTTGATTTTGAGATTGCTTTTTAAGGTAGACTTTATTGGTTCGACTGTGCGTCGGTATATCTATTTGTGCACAATAACAGCAGTGTTAAGTGCTGCTGTGTTTAAGCTTGAAAAGGTAAGGGTGGTAGAACCCTTTGTGGTTCGATCCCGCCACACCTATTTCGGCCTAATAAGAGCAGTGTTTAGCGCTGATGTGTTCTGGTTTGAAGGGTGTGGTTTGAAAGGAGACATACTTTTCGAGACATTCCAGCTTAGTCCTGAGGGATAGCGGCGCATCTGTGGCCGATCTCAGGTAGCAATTTCGAATCCTATCTAGGGTTGATTACAGATGTCCATGGGCGGCAGTGACGACTTCCCATCTCGTGGATTGTATGCTACTCCTATATTATAAATTTAATCGTTAGAAGTAGGTATTTTTACTTCATTTTAAAACGAATTGATTAAAATTATTTTATTATACTTACACTTATACACTTCGTTTGATATTTTACTACGGGGACAGTATTTTGTCGGAATCCAATTGATTAGAACATCAAAGGACCTTGATTTCAGAGGCATCTCTCAGGGGCAGATCTCAGGAGTAGTGACGCATCTGTGGCCAATTTTAAATAGGGCTTTTACTCAATTTTTTAAACTCAAGTGCTCATAAGATTCAATATTAAGGTACGTACCTTTAGGTAAGTACCTTTAGCGAGCTTTACGCTACATCATTTTCTTAAAATCCTTATATAATGATCTACTGATATGAATATCATAAGTGATATGAATATCGGCCTCCCACGCAGTAAGTGTCACTATCTCAAACTTTGGGTAATCAATCAAGTTATTTATAGGGAATCCTTGGTTTTCGTCAAATCCAGAAGCCCTACACGTAGTACGAGTAGGTAAATGAACTTCTCAGTAGAGGTGGTAATTCTCAACTTAATCCGACCGCCTAGTAGTCTTCCTTCGCTTTGTGGACCTTTGGAGTCACTAGCGGTCATGAGTAGGGGCTTTAACCGCTCACTATTTGTGATTTTTTTTTGTTTTTTATAATATAAGAGTAGCAGACGAGCATGCAGTCCACCTGATGGTAAGTGGCTACTGCCGCCCATGGACATCTGTAATAAACCCCAGATAGGATTAGATATTCCTACCTGAGGTCGGCTACAGATGCGCCGCTACCCCTGAGGACTAAGCTGGAATGCCTCAGAAAAGTCTTTCTCCCTTACCACACCCTTCAAACCAGAACACAGCAGCACCTAACACTGCAGTTATTAGGTAGATAGGTAATAGGTGTGGCGGTGGTGCCGCCGGAGTCGAACCACAAAGGGTTCTACCACCTTCCGTGATTCTGTGATGACGACATCTTGTTGTGGCTACAAGTCGTCGTGGTTGTTGACTTATGGCTATTTGACATATGAGGGGTACTTGCCCTGAGGAGAGCCAAAGGGGCACCACGCAAGGGTGCCCCTTTGGTACCGGTGCGTTCATTTTGAGATCCCGGGGTGTTTCCCCTGTGTCCTTAGGATTAAGACGTAATATAAAACAATAAAAACCAATTGCTTAACGTGGCTGAACAATCTTTACATCTTCGATTTAATTTTCAAAAAGTTTTCAATATTCTAAGACTCACCACAATATATTTTCTCGTAATTTTTATTAATAAACTAGATGACCCGGTGAACTTCGTACCACCTAATTATGAGTGACTATCTGTACCTCGTGGTTTCACTCGTGTAATTTATGTATTATGTCCATAAACTACTGGTAAATATTAGGAAATGGCCACAGGAGAACAGGAAAATAAAAAATACAATTAAATAAAATTCACTCTACCTCTCTGCACTCTGTTATTTTTTTACCGAATTCAAAAAGGAGGTGGTTATCAATTCGGCCGGTATCTTTTTTTTATGTATGTAAACGAATTACTCCGCCGTTAGTGAACCGATTTTAATAATTATGTTTTTATTGTGTTATTTTTTATTGTAGGTTCTAATGAAATTAAAAAGTCAGTTCATCATTGACTATTTAAGGGTCTGATAATGTGGCTCGGAGACAAAATATGTAACTCCTTGTTGGAATATAGCAAAAACTCAAGCCTCTTATAATGTATAATATTCAAGTAGGTTATATATGATAAAGCTGGCAGCTGAAAAACATATATTTTTACTTCTTCTAATTTGTCATTCTGTCAATGATTCGATATAATAAAAAGTATCTTTTTGGAGTGAATTTTATTTTATTATATTTCATAGTTTATTTTCTCGTTCTCCTGTGGCCTATTCCCAACAGGTTATGGGCCCAGGCTACGCTATCGTAAAATATTGAAAAATATAGTCATCTACTAAGTATAAAATTTATGTAATATTTCAAACATGGAGTCGCGGAAGAAAAAGACACATGAAAAATGTTTGATGGCGAACGGCGATGGCAAACAATAATATATAAGTGTCTAAACCAATACCGTCTACGGCGAAAACAATAATGGATGACTTAAATAAAATTACGAATGGAGAATTTTTTGGCTACACAATTATTTTGACTGCGTAAGAAACAACTTAATTTGGAATTGCGACCAGATATCAAACGCTGATACAACTTCTTTTAATGATTGAGTAATATGATCACTAACTTGGTGCTAAACTTGATTAAATGGATCAATGGATGAAATGGATCGACGGATTATGGATCAAAGGATGAAACGAATCGACGGAATGCATATAATTCAATGTCTCATCTTTTAGATTCAATGAATACATTCAAAATGTTCAAAGTAAAAATTTAATATAGAAAAATGTGTAAACTACTACAAGAATACTTACTACATCATGCAGATACACAAGCTAATATGAATTTTTATCATGGAAACTGTTGGTGTAAAAATTATATTTTTTTGCGATCTGAACCCGTCGCTATTACTGATGCTAACTGTCATTATATCAAGTACCTAATTGCAACAAAATGGAGACAGTAGTAGCTATATAACTGTAAATGCATTGGACACTGCAAATAAAAATAAGGACAGTTTCGCTTTTATGTCTTAAAAATGAAATTTATTTGATTTTTGTTCCAATTCTAACCCTGACACTTGTTTTTCTTTAAGATTTGAAAACTCTGATCACTTTGAAAATACAAAGGATTAATATGTGTCAAATGACAGACTACGTTTAAAATTGGAGGAGCTAAAGATTTGGTAAAGGTCAAAAACAAAGAATTTAAAATTCTATACTGTTCACCAAAAGTTCTGTGGAACTTTAGTTCTATGGAACTTAAGCTGTACCTATGCAGCTTCTTAGTAAATCGAATTGAATAATAAAAGGTATGTGCCGGTTATTAAAAAATGAAGGGCATATTTATAAAAATAGTAAATGTCTAATATGTAGTATAAAGGATGATAGTATCATTATTTTTCATAAAATGATAGATCACAGTATAAAATAAACTTAATTCAAAGTTAGAAATCGTATTAGTTATGGCACAAACGGTCATTTGAATAAACAGAAATTAAATTTGAATAGCAGTGATAGCCTAATGGTTAAGAAACTCGACCTGTCTAACGAAGGGTCCGAGGTTCAAATCCCAGGCAATCACCTCTGAATTTTTTCAAAGTTATGTGTGTATTAGAAATTAATTATTACTTGCTTAAAAGGTAAAGGAAAACATCGTGAAGAAATCTTCTACACCTGAAAGATTTATATAATAAAAAATCTGAAAGGTATGTGAGTCTACCAATACTCACTTGGCTAACGCGATGGATTATGACCTAAACCTTCTCATTCTGATAGGAGACTCATGCCCAGCAGTGGGACAATAAATGGGTTGATAAAATTTGAATATTATTAAAGATTTTATTATTGACCGTCATGTGACAATCATGAATACTTATATGTAATCTGTGATCTTGAATTTCTGAAAGTCAAGACTGACCAGCTAATGGTAAAAAAAAAACATTTTTTTTTATTATTCACTGTGATGTTTGCGATTCGATAACGTCGACTTCCTTTGATGACAAAAATTGTCTTTATGTTACATGTATTTTAAATGGGAAATAAGTATCATTTTAAAAGTCTAAAAGTGAAAATGTATCCTATAGTAACATTATTCATTTACATTATGATAATGATCGAGAATATATTTCTGAAATAATGAACTTAAGGAGTTTTTGTTGGCAAGATAATTATGTATCATTAAAATTTACCTTATAAAACACAATAAAATGGTGAAACAGAGCAAATGAATCGTATATTAACCGAAATGGTTGTAAATGCGAAATTAAATAAAGCTTTTGGGGTGAAGCTGTTACAACAGTCATATACCTACTTATATTTATAAAAATATACATATTCCCCACTAAAGCTCTGATAATAAATAAATAAAACACCATGTAAATTGTGGCAAGGTAAAAACAAAATCGATCATATTAAAATGTTTTGGTGCTACTGCTACGTTCGTAACACAGTTAGCAAGATTAAAGATAATAAATATAGTTCAAAAAACTAAAAAACACGCTTTTATGATAAAATTAACTAAAAAGTAGAAAATCTAAATGAATCTAGGAATCAATTAAGGAACAGTAAATAGTATAATTGTGAAATAAATCTACAAAGTTTGAACGAAATCTGGCCGTTTAAAGTGGGTCAAAATCGCGCCCAAAGAAGTCGGTTACAAACATACAAACAAACATACAAACATACAGGTGAAGCTAATAAAGCTAATAAAGCGTGTAAAAATATTTTAGATCCAGCCTAGTTGGTAAAGATTTTAATGGATATACATTATTAAATATTAAAAGTAATGAAATGTCCATAGCTGCTAAGCAGATCATGTAGTTGATGAATTAAATATTGAAAATAATGACAACAAACATTGAGCATTACATATCAATATAAAATTTAGAAAGCCTGACTCTGATTCGGCGAAACTAATTGAAAGCTAACAACAACATTCCTTAAATGATAATGCGTCAACAATAACTATTAAATACTTGATCAATCCCTGAATTATTATATACGGATGCACAATCCTGATAGCTGATTTTTATTAAGTACTTTGCAATAATTACCTAAATAATTTAAAGGTATTTTAAGGTGCCTATTAAATGGTGAAAAGCAGTACAAAGTGAAATTAAGCCACAAAGGAGCAATCAAATCTGATATTTTGTTTACAGACCTAAATATGTTAACATTATTAGTTGCAAGTGGGTATTTACCACAAATAATAATGAACTAAGTAGGTAAATCAGAAAAAATAACAAAGCTCGTTTAGTTGCTCGAAGTTTCACTAAGAAATTCAGTTTCAGTAAGAAATTTTACAGGATTAAGATGTAACGTTCGCACCAATAGCCAGATTTACTACATTTAGATAGATTTAAATGTACACCATATGGACGAAAATACTACCTTTGTAAATTTCATTTGATATAATTAGAAAAATATGTAACTGGCAAGTTGAGGAGCTGTATTTTTTATCTGTGAGCGGTGAGGCATAGCGGTGAGGAGAGGCGCGGTGCGCTTTTGAATTTGATGTTTGGTTGTTTTCTTATATTCTCTTTCAGTGTAAAACAAAATGAAGTAATAAAAAAATCTTTGTCTGGATTAATAATTGTTTATATTATAAATATATTATAATGGTTTTCATACAGAGAATATTTATATGGTAGTACCAGAAGGTAAAGGTTGCTAAAGATAAAGAAGGTTGCCTAAAGATAATAAAGTAAGTAAATTAAATAAAAGCTTTAACGGCTTAAAGCAGACATCTCGGCTTTGGTTTGAACGTCTTCATGTTATACTTAAATATAGGGTTTAAAAACTCTTAAAGATACATTCTCATGCAGATGCATGTAGATAAATGTTTAAATATACCTATATAAGATAAATTAATACGGATAAGAATATATATATGTATAGAATAAGATATATGTATAGTCCCACACGTATGTATATGGTTTAATAATTTCAACAAAATAAGCATTATAAATTTGCAAAAACATTTTAATGCAAATAATTTATATTACAAATACAAAATAAATAACATAATTTCTTGATATAGATGTTGAAAGAATAGCAAATACAATATCACTTAATCAGTCTACTAATGTGCAAAATGTGTTAAAAATATTCTATAAGTGTAATTTATCCTAATCACTTTCCTTATAAATTATTCAGTATTAAATACTAACTTATGCCATGGTGCACATTGTAGAGTTAAATTAAAGTAGTATTGTATAGAAATGTAAAAGTAAATGTACTTACGCATCCAGATTTTTTTGTCTTAAATGTGTAAATATTTAATACATCTTTTAATGTTATATAAAAGATATAAATAGTTAAACCTAATCAATGAAAGCTGTAATTATAATTAGTTAATTATTGCTTATGTGGACTCTGACTGAGAAACTGAGAACGCGACGAGACGCACAAACATAGTATTAGAAACTATTTGTTCAAAGTAATTAAAACTGCATAATTTCGTGAAACACACGAAAACAATGTAGACACTGTCGCAGTCTCATCAGCTAAAGCAGAGTACGAGTATAAGGTTTTGTTTGAAGTTTTCTTTGTATATTTGACTGATAAATCGATGTGGTCTGAAGTATCTTCAGCTCCACATGTGCCATGGTTAAGTTTGCCATTGTAAAAACATTTATATTTATTGTAAAAAGATGTGTGTTATGGAGTTTCTTTCGCCGCTTCTTCTCCATAACGAAACACCTAGTGAAGTGGTGGTAGATGTAATGACATTCAAGAAGTGTTCTGCAAAGAACGTATTTATAAATTGTTTTATACTTGAATTTTTGAGGGAGGCTGTTGGAATATAGCAAAAACTCAAGCCTCTTATAATGTATAATATTCAAGTAGGTTATATATGATAAAGCTGGCAGCTGAAAAACATATATTTTTACTTCTTCTAATTTGTCATTCTGTCAATGATTCGATATAATAAAAAGTATCTTTTTGGAGTGAATTTTATTTTATTATATTTCATAGTTTATTTTCTCGTTCTCCTGTGGCCTATTCCCAACACTCCTCAACCGATGGGGATATCTGAGTTGTGTTTGAAGATATTTGGTGTAAGTTCTAACGAAATTACAAAGTCAGTTCACCATTGACTATTTAAGGGTCTGATAATGTGGCTCGGAGACAAAATATGTAACTCCTCAACCGATGGGAATAATTGAGTCGTGTTTGAAGATATTTGGTGTAGGAGGTTCTAATGAAATTGCAAAGCCAGTTCATCATTGACTATTTAGTTAGGTTAGGTTGGAACACATAAGACAATATAAAACTAAGCGGGCAGGGCGCGGCAGCGCCCTGCGAGCGGGCGGTTCCAATCAATGTAAGTTCAGACCGTACCTTAATTCATGATCACGTTTATACAATTTTATATTGTATTAATATAAATGTTATTATGTCATCACTAAAAAGGGTAAATAAATTTTTAACATAAAATACAACCGACTTCTATGTCACTACATAGTAAAAAATAATTCAAATAAATGTTGGTTTAGTACATATTTCTGAAGTCGGCGCTCAATATATTTCGTTCGAATTATTTTTTACTTTGTAGTGACATAGAAGTCGGTTGTATTTTTTGTTATTTTTTTTACAAACACGCGAAAAGAAGTACCTATAACTTCAATAACGGTTTTTTTTAAAGAAAGTTTATTTACTTATAGTACTCTAATCGGGTTGTTGAATAGCTAAAAATGCTGAAACAGGTGTGTAAATAGAAAGGCGGTTTATAACAGTCTTAAGGGTTGATCTAAAAAAACAAACAGTGACTCAGATGCTTCATTATGTCTTATGATAATTTTCTTAGTGCTCCAAATTAACGGATATTAAATTAAAGTTCCATACCCGATTAAACGACCCTAAAGGTTGATTTTCCAAAAACGGTGAAATATGTGTTCTATTATTTTGAATCAAAAAGCTAAATTCCAATTTTCATAGACTTTGCTTCAAAATCTGCCGATTTCTAAACGAAGTGTCTTCTAAAGCCAAATTTTTACAGTTTTTGCTTCCAAATTAACGGATTTTAACATAAAATTCCAACCCCTACTTAACCAACTTAAGGGTTGATTTTGCAAATATCGTAAAATAGATATTTAATTACTTTCTATCGAAATCCTATCAAATACCAATTTTCATATAGATTTGCATCAAAACTGGGGGACTTTAATACAAACTTTCAACTCTTATTTATTCACGGAAACGCGGTCGAACAGGATAAAAAGTATCCTATGTCCGTCTCCTGGTTCTAAGCTACCTCTCCACCAATTTTCAGTCAAATTGGTTCAGCCGTTGTTGAGTTATAAAATGCTTCACGAAAACGCGGTCGAACGGGATAAAAAGTATCCTATGTCCTTTTCCTGCTTCTAAGCTACCTCTCGATTAATTTTCAGTCAAATTGGTTCAGCCGTTCTTGAGTTATAAAATGACTTCACGGAAACGCGGTCGAACGGGATAAAAAGTATCCTATGTCCGTTTCCTGGTTCTAATCTACCTCTTTACCAATTTTCAGCTAAATCGGTTCAACCGTTCTTGAGTTATAAAATGACTTCAAGGAAACGCGGTCGAACGGGATAAAAAGTATCCTATGTCCTTCTCCTGGCTCTAAACTACCTCCCTACCAATTTTCAGCTAAATCGGTTCAGCCGTTCTTGAGTTATAAGTGGAGTAACTAACACGACTTTCTTTTATATATATAGATAGTATTATGTAGTATTATTTTATGTATATCATTCTACATAAAATAGCTTAGCTAAGCCTAGAGGATAGACGAAAATAGCAGACTCGTGGGCGTAAATAAATAATTTATCTCGATTCTCTCACAAGTGCCTTAAAGATCAAAGGTCAGAATTAATATTAATTGGTTTTATTTGCTTTAATTCTTACTTAGGAGAGAGAAATGGTGTTAATTTTGGTAAAGACCCACGCTTTGGAGATATATTTTTTTTCTTAAGTGCAAGAACATTTGTGGAACCTTTTTGTAGATGGCAATATATTTCTAATCGGCTACAGGAGAAAGTAGTAGTCTCTGGAAGAGGACACGGGGGTACCCTTCATCAAACCAACAAACTGTGAGGTGGCAAAGATGCAAACTACAGGATAGAGTAGCACTTCTATCTTTAACTGAGATGGCCTAGATGCGAGCAAGCGGAGTCGGGACCACGGACGAGTGCTGTTAGCGTACCCGTGGTAGAATAAAGGATGTCCAGAGAAACACCGTGGGCTTTTATCCGGTAGGAGCCCGGTATATCCTCACCGCTACCCATACAGATGAGAGGAAACCATGCAGGGTTTCCCTTTCGAAAAAAAGGAGAAATTAGCATCAGGGGGCCTACCACTATCTTTTAAAATCCATCATAGTTCAGGAAAGTTTTATTTCCTCCTTAAAACAGTAGAATATTTCGTCACACACAGTTAAACAAACTTAAACGTTTATTAATTTTTCGCTTATCCATTGTATAAAACCAACTGAAATTGTCATATTTTGCTTAAAAAGTTAAATTTCCTGCAAGAAGAGTAAAAGTATGATTAAAATATTGTTGGTAAAAGTGATGGTAGTAACCCCCCAGTTTGATGGGCGTCAACAATAACATACCGTCGTGAGCTCGTTAGCAACTACAATTTTATATACTTTTTGAAGAACTCCATCGAGAATATTCAACGTACTATACAAATATTACGAATATTCATTCTTTCATATAGGAGGAACCTTCCACATTTAAAAATTTAAATAACCAAGCACAGGTTTCAGTTTACCAAAGCCGTAGATTTTCTTACAAAGTATTTCATAATGAGCCGACTCAGAATTAAATGGACAGAATTGCCACTTTAAAAGTGCCTTGATTCACGAAGCTGAGTTTATTCAAAGCTTATTTTTAAATCTTTGGACTATTTATAAATACGAGTAACAAAGCTCTTAAATAAGGTTTATTCCACTTTTTTGTGAACGAGAGGGAAACCTTCAAAAGGTACCCGGTGCCGTGGGAGCGACACGGGGTTATGTGGGATTCTTACCGCAAAACCCCCCGGTGACCGTCCTTGACGCGTTGAGTACTCCGGGATCTTCAAAGGAACGCATCCGGAGTCCTATAAACATGGTGAGTATAACAGTCGCTAAGCCATGTAGTGTATACGACGGCATGCGGCCACACATACCGCCGTCCTTCCCGGGGTCGCTTATCGGGCGGTTCGAGCTCCTACTCTTGCCGCCCGCGACCCTAGAACCCGCTTATACGATAGGCATGGGATACCGTAGTTCTATTCTGGTCCCGGAACTACAGGGACAGAGGTTTATTCTACTTAATAAAACTTTAACATTGATTAACAAACAATGCACAGCTAAAACGTTGGGTTCTCGTAACAATTTTGTGTTCGAGTACGTTTGCCGAACTACGGAGGGTAATGTTTTTCGAGCGTATACATATATGTTACTACATATTACATACTTGTACGCCTTTTTCTTTGGCATGCTTTACAACCTAAATGCCTTCATGGATTTTAACATATGAGGTGTAACATCGGCAAATCGGTGTAAATGTTAGGAGTAACATCATATTAGTAAAGATCACTCACTCCTAACGAGCAACCAGTTTTGACAATTGAAATTGTCAATGTCATCAATTTTCGTGTTTGAGAAATATTAAAAAAATGTACTTTTTAGATCATTTACGAATGAAACGATATTTCTCCGCACTTTTTCTTCGATTTCGTGTTTTTACACCTCGTAACTGCGCATGTCGGCATTGTTCCGCGTAAATTACACCATGACAGCCATTAAATGGCTGACAGAATTGTCAGCCGTTTAAACCATTTAATGGCTTCCTTCAATTACAAGGCGGTGAGATATCTATACTTATATATGAGTAACATCAGCTACTTTATTTTTCTTTTTAGTTACTTCTATAAAGTCGGGTGGTTTGGTATATCATAATTATTATGTTATTGTTAAAAAAATTAAATATTAGGGTGAATTTTGGGTGTCAGTTAGGTTGGGTGCATCGAATACCCGTTTGCATAATTGCAAATAAAGTTTGCATTAAAGTTAAATATAACAATAACTTTGACGATAGCGATGGAAAATAAAAAAATCTGTGTTGCACCAATTTATGTGTCATTAACTTTTGTGCCGCTGTCACCGCGTTGTTTGGTTGACGTAGACAGATAGGGAAATTGACAAAAACAGTAACTTTAACCGATCGAAATCGAATCGTAATATTAAGTATTAATGTCAGTGTGTTACGGCGTTAATGACCACACCAGCCAAAGGAACATTACACGAAATATGACGGCATAAAGCAAAAATTATAAAACCAAGCGCGCGAGTCCATCTTCAAAATGTATGACCAATTCCATTTCAACATAACATTTGCATTTGCATTTTTGCGAACTTTGGCCAATTTCCATTAAAATCACGATGTAGTAGACTAGTAGTGTCTATCCGAAATAGCTCGTATTACAAAAATAGTACAATAATTGGCCAAGTGCAAGTCAAACTCGCACCGACGGTTCCGTACCAGGATTTTCGTTTTTTTTATTTATTATAGCAGCTATTGAAGTACATGTATCAATTTGAACTGTCTATATATTTGTCTGTCAATGGTTCAATAGCGAAAAAACGTCGTAAATAGGGGTTTATTGTATGACGACATTCATTTGTTTTCAACTTTTTTATTTTTAGCATTTGTTGTTGTAAGGACCACCATTAGACATTAAAATCAAGTGTTTATCTATTACGGTTCAGGAGTTACAGTCCTGTGACAGACAGACAGCGGTGGCTTAGTAATAGGGTTCCGTTTTCACCATTTGGGTGCGGAACCCTCAAAATGCACTTAGTTTCTTTATGGACGCGAGCCAAATGCCTCGATTCGAGGAACTTGTTTATCGTTCAAAAGTTCTTCGTAAAGTACTTTATTGCGATAGAGTCAAAATATAATATAAATAAATAACAAGAAATTATTAAAGCTAAAATATATACAAATTATTTCTAATTAACAATATATACAATCAAGAGTAAAAAAGATAAAATCAGTAAAGTACTTAGTTTGTTGCGAATGTTGTATGAATTAAGAGATCGTAGACTGTGATTTAGGCACGGCAGTGGTCGCGCCAAGTTTAGCTGAGATCGGCAGGACGTGTTTATTTGGCACCTTTTGCTGCTCTGTATTTGTGTGTAAGATACTAACTTTTTGATTATATTTCTGGTAAAATAAGACTCTGAGATATTAAAAAAAAGAAACATATGCACAACAAACAAGCCGTTACTATTTATGTCTTTTAAAATGTACTTTAGGCTAGCCAAAAAATTGCAATGAACTCAGTACACTAAAGTGATAATATTTTATATGATTTTTTACATACAATGACACTCATAGAATAGTATTTCTTGTATTGTAGTTCGTACACGATTACTATTTACCATTTTTCATGTCACAAAAAATATATACTAAAAGAACACATTTCATTAGCAACTCTTTTCATGTTAAAATATCCATAGGAAACCTAACATCTGACTTAAAAACACCGACTTATTCTGGCCCGTGAAAACCACCTCAGTTTTAACTCGTGTCTAGAATTCGTTCATACAATCTTTTTTCTTTTTATACTTAAGCCCTTTAACGTTCCATTTCGGCAAGTTTTCTAAAGAACCATCCAAAATCTTGAAGACGTGGGCGTTAAACTGGCGCTTTTCTTAACATTGAGGGTCAAAACGATTTAGTGCTGCCTGGATTGAACATTTTAGGGCTCGTATTCAAGGAAATGTTGGTAATAGGAGTGTGTTTTTGTGATGTAAGTCATGGTGTATAGAAGTATGTAGGTGGTATGTAGATAGTAGTATGGTGTATAAGAAGTATGGTACGTGTAACTGTGGCTTATATGGATGTTCAAAGTTCAGCAACGTCAGGTGTAGGAGCTAAATGACCGCTAAATGTTAAATGCCGTTACTCCAAATCACTGTTCCCTGCTTCGGGAAAGAAAGGGGAAAATAAAAATATGTGCACAGTAGTGGAGCATATAAAGGTTGCAGCCAAGTTACAAATGTGCAACTGACAAACACCCATTATTGATACTCGATCCACCAAAGATCGAAGTTTAACTATTTCTATTGTAAAGTAATTCTCGATCTTTGGTAGGAAAAACATTGGATAGATTGATTATTAATAATTGTCGCAAATGCCTCTCGTGACGTCATCAATAAAATCAAATTATAATTAAGACAGGAGTCGAACCTGACGTTGATCAATAGCCTCTCTCTGTTTGAGAATAAAGTTGTAATGGCTACAAGTAAAAAAAGTACTTTTAAGTCCCACATAAAGACGTTACAGTAGTGTAATACTTGTACAAAAAGTTTTTTTGTGACTTTTCCTTTATTTAAAAATAACTTCAAACTTACAAAAACTTATATCCATTTCATAATATGATTTCGCAATGTACGCTATAATTCTATCATTCACAAAAACGTTGACGGAGCAAAGAACCTAGATCCGTCAACCGAGATTAATATACAGAAAAACGAAATGCAAATTTCATCTTGACATCTCCGGAGGTTGCGATTCTCCGAGATGACAGCGCAGATTTTGTATCGTGTACTTATAATATTATATTCTTTGCTTACATATCATTTTCTTGCTTGCCTTTTCTTGAAAATGGTTGCATGAATAAAGAGTCACTGTACGTAATAGGCTTTTTACTACTTATTTGAAAATGGATAATATATTCGCGTTATCTGTTTTGCTAAAAACTTGCCACTAAATGATCACTCCATGGCCATGAAAATGGTATACACTGGTACCTAACTGAATATAACTGCAAAATCTAAAATCCACGCGAATTAAGTCGGGATTTTAACTAGTATATCACACGAAGCGTTAACTTGAACTTAAGATCCCCCGAGAGGCAGTGTCGCGGTGGTTCGGGAATGATAGCGCAGATTTTGTCAACCTTCTATTTTTACTTTTCGTTATTTCTTATGACGTGTTACGGAGAGATACTACTTATGAAACTACAAATGATTTGATTTGATTTGAAAAGCATGATCAAAACGAACAGTTCACAGAACTTAAAGTGATCAGTTAGTTTGTCCAAGAAAGGATTTTAAATGCAAACTACATCTAGGTTACCCCTCAACTATATGGACGGAGGATTTGAAGAATTTAATTCAGAATTCAGGTTTGGTCAAAATAGCGTCAATGGAGGAAGACTCTTGTCAACAACAACCTTGTCAAGAAGATAACAATGGTTTATATGTTTTTAACTGGACAGTTTATGGATTCAACGTAGGACCAGTAGGGGAGGTACCTTGACAAAAGGAGTATACGCCAGACCCCAACTAAGAAGACTGAGGACGTGAAAAAGATAGATTCAGAAGGCTTAGGTCAGAGTAGAGTCAATTAGAATACTAGTTCCGTTAGCAGACTAAGTTCTGAAGAAGAGCTTGCTGAACACTAATGTTACAGAACCACTAATGTAGAGTATAGACTCTGCGTGTTAGATTTAGATCGCTATGGTAACCACTATTCAATGGTTATGACATTATTACATAATTATGAGGAATGTGAGTATAATAGCAATTACAAAACTACATCAGATAAAAATGACGTAGAAAGAAAAACCTTTTAAAACAATTTAAATAAAATGTGATGGAAAATCATTACTTTCATTAATGACAGCAGCGAGATTGAAAGTGGTGACAAAGAAAGAATTTTACTGTCCACATTGAAAAGTTTTTAAAACAATGTAATTATGACAGGTCAATTTTAAAATTCAATTCAATTTACCATTCAAATAAGGAAATATAAGTTACACTACGATTTGGTTTAAACCCTTTAAAATTGAAATTATTCTGATTTTGAATAACATATTAAATGGAACTTAATGTGAAGACGCTATTGCAAGTTGTTCTTCTATTTATAGTCTTTTCAATTGAATACAATGAAGTTTCTTTCAAATGTTGCTCAAGAAAAGTGGACATGATGCTCTTCACACTTTTGAAATCTTAGCGATAGTTACGACAAATCTTTGTTATTAGAAATATATAATTATTAGAGATGCGCCGAATATTCGTTTGGTATTCGGTATTCGGCGTATTCGGCATCTTTTTTTCTATTTGTATTCGGCCGAATTATTCGGTTTTGGTGCCGAATATATTCGATTCGAATATTTCTGTTTTCTTAAAAAATATTATTATATGTATGTATGTATTATTTTCTTAAAATAAAACACAAAACTTCAAATGTAAGATTTATGTGTGATTTATGTAAGAAATGGTTAACCGAATAATTCGGCCGAATATTCGGTTCGGTAAAGGTTAAACCGAATATTATTCGGTATTCGGTTATTCGGTGAAACCACTATTCGGCGATTCTCTAATAATTATCATACCAGAAATGATCATTGTTCCAAAGACCGAAAAGAATGTCGTTATACCTCTTCTTAGGGAGCTCAAGGTGTTTCTAAATTACTGGCCAGAATTTCGGTTTGCAACCATCACAACTTCAGGGTTTTGGTTAGGCACCACAATTTTCTTGAAACTTCAATTTATACTTGGAAAGAGTTGGACAGAGACTTTGGATTAAATTACTTTGTGAAAAATAACGAATAAATGACGATGAAAAACCGATTACCATGCGGTAGATGGTTGCTTGGTCAACTCCTTGGACTTAATCCTGATGAGACCCGTGGCTAATAGTGGGGTAGTAATAGATTTAATACAACATAATTACAAATTCCATTGGATGTAGCAATTACACTTAGCATGTACACTACTTATTACTTCCAGTACAAAGAAATTCAATCTTAAGTCCCTTAAGTCCATAAATTGAGTTTCTCGCAATTGTCGATGTCTGAAAACTTGTTCCCAGCCCAGCAATAAAGTTTCAGCGGTCCGCTAACTCAATGTACATTTATCGTCTTAGGTCGTTTACACACTAGCGACTTGTAAAGCAATGAAATCGTAATTTATTAGACAGTGTTATTGTTTTACCCGGGTTTTCTGAGGCTAATTCTGAGGCTAACAAGTTTTTTTGCAGACTTCAAATATGCACGAGCGTTTTTTTTAATATAGGTGTAGCAGACAAGCATGTAGTCTACCTGTTGCATGTAACTCCAGATAGGACTAGATATTCCTACTTGAGGTTATCCACAGATGCGCTACCCTTGAGTACTTAGCTGAAATGCCTCAAAAATTATGTCTCCCTTACCACGCATGCATAAACACAATGCATAATTTTATTATCAATAATGTAACAATAATCGTATCATCGTTAGAAAAAAATGTGAGCCGTCACGGGACGCCTGGCAGATGTGAAACATCGACATTATTTTGTAAAAGTAATATGCAGAAAAGAACATATTGTGAAAGGAACTAAATATGTCATATTGATTTTTTTCCAGATAACGATGACTATTTATTGAATTCGATTGCGCATGGCGACGCGTCGCCACACCGTACACACTACTGCATATAGACTGTATATATATACCATCGTATAGCGTGGCGACGCCACGGCATGCGTCGCCACGCCAGAAATCGGTTTTACGTGCGGCTATAGATGTTTCACATCAAAAGAAATAGTCTAGTCACATTTTTTGCTCAAAATATCTCATAAAGTAAAACCAAAGCAAGTATATGATGATAAATATTATATTAATACGTCATAAGGAAAATAATTTATCGTAAGTTTTCAAAATAAAATCTTAAAAATACATTGATAGACAAACAAGATAATGTAAACAGATTAAAGGTTTAATGGAAACCATAGTTGATCAACATTTTCTTGATCAAAATCCCATACCGACAAATCTAGCAGCTCTGTACTATCTACTTGTATTATCATTCAATATTAAATATCGGATATCGAATCAGGAGTTTGCGAGAGAAATAATTGAATTGCTTGCAAACGCTAACGTCGGGAAAGTTGCATCGCAGCGAAGTTCCACTGTGGCTCTTCAACTGCTATTGAGTGCAGTTAGACTACATTTTAGGTTGTGTTAACACTTGCGACTATCGCATTTGATTTCATTAATGGAGTTAACTGTACCTAAATCGGGAATGACGTATATTTATTTTTATTACGTGTTGTCGTAGCAAGTACCTATATGTGAAAAATTTTATTTTTTTATTTTTTGTAGAGTTTAGAATTAAAAGCATTTCATATATAGTATATAGCAACCAATCTGTATATTCGTTTTTATATGGAAAAAACACGTAGACTCAAAACACAAATCTAATTCATCATTTAAATATCAAACTCTGGACACACTGCTTGTCAGATAGCATGGTGACCGCTGTGACTCGTGGATCTTCAAATTCTTTTTAATTTATTAGTCCTATTACAAAACAGAAATAGGCAGGCCAGAGTTACATTCGGATTTGAACACGAAGTGTTTTACTTTAAACCTTTAGCGAATTGCGATTATGTATTAAATCCTACTGCAGAGCACGTGTAACAGGGGAATACACTCCAATCGCCATTCCATTGCAAACTGAAGTTATACTAAACTTATAGATGTACTACACATGTAGTAATACTTTTTCTTGGAACTCCCTAATCACTTTATCGACGTCGAAGCGTGGCGTCGCGTCGCGTCGTCGTAAATACGTTCAGTTGCGTCATATAATTGCAAATTGAAATTGATATGCAACTGCGAGATGCATCTTACATTCGGATTTTGAATATTTAATGGAAACATATTAAATGGTATTTAAAGTGAAGATGATATTGCGAAGTTCTTCTTTTATGTATAGGCTTCTCAATCGAATACAATGCAATTTCTTTTGAACGACTGATTTTTGTCACCAAAAATACATTATACCAAATATTATTACTTCGGAGACCGAAAAAGTTTGAATATTGTATGAGAGAAAGACGTTAAAGTAACATGATGCAATCCAAGATCTTAAAGTTTTATGGTATTATAGACATAGCAGTACTTTTTCTTGGAACTGCTCTAATCAGTTTATCGACGTCGAAGCGTGGCGTCGCGTCGCGTCGTCGTAAATACATTTAGTTGCGTCATAGAATTGCAAATTGAAATTGATATGCATTTACGAGATGCATCTTATGTAAGTTTATTTAACAGAAAATAAAATTCACTCTGAGAATATTTATGAGGCTTGTTAATATGTATTTTTGTAATTTATTTTCTGAAGTAATGATCTGAGTTGTTTATATTGTTCTACCGGATGGTAATGTGTTTGTTCTCTTATGTAATTAGAAATCACAAGTATGGTATTTGAACTTAAGATTTATTTATTTATTTAATTATTACAAAATCCACAGCTCTTAAAATCATACAAATACATTTCTTATATAGTATTTCTTACAGCCAATTACGGATTTACAATTTTTTAAACATAACAGCACGAATAAGTAAGTTTTATAAATAGGTATTAATATATATAAATACAGGTATAAATACTATAAATATATAATTAATTTTAAAGATAAACACACACATATGAATAATAATCTATATACTAAAGATGTTAATTATAATTTATATACCTACTAATAATATGTATATTTCAATTGTACGTTTACTTAGTCACTAATATGGAGATTATTAAGGACTTTATGTACCTCTTTTTTAAAACTATTTTTACTTGTATTGAAAATGTCTATTGTGTTAAATCTTTTATTATATTTTTTTTGTAATCTAATGACGAGTGAATTTTGTGCATAATTACTTCTGGTCTGAGCGACAGCGAATAAAGATTTTCCCGCATGCCTTGTACGCTTTTTTGGAACATTAAAACTCAAAAATTTTGATAGCAACGCTTGACAGTCTATGTACCCATTACAAATACCATGCAAAAAGGCCATATCAATTACATTGCGCCTACACTCAAGAGGCATGAGATGATGATATAAACATGAATCCTCATAATTTAAGAATGTATGAGAACATCGATAGTTGAGGTGTTTCATAAATTTGATCTGAATGTTCTCTAATGTTTTAATATAAGTTACATAACTAGGATTCCAGATAGGACTACAGTATTCAAGAATACTTCTTACGTAAGAGTAATATAAGATTTTAAAACAACCTAAATCAGAGAAGGGGCGACTTACTCTTAGTATGAAGCCAAGGTTTTTATAAGCCTTATTTACAACTGTATCTATGTGGTCAGAAAATGTTAATTTGGAATCAATAACAACACCAAGGTCCCTAACAGAGTAATTTTTAGTAAGGTCGAAATTGTTTATTTGATATGTATAGTTAATGGGATATCTTTTTCGTGTGAAGCTTACAAAGGAACATTTATTTAAATTGATACCAATTCGGTTTTTAACGTAGTAACGACCCAATCTATTGAGATCATCCTGTAATGCAAGACAGTCTGTGATATTTCTTACGTTCATGTAAATTTTAGTGTCGTCTGCATACATAAGCAAACTTGCATTTTTAATACAACTTTTAATATCATATAAATAAGACACATACAGAAGAGGACCGATACCAAGTGTGATAGAGTGTAGCTAGAGTTTCTACCCCTAGAATATCGCTGTGGTGGTCCGTATCGTTATATAGTATCAAGCTACTAATCAGTAAGGATCGCTGGCATCAGCGTTGATAAATTAGTGGTCTAGATCCAGCTCTCTCCTTTAATCTGGAAGATGGAGCTACGAGTTAATTAATGTAAGGATCTAATAAGATTGGTAATCTCACCACAAAATAAGGTAACGTTAATATTACCTTACATATTGGTTACTTAAGGAGACCTATTTTCGTCCTAATTTGAATGTCTTCTTACTAATTATGTTTAGGATCTCTTTGGAACTCACACAGATTTTTTTCAAAATAACCCTTAAGGCGTTAAGTAGAATAAATAATTTATAAAAATGTAATAAATGAATTAATATATATTTTTTTTATTTTTAGTTTAAATAATTTTCTCTGTGATTGCTAAAGTCATCTTATCATTACGTCACCATCCTATGATCACAACTAGGTATTTCTGTTTTTTAACAGTTCATAGGCGTAAATATAGCCTTGTTAGTTTTAGTAGATATTTATTGGTGCTATATGCCAAAGGCAAAAAACAGCAGTGATAGTCTAGAGGTTAAGAAACTCTGCCTCTTGACTAAGGGGTCTGAGGTTCAAATCCCAGGCACGCACGCTCCTCTGATTCTTCAAAGTTTTGTGTGTATTAAAAAATAATTATCATTTGCTAAAACGACCAAAAAAAACATTGCGAGGAAGCCTGCGTTGTTTTCCTTAGTCACGAAGTTTTTTTAGTAGTTATGAAACCTTAAAAAATGCCTTCAAAGGTATGTAAAATCTACTAATACGCACGTGGCCAGCGCGGTGGACTACGGCCTAATCCTTCTCATTATGTGAGGAGACTCGTGCTCAGCAGTGGGACGGTAATGGGTTGATGATGATGATGATGCTAAGGGTGAGATTCGGACCCGCTGCTGTAAGAAGTGAAACAGATATGTAGATAGAACAGGGGTTTTACCTGAAGCCGATAATAGATACGTTGACCAAAATGCAAGAACTATCCCATGACCATTGACCATATTAAAATGTTACAATTCCGCGATAATAATCGTCTAAAATCATATAAGTAAGAACTTAGGCATTCCATGTTCATTCTTAGGGGTGGGCACATTTGAGGCGGACCTCAGATGGGCATAGTTAACTTATCTGGGGTTGATTACAGATGTCCATAGGCGGCAGTACCCACTTACTGTCCCTGTAGTTCCGGGTCGAGAATAGGGCTACGGTATCCCCTGCCTGTCATAAGAGGCGACTAAAAGGGGGCTTCCGAGGTTGCGGGCGGCAAGAGTGGGAGCTCGAACCGCCCGGCCAGCGAGCCCGGGAAGGACGGCGGTATGTGTGGTCGCATACCGTCGTATGCACCAGACGGTGTGGCGGGCGTCAAGCTCACCTGGCCGGAGCCCGACGGGGCAACGCGCTAAGAGGACTCCGGTTGCGTTCCTTTGGAGATCCCGGAGCCCTCTACCGGGGGGTTTTAGTGCGGTAAGAATCCCATATAACTCTGTGTCGCTCCCACGGCACCGGGTACCTTTCGAAGGTTCCCCCCTCGAAAACAAAAAAAAAAGTAGCCACTTACAATTACTGCATGCTCGTCTCCTACTCCTACACCCATTATAAAACAAAAAAAAACTAGGTACTTTACGATAGAAATAAGCGTGGCGGTGGTAAGTATCTTGCCGGTCAAACCCTATTATAGCAGGATAAAAAGTTGGCTTTAAAAATAATGATAAAAGGACACACAATAGATATACTGTACCCTTACCAGGAGTTTTTACGTTTCGACAAATATGACTGTTTTGGTATTTGTTTATGTATTTGCCCATACAAATTCCAATCAGCGCCCCTAGCGGGTTGTGTCAGAACTAGGAAATCGTATGGGCCAATACGTAAACAAATACCAAAACAGTCATATTTGTCGAAACGTAAAACCTCCTGGTAAGGGTACTGTACTTAAACTCTTACGTTAAACCTAGATTGAATTTTCAAACAATATTTTTATGTCAGTTGACATTTTGATTACACAAAGAAACGAAATGTAATTGAAATAAAAGTTGGAATTGCTAACAATGATTCTGAAAACTGTTTAATTTTGGTCTTTGATATTATTTTCATATTCTTTTATTACTCAAATTTGGCTTCATAAAAACTTTTTCTTTATAATAAGAAGGACTGTCTTTTATTATTCGTGAGAGCTACTTACAAATTTTGTGGCTTAAAATTGATATTGCACATTATGTTAAGAGGTTAAAATTGTGATATTTGACCTACGGAATTTGATTATTTCGTTTTAATTTTGGATTTTCATGATAAGCGGTCACAAGGTCATATTTTTATTTTTTTTATAATATAGGAGTAGCAGACGGGCATGCAGTCGACCTAATGGTAAGTCGCTACTGCCACCCGTGAACATCCGCTAACAACCCCAGATAGTATTAGATTCCTATCTGAGCTAGCAGATGCGCCATTCCCTCTGAGGACTAAGCTGGAACACCTCGGAAAATTATATCTCCCTTACCCCTTCAAACCAGAATACAACAATGCTTAGCGCTGCTGTTATTAGGTAGATATGTGTGGCGGTAGTTCCTCCGGAGTCAAGCCACGAAGGGTTGTGCGACCCACAAAATCATAGAATATAAATCCTATTTGTAATCGATCACAGTTACCTTGTTACTCTAGAGGCTAACGACAAAATTCCTCGAAGTGTATCAGCCTTGCCACAACCTTCAAAATGGAACACATTCGCGCTACAATATAGTTATAAGGCATAAATAGATTTAAAAGCAGTAGAAGTCTCCTTGTTCGTCTTCGCAGTCACCACCGCTACGACTTTCTCGCCATATAATTGTGTTAAGCGCTGCTGTGTTTTGTTTTGAAGGGTATGGCAGTGGACAAAGACATACTTTGTATTCCAACTGAGTCCTCACGGGGGCTATAACCTTTTTCATAATATAAGAGTAGCAGACGAGCATGCAGTCCACCTGATGGTAAGTGGCTACTGCCGCCTATGTACATCTGTGATCAACCCCAGATAAAATTAGAATTCCTACCTAAGGTCGACCACAAATGCGACTAAGCTGGAATACCTCGGATAAGTAAGTACTCCTTTACCACACCCTTACAAACTTCTTTAGTAATTATCTTAATGTTACAGACTTCAGGTAGGATTTCAATACTATCTTAGATTACAGATGTTCATGGGCGTCTTTTGACAATCAAATTAATTGCAAAATTGTATTTCACAACCAAAAATAGCTAAGTTGTTTGTACGTAGCTAAGTTGCGAATATTTTACTTACTATTGATATTCCGAGACTATAAAAAACAAATAACAATCCAATAACACCCTTACATAAGGGATAGAAGGGACAAATGTATTCATCCAGGACTGAATTTGTAAACCGTTTGGATGGTAATGAGATTGTCAATTGGAATATAAATAGATAAGATGATACATACTAAAATACGAGGAAATATATTGTTAATTATATGCTACAAGGCAGTGATAGCCTAGTGGTTAAGAAACTCGGCCTCTCGATCGAGGGGTCCGAGGTTTAAATACCGGGCACCTCTGATTTTTCAAAGTTATGTGCGTATTAGAAATGAATTATCACTTGCTAAACGGTGAAGGAAAACATCGAGAGGAAACCTGCATACCTGAGAGATTAATAAAAAAAAATCTCGAAGGTATGTGAAGTCTACCAATACGCACTTGGCCAGCGCGGTGGACTATGGCCTGATCCTTCTCATTCTGAGAGGAGACCCGTGCCCAGCCGTGGGATTATAATGGTGGGATTATGATGATGACAACGTAGAGGTTAGTGGTTGAAACATGACCCCTCAGTCGAGGTGTCCGAGTATCTAATTCTAGGCTCTTTCAACTTTGATTTGAAAAAAAGTTATAAGGGTTTTAGAAATGAACTACCATTTGTTTTACCGGCGTAGATAAACATCGTGGAAAACCTGTGCTCTTAAAGCAAAAAAGTTCTCAGAAATGTTTGAAGTCTGAGGTGGAACATTGTGCACTACCACGACCATTGTCTAGCGAAAAGGATTTAGGCTCTTGTCTAAACCCCTCTCGCCCTGAAAGGAGAACCGTGCCCAGCAGCACAGTAATGCGTGGGCGACGATATTCTACAATACTCAGGTCTCGTTGCCGGGTACTGGACATTTCCAAGAACTGGGGACGCTTCGAACATACTTTGTTACGTTGTCCCAATGCGGATTAATAAAGGATCTCCTTTAACAGGAGGTTTAACTTATATTTTTAGGTAACACGTTGATATTGTTGTCTCCAATAAGTGAATTTACTTCCAGTTCGGCAAAATGTTTCTAACGTGGATATCTGTAAGTCCTACCTAAAGTCGACCACAGATGCTACCCCTGGAACTAAGTTTGAACGCCATTAAAGAAAACCCCAGATAACCGGGTTTTTCCAAAACAAGATGAGATCTCAAATCACACAATAACTAAAAATGACTAGGGTAAATGAAATAAATCCCTGTTTTTTTCAACCCCCTTTTTATTAGCTTGAGTTGTATCTATATATGTATGTAACGGAATTTTTGAACTCGATTATTACCCACTTAAAACGGTCCGATTAATTTAAATTTTTGAACAATTATCAAAAACCAATGACAATCACGATTTTAATAATCTTATCCCATGCTCCTCACAAGGATCGTCAGGAATCAGAATTAACAATTTTCCTTGTGCGATTTTAGCGTGGTTTTTAGTTTTTAAATTATAATTATTATTTTAAGATTAAAGTAGCGAATGAGCATGCAGTCCACGTCATGGTAAGTGATCACTGCTGCTGATGGACCTGAAGTAGGTGTGGTAAGGGATACGTTCCGAGGCGTTCCAGCTTAGTCCTCAGGGGTAGCGGCGCATCTGTGGCCGACCTCAGGTAGGAATATCTAATTCTATCTGGGGTTGATTACAGATGTCCATGGGCGGCAGTAGCTACTTACCATCAGGTGGACTGCATGCTCGTCTGCTACTAATATATTATAAAAAAAAGAAAAAAAGTAGATCACAGATGCTTTGCCACTATTGAAGGCTGAGAAGGTTGCCTTATGTTGAAGTTAGCTGGCATCTACACCTTTCCACCCAAAAGCAAGAACTGCTTCACGTTAGAAATGCCGGTCGAGCCATATAGCGAGCCAGAGTCACAGTTCATTTCATTTCAGTCCTAAATTTATGATGAAAATTTTCAACTTTTCCGGAATTGCCATAGTAGCTTTACACTTTAACGACCTAAAGATAGGGAATTTATTTGCCTGGGTATATGTCAAGATACTTTTCTTTGTGTTAACACCTAGAATCTGATATAATATTCCCAAATTTATCTTTTAAATTATATTTCTTGTAGAATACTATATTTAATATTGTAACTAATAAATCACTACAAATTAGTAGGCGGAGTGCTTAAGCGCCATATCGTAAATGGGGCCACAATTTAATATATAAAGTAATTGCTCATGCTGATCTAATGAATTCGAGGACTAGGGGTTCGAGGACGGATGACGTCATGGTGTTAACGATCCATGACGTCACGACTCCACGACATCTCCGGTTAGTCTTGAGATCTGTCTCCGGTCTGATGTACTTGCTATTGATTGCGGACGGATTTTATTTTTTATTATCTCTTTTTCACTAAACTTTTAACAAAAACGTGGTTGCGGATGTGCTCTAATATTAAGTAATCTGTGACAAGTTTTTTAAAAAGAAAAAAATGAATGTGTATCACACAGTGCGGTCAAAAGTGAATAAACAAAATGCGGTTAACGAACGATTGGTGAGTGAAGAAAATATATTCTAGTTCAATTAAAAATCGATAAGCATATGTCCTCGAATTTTATGCCAATTACAATAATGATAGTGTGAGTGCAATCACTAGCTTGACGTTTATGGGGTGTGCCAATCAGCTGACTAGTCTGCTAAAACAAAAAGTACAGAAAAATAACCACATCTATTCAGCCAAGTTAATTGAAACACAAAAAAAGCATGACAAAACTACAAATGTTACATGGAATGATTAAAATGGAGTCCAATGACAAAAAATAGACATGTAGCACTTACGAAATTCCTTTCCCAGCACTAAAGTTGCACAAAAAAATCAAATTAATTCGCGGTGAATCGATATGACAAACTCAAAACGTTCCGAAACTAAATTTTGAATGTGGAATGTATTTTTCGAGTCGCGATGCGCGATACAGATGTGTTTTTCGCGCTCGGCACCGGCCTGACGGTCGACTGCCGCAAACTCCGTGAAAAATCAATAGCTACCCCCAGAGCGTGCCCGCATGCGGAACTTGCTCGCAACCCAGCACTGCTCGCTCGTTTCCGTATTACATAACGAGTTGGAAAGAGACAACACTACCTCGACACCTACATCGCACAACTACCCCTGGCACCCGCCAATCGTATCCCACAAAATGGCTGACTGACGTTTGACGTTTCGGCGCGAAAAATGACATTTGTGTCAGTGATTACTCGCATCGGAATTGGCCTTCAATCGATTTTACCGCTTCATTTTGATTCTGATGTGATAATGGCAAATCAATAGACTTAGTTTACATGTTTTTGTGAATTTCGTATTCATTTCGTGGAAATCAAGTATTGGTATTGACAGTTTTTTCGTGTTTTATAACGCCATTTCATATGGACGTGTTTTAATGTCTTGCTTGTAACGTAATATGGATAGTCGGCGTTGCATAAACATGTGGTGAATACTAAAATTCTTACTATGATTTATCGGAAAAAGAAAACTTGGGATAGCCTCTCGTATTATGGATTGGTTCGTAAATTGAAGATGTTTTGATGTTTAGAAGTGTTTCATCATTTTTTGACCGGTTTTCATCAAACTTGACATTTAGGGATACTCAATATAGAACAAAGTCTATACAAGTGATAATGAAGAAAGTGCAATTAAAAATAAAATGAAAAGTAAATTAATGCAAGCCGGTCACAATAAAACATATTTTTATTTTTCAAAATAAATAGAAAATAACAAAAATAAAATGCTGTTTAGTTTTTGATTTTGTTTTCATTTGTACAAATGTAGGCTTCGCATGACCTGAAAATCTGTGTCGTGTCTTAGTATCATTCATATTTTCACAAGTAGCTAGAAAAAGGTATGAGTTTTAGTAGTTTGATTGCGGCAGAGAAGTCTATTTTATTTATAGTGCTGCTGTCATCTGGTTTTATAACATTAGGTATTCTCATTTAGTCTTTTGGGTAGTCTGCATCTCTTGTCTTGAGGATCTACTTCTAACCTATTTAAATTTGTTGAGGAGGTTCTATGGAATACAATGGCTTTTAACATTGGTGTTTAAAAGGGTCTTTTAAGGTCCTTCATGGTTAAGAATCCTTCATGGTTTGACACCACCGCCACACCTATTTCTGCCTAATAACAGCAGTGTTAGGCGCTGCTGTGTTCCGTTTTGGAGGGTGTGGTAAGGGAGACTTTTCTGAGGCGTTCCAGCTTAGTTCTCAGGGTTAGCGGCGCAGCTGTGGCCGACCTCAGGTAGGAATATCTAATCCTATCTCGAGTTGATTACAGATGTCCATGGGCGGCAGTAGCCACTTACCATCAGGTGGACTGCATGCTCGTCTGCTACTCCTACTCTATTATAAAAAAAAAAATACATACAAACGACAGTCAGTCAGTCATATCACTCATCATCAGGTAGTCTGATAGCTAGTTTTCTACTTCTACCTATGACTTCTACTTAAAAAAGTATTATATTATTTTTGTTTTTCGGTATTTGGTACTATGTCAGTTCGGACGAACTTTATGATGCCACAACTTTGTTACACTACTAACCTAACCTAACCTACACTTCTCTTACAAAATTCCATCAACCGGTTGAGAGGTTTTGAAGATTAGCATGTACAAACACTGTGACACCTGGATCTATATATCGAGATTAAATAGATCGATATCGAATTGATTGATATATCGAGAGTCAGTTGAAATAAAATGTCATAGCTAACTTAACGCTTACTTTAACGCTTCGACGATTACAAATTATTGGACACGGTTAGTTTGTCAAAAAAGAAAATAAAAAAATCTTTTGCCAAAAAGATCAATGAACTTTCGACACAATTAACTTAATCTGATATACAATTTTATCATTACATAGTTATGCCCACGTATACCTATATCACTCTGCTTGCTTATATACCTGGCATCAACCTTTATGTCTGATTCATGGGTATGGGTTCCCGCAACTGAAGGAGCCCAGAAGCCCTGTTACGCTGCTACAACAGGAGGTATGGGTTCCTGAACTCATTTTGAATGTGTCCAGCCGCGTATTAGCTACTACTAGTAACCCAAACCAACAAAGGATGTAACCGCGCTTGTTTAACCACTAACGGTCACCCATCCAATTGCTCACCGCGACCGATGTTGCTTAACTTTTGAAATCATTTCCGATCTACACAAGCCGAGGGGCTATACGACCTTTCCGATACCTTCCCAAGCTCATAAGTATTCCATTAATCCCCCATAATCGTAAGAAAGGCCATTCACATGAATGGTGACATAAATGACGTCATTAATCGAACCTAGCGCCCTCTGGTGACACTGCAACACGAGGTCAGCAGAACTAGGGTGATAGGCATACATATAGTGAATACTGACATTGTCTGTCTGAAAATGGTTAATAATACTAGTTATTACATAACAATAAATATTTTAACAAGAAATAAAAATAATAAAAATAGAAACGCACTATAAAAAATAACTATAATTACCAACGTAATACGTTAAAAAATCATTTTTAACAGAAAACATTATTGAAACAACATATTCTTCAGTGTAAATTCTGGGTTTTGTGAAATTAATAAGTATATTTTAATTATTTATCCAGTTTTTACGACCAGATGAAAAAATAAAAAGAAACAAATGATTGTATTTTATCGTTGTTTATTTAAATCAATTTACTTAAGTTGAAATTGGATTTAAGGTATAAAATTCATTTAGTACTTGATTTCCCTTTAGATCTTACTTTACTTAATCAACACTTAATTGTAGTTGGTACATATAAGTTATCTTGTCACTTTTTATCATTATTTTTGCAATATTAATGAATAATAGTTTAAAAACCTAAAAAAATACGTGTTTATTGCTAATAGAACTAAAACTAGAAAATATTTTTTAATCACAAAGAGTTTAAGAGTAAAGAGTTTCAATTCAGAGTAAAAAGTGTAGGGTGATTGATTTTTAAATGTTACAATCATTCTATTGGCAATTATCTATGAGAGATTAGTTATTGACCGCAATAAAATGCACCCCGATCAGCAATAAAAGCGTGTTTTTTTAGTTTTTTAACCTATTATTTATTTTTCATTTTTAGTCTGTGACAAACACATAAATTGGGGAATTAATTAATCTAATAAGGATAATGGGAAACTGTTATCAAATTATTGCATTGGCATCGGTCCTCGATACGTGTGCAAAGTTTCAAATTAATCAGAGTTGTGGAAGTTGGTGAAAATTATGCTCAAAGATTCCCTTACATACATACATACATACATACATACATACATACATACATACATACATACATACATACATACATACATACATACATACGTACATACGTACATACGTACATACATACATACATACATACATACATACAATCCAAACTAATAGAAGCGTGTTAAAAATGGAATAAGACTAAAATCTTAAATCCTGGTATTAAACATTACGGATGAGGTAAGCCATGTTTTGCTAAGATGAGTTTTGGAAGGGTCTGGTCATTTTCTGATTAGCGGTTTCCGGCACACCGCCAGTGTCAGTAGATGTTTCTAAATATTTGTTCTTCATTTACTTGGCAGTGATAAGATTTTAATTAACTTACCTGCCAACAATACCTTTTATATTTGGGGTCATTTGGACCCGATGTAGCTTTGCACCGCTAGTACATTTAGAGGTTAAAGTAAGAACGTGGACCACGGATTAGAAGTGTATATATTTTAGGGAATATTATTGATCCCTAGGCAGGTCTCAATAATGCTGTGAATAATAAGTCAAAACCAGGAAAGATGTAAAATTGCAAATTCCCAAAAAATATCTTTAGAGAATTTCTTTATATTGTTGTCTATAGACTATCAATGAATAGAATTAAATTTTTGCGTACCAAAGAATAAAAATTGCCGCTTTCTAGTAGTCATAAAATATCAAAAGTCGATATTTAATAAGCAAAGCGAATTAGTCATATAAATGTCAGTTTAAGTTTCGTGAGTGCGAATGAAGATCCTGAAATCCTCTACATAGCACCGAGGACGTCCCCGTAGGGAGTTTTTGTGCGTTAAAAATCCCACATAATCCTGTGTCCAAGGCATCATGGTACTTTTTGAATATTTCCGTTACAAAAAGAACATGACTCTTGATAATAGAGTGCCAATTATATTTAATTTTAATAAGTCTACAATTAGGCGATTAAAAATTTCATAATAAAATTCTTATAATTCCCACTTTACTTATTAAAATAGAGAAAACAATACACAAAGACGGCTCTACTCTGTTATATATTTCCACGGAGTTGTCCCAAATACAATGGTGGGTTGGTGCAATGCAGTTAAATGCTATTTGAACCTTTGCTTTAACCGCAGTAGTTAATACTGACTTTAACTTTATGAATGGGATGTCTTTTGTTAGGTGTTTCGATTTCACGGTACTTTTGGTTTAAAGACCTTTATGTGGATGTTTTTTATGAAGTATTTTTTTATATTATATAGGGGTAGCTGACGAGCATGCAGTCCACCTGATGGTAAGTGGCTACTGCCGCCCATGGACATCTGTAATCAGCCCCAGATAAGTTTAGATATTCCTATCATAGATGCGCCGCTACCCTTGAGGACTCAGCTGAAACGCCTCGGAAAAGTATGTCTCCCTTACCACACCCTTCAAATCGGAACACAGCAGCGCCTAACACTGCTGTTATTAGGCAGAAATAGGTGCGGCGGTGGTACCGCCGGAGTCGAACCACAAAGGCTTCTACCACCTTCAAAGTTGTAATTGTGTATGCACTGTTGATGGTAAGTGGAATAGGACGTCTCATATATAGACCTCAGATGCGATACCTACTATTTCAAAGGCCTAAGATGGAATATATTGTTAAAGTGTATCCTTTCTCTTATTTATATTACTTAACAACATTCTGAACGCTTACTGGAGCTTGTGCTTTCTGGTTGGTATAACTCAAAAGTGTTATCTTATAAGAGTATATAAAATTCTCGTGACACAATGTTAGTGACCGTACTCCTCCGAATCGGCTTTACCGATTTTCACCGAATTTTATATGCATATTCAGTAAGTCTGAAATTTGGCTACTATGTATTTTTCATACCCCTAAGTGATAAGGGTTTTTTACCGTAAACATTTTTTTTTATTTATAGCATAGCAACACAACGTTTGCCGGGTCAGCTAGTAAGGTATATAAATAGGTATGATAGAGATGCGTCTGTGAAGAACTATAAAGGGTTCTATCACGTTAGTTGAGTTGACTTCAGGACTGGTAGAGCTATAAATTGATTTATGTAAAACTTATTAAGTACCACCACAAAAGTGGTACAAAAGTTGTACTTAGGTAATACTAAGTCAACAATAACAGTCAACTTTTAGGCTAAGCAGATAACATTTAGGGCGGCATTTAAAGGTTAAATAACAATTATTATACAATCTATGAAACATACAGAAAGATGTTAAGTAGGATCCTCAAATTATTTCAACTTCTTAACTAAATGTGTGAATGAGAACTAGTATTAACTTAAAACTTAGCATAACATATTTAAACCTAAGTTATGAGGGATCCGATCTTACATCCCGTAGGATTAATTCCAGGAAAACAGCCCCAGGAAAAACGCCTTTGTTCTAAAATGAGTCCCAATTGAATCCCTAGATTGAGCCTTAAAAATTATACAGCATTCCCTATTATCCTTTCACGTATTTTAGGAATGAGCCCTTAATCCCTTTATAAATTATCCTTAACGGCTGTCGACGTGGCCCTTAAAATCTAATTTGCGAAGCGAATTTTAGCGCATTATCATAATTAAACAATGAGACTAAAATAGGTCTTAGAATTTGTGGCATCTTACACCATAGGACTTATTTGCCTTTCGTTCATGAGAGGGAACTTTCAAAAGGTGCAATAGGAGCCATGGTACATAGCCACTTGAAGGTGGTAGAACCCTGTGTGGTTCGACTCCGGCGGCACCACCGCCACACCTATTTCTACCTAATAACAGCAGTGTTAGGCGCTGCTGTGTTTCGGTTTGAAGGGTGTGGTAAGGGAGACAGACTTTTCCGAGGCGTTCCAGCTTAGTCCTCAGGGGTAGCGGCGCATCTGTGGCCGACCACAGGTAGGAATATCTAATCTTATCTGGGGTTGATTACAGATGTCCATGGGCTGCAGTAGCCACTTACCATCAGTTAGACTGCATGCTCGTCTGCTACTCCTATATTATAAAAAATGGGATCACCCAGTTAATGTGGCCTTGTCCTACTACGGTTTAACAGTTACATCGGAAAATGCCGAAAAATAACGGTTTGTTGTATGGAGACCCCCTTTTATATTCAATTTTATTTTATATTTCGTTTGTCGTATTTGTTGTTATTGCGGCCGCCGTTACGCATCCTCTGTCAATTTCAAGTGTCTATCTATTACAATTTAAGATACAGACCGTGTGACAGACGGACAGACAGCGGACCTTAGTAATAGGATTCCGTTTTTACCCTTTGGGTACCGAACCCTAAAAAGGACATTAAAATATTTTTATATAGTTTAAGAACATTTGCAGCCATTTTCCACGATGTAATAATAATTTAATCTAGCATGGTCCATTATTCCATTTAGAATAACGTATACTTGTAATAATATGCAAATTTTATGTGTTACGTATGCCAGTAATAATTTATGTCCTACAAATTCGTAGCACTTAGCTTAAGCTCCTTTGCATAATAGATGATTTAGTTATTGTAACCTATTTGACAGAAGCCGCATAATATTAATTACGTACGAAATACATGTAAATTAAAAAGTTGGTTTAACGGGAAATATTGATGATACGTAAAATTAATACATTGCAAAGTATACTACACGTAACGCCATCTATTGACAGATCATAAAACAATTCCTACTAACACCCTCTGTTACCGTTTTATATTATCTTCTTCTTCGTATGCCTCTTAATTTATGAAATGTTGGAATAACTGGAAAATCTGTAAATATATTTTGATATCTAATTCTAAAATTCGAAAATAACTTTTTATTATTTATCCCTGTTAATGCTTGTAGGATCTAGCGCCATCTATTGACATATGACTAAGCACTTATACTAGTAACGCCATCTGTTGGCGTGAATTTTATCTAAGTCAGACTCTAGTACAGTAGTACGAGATGACATTAATGTGTTCGGTGTTTAAAATGTAGATGTCACTTTTGTAGCATAAAATGTTTGGTATTTTCTTCAGAATTCTTAGACAAACTTTTAAACTTTATGGAAGTCAATACATTCAAATATCTAAGTTAAATAATAATTAAAGTGGTAAATCAATTATGATAATAGACTGGAGTATAAAGGTAACGAGTAATTTAATTTTAGTATTTCCTCATACAGGAGACCCGCGGTAATCCAGCCCCTGTCTAATCCGTCACCCCCTGGAATCCGACATGGTCTATTATTTTACTACATACTAGCTGACCGGCAAACGTTGTTTGCCATATAAATAAGAAAATGTTAAGGGTGAACAACAAGTACGGGATATGAAAAATAGATAGTAGCCGATTCTCAGACCTACTGAATATGCATATAAAATTCGGTGAAAATCGGTAAAGTCGTTTCGGAGGACTACGGTAACTAACATTGTTACACAAGAATTTTATATATAAGATGTTATGTACTCTGAAGTACAAATCATACTTATCCACTGTATTTTTATTTTCCAAGAAATTAATTAGGGGTTATTTTCATTTATTTATGATCGTTCATAATTTTTATTATACTTTTCACCATATTGTCAGTGGTTAAGGAGGTCCCTCAGCATAATTCATTGCCTTTGAAATTAGTCAAACCGTGCCGTAAAATACAAACGTAAGTATATAAACGCCATTCTAATGAGTTTCTAAAAATAAATATTTTTTAAGAAGTTTCTTATGAGTTGTTTAAGTAAATATAGGTGCAAGAAAATAGACTTTCCAAGAACAAAAAAAAAATAGATTTAGAATAGGCTCGGTAACCGAACAAAATGTATTTATTAACACGATTTTATTAGCTTAGGTTGTATGTAGTATGTAACGGAATCTTTGAGCATAATTTTCAACAATTTTCACAACTCTGATTAATTTGAAACTTTGCACACGTATCAAGGACCGATGACAATATAATAATTTGATAACAGTTTCCCATTATTATTATTAGATTAATTAATTCCCCACTTTATGAGTTTGTCACGGACTAAAAAATGAAAAATAAATAATAGTTTAAAAAACAGGCTTTTATTGCTAATTGAACTAAAAACTAGAAAATATTCTTAATGACTAAAAGTTTAATATTACAGTAGTAGAAGATCGAACAATCAATCATAATGAATCGCCTCAAAATAAAATTATAATAAAACTAGGTATCGCGTGGGTGCGCGAGCTGCAAGCAGCTCGCGGGGAAATGCCTTGTTTAGTTTTGCGTGCAAGATTTTTTACAATTTTAGTTTCTCTATATTTATTGAAAATTTGTTAATTTTAGGGGCCGTTTGTAAAGGATATGAGTTAATATTTGCAAAATACCAAGAATTTGGGTCCTGATATTTTGGCTATAAGCCACACATTTTAAAAACATAATAAGGAGACAATAGCTTGAAATATTACATACAAAAATACCTATTTATAAAACTTGTTATTTTTTGCATGGCAACACTAAAATATTTTTTTACCAAAATGTGTAGTCTATTAGTACATACAAACGCGCCATACATTATAAGGCGTTCAAAAATATACAACAACTTGAAATATTACATAAAATATTCATATCAACCCAGGAATGCGTTATTGCTGTTACTCCAAAAAATCTGGAAATACGTTATATACATATTTGGAATCAGATTTTTTTTCTGTGTTGAATGATCTAACACTCGTAGCTCTAAGAGCATTTTAAATTCATTTACAGCGTAGAAAATTTCTATGTAATGTTTTTTTTTCGACCTTAAAATGCAATAATCCTATAAAAATCCTTCGTTTTATTGTACTGCGCCTATTACACTAATTTCATTATCAGAACATTTAAACACAGCACGGGTTACAGCGTTGTCGCGGTCCGAGAATTTTAGTCGCTGCTAGTTACAGTAGTAGTATTTTAGGTATAAATTGAATATTATAATTACAGTCTTTGTTTAGAATATAAAGAAATTGTAAAAAATTACGTGATTAAAGGGAAAAAGCGCTAGGTATACTTAAAATTATTGTTTCTACCCATTTTTTTAACGCGGGGAAGTCCAGAGGAGCATTCATGAGGATTCTTGCATATCAGATCAGAAGATCGGGGGAACAGAAGGGGTACGTCAGACTCTTACCAACTAAAACTCCGCGACGTTCCTCTGGACGTTCAGAGGCGGTTCACAAGAAAACGTTAGCCGGGCCGCGTCTTCGAGGCAATTGTCACAGTGACGGCACCTGGCCATCGACACCCGTCCGATCCGGCACAGATAATTCCAGAAACAACCATATACCTAAAGTACGTGTGTCCGACGGAAAGATAGGACGCCCTCGCGCTTACCTAAGGACTTCTTCAATAACGGACTATTTGCCCCAATAGTCCTCAGGACGGCGCTAGGACGCACCAACCTTGAGTTCCACGTCTCGGTAACCCATTGGCGCAGCTCAGGTCTGTGTCTCTCCAGTTCCTGTCGCACGGGCGGGCGGCCAGTATCGGTGTGCTTCTTCGCGCCACTAACGTAGCGACGCAAAGGACTTCGCTTCCAAATCCCAGGGCAAACTTCCCGCCAACACGTAGGCTGCCTCACATGAGATAAGGCAGAAAATCTACCTAAGGTCTGCCGACCTCAGGCGCTGAGGGGTCCATTCAAAGCGGGGTCCGGTTATTTAGTATTTGACTTCCTGGATAGGAACAAGGACATACCCATTTATCCCCTTCCTGAAAATCAACCCCGTAGAGGGCAAAATGGGGGTTGAAAGTTAATTTGAACAACCGTCAATTTTGAAGCAAACACTATGAAATTTTGTATCTGGCTTGCTGGATAAAAATAATGAAATTCTACCCCTAACGAAGTAAAATAATGTCTGGAACTTTGAATTACTGAAGTCATATATTTTATAGAGCATAAATGGTGATTTTTTTTCCCGAAATAGTAACAAATTTAAAAAAAAAAGTTAAACAAACCTATCGAGTAGTGTATCAAAATAAAGGAAATCAAAAGGAGATTACACGTACTTTATATATATACTCGTACATCGAGATGACTGTCTGACTAAATGAGTAGTGTTGCTGTGCCAGTGTTCTACGCAAAGGGAAACTGCTGAACTTTAGCGTGCTGGAATTTTACTCATAGGTTCTTTATATAGCGTACATGAGCACTACGGGGATAAAATAGCCTTTTTAATGTAGTAAAGTACGTTAAGTAGTAGTATATTAACGGGGTTGAGTAGGTTAAATTTGTTGTCAGTACATGGATGGGTGACTGCCACGTAATGTTATTTGTCTCCTCAAACGTTTTCGTGCTTTTGAATTTACGTTCAGCTGCTGGTTTCAGATGTTAATATATAAGTCTGGTGAAAACCTCAAAAATTATTGTTTTAAAAATTAAAAGGTTTAATGTTATTGGATATCCACAACCACTGTTTTTCTTATATGAACTAAAGGATTTACTTTACCTATTCGACTTTCGTTATTATGTCGGACCATTGAATCTATATTCTTACAGGTTATGTAAGAATCTAGACTGTATTTTGAACTTCACGTTATAGGACAAATTATAGGAAAAGCGTAAATTTTAAGAATATACATATTTTTAACACGCTTTTATTTCATATTAATTTGGCAGTTAAGTTCCCGCCATTCATTAATTTAAACATCTCGCGTATTAACAATGTTTTTGGTCTAATATTTCAACTCATTCAGAAGCGGACGTTTTGTTCTTCTAGAATTTATATTTTTATGTTTGACTTAGTTAAGGTTATTTTTAGGACCATTATAATAGATTTTCAACTTGCTCTACTCTAAAATTGACAATTTGGGAGAATGTCTTTTTCAAGTAAAATCCTAGTGATTACTTAACAAAGACATATATAAAATTATACGTAAAGTTGAAACGAAGTTGTAAACAATAAAAAATAAATATGTACGTATTAATAAATTATCTATTTTAATTTAAAATATAAATCCTAAAAACGGCGGGAACTTAGTTGCCAATCTATTAGTTAGTCATACTAAGCCGTATGTCACGGTCATAACATCAAAAAATTATTTGAAAAATTCACCCTGTATAGGTGTATCTGGAGGTTGCTAGCATGATCGGCAATTGGGACCACGTAAAATACGCCAACGGTTGGTCAACGCTATCGTACTGGACTTTCGGGCTTGGCTCTTTGCGAAAGGTCATGCAACATACTGGTTGACCCAGATACTCACCGGACATGGCCGTTTCGGTGAGTATCTAAACAGGATAGAGGGAGATGACGGCCCAGTGCCATCATTGCGGGCACTACCACGATTCCGCATAGCATACGCTGCAGTACTGCTCAGCGTGGGAGTCTCAGCGGCGGATCCTCGTGTCCAAAGCGGGACCGGACCTGTCCTGTCTCCAGCGCCATTATTGGATAGTTCCAAGATATAGCATTATCACCTGCGACATTGTTATGTAAACGAAGAAAGACGCCGAGCGAGCTAGGGAGCGCACAGCTCGGAGGAGGGTTCGCCGCGGGTGTACTTAACTCCCATCTGTCCCTGTAGTTCCGGGACCAGAATAGGGTAACGGTATCCTCTGCCTGTGTTAAGCGGCGACTAAAAGGGGCTTTCGGGGTTGCGGGTGGCAAAAGTGAGAGTTCGAACCGGCCGGGTAACGGCCCCGGGAAGGACGGCAGTAGTGTGGTCGCATACCGTCGTGCACACCAGACAGAGTGGTAAGCGTCATGCTCGCCTGGGCGGAGCCCGACGGGGCAATGCGCTAAGGGGACTCCGGTTGTGTTCCTTTGGAAATCCCGAAGTCCTCTACGCAGCGCCGAGGACAACTCGTGTCGTTCCCACGGTACCTTTTGAAGGTCTTGTCAACAAAAAAAAGGTGTATCTTGAGGGAAGTATAATAGGTACATTTTTATATAATATAAGAGTAGCAGACTAATATGCAGTCCAGACAGTAGCCACTTACCATCAGGAGGACTGATAAAGCCTTATACTAAAATAAAAAAAATTGTTTAGAAGAAAGAAACAGACGAGGAAGATGTTGATGTACAAGAAGAGTGATATCGAAAGAGACAAATTAATTAATGATGAGATGAAAGGTTTTGCGAGTTGAGTTAAGGCGTTAAGAATCAGAAAAGTTTAATCATTACGTTTAAGAGAAAATTATTTAAAGTTACGATCTCAGTTTTGCCACCCTCAAAATATTTCACTTCGAAAAATGCGTTTTAAGTTACCTCTATATCCTTTGTAACTCTCATATTTTATACCTCTTTTACAACTCACAAGATTATTACATTTTATACAATTACTTTTAATACATATCACATGCACAGAATCTATCCAGAAATATCCCTTCTGTTATCATCCTTTGAAAATATCCAAATATACCTCATAGATTATGGCTCTTCTTTAGTAAAACTTATATTTTACCCCTCTTTTATAACTCACAAAAATGTAGAAGATTATTATATTTTATATCCTTTACTTGAGTACATACCACATCTACAAAATCTCTGTCTCTGTGTCTTAATAAATAATTATAAATTAATACGTAAGAAGAGAATCTAACATCTTACGCCCCTTGCCACTATGTACATGGTAGGGTTACACTCCAAAAATAATAATCACGGGTAAAAATCATATATGTAACTTAAGCCACAAACAATTTAACACATACAACCAATTTAACTCAAATAAATAGAATACTCAAAAACTCAAGTCATAAAAAAATTTCAACCAGTTATTGCTTTCAGTTATTTGCTTGCTTAACATACCAATTTAGCTAATTACGATTGAATCATATAAATTTTTAATCGACTCATAAATATATCCGAAATATATATCTACTTATAAACCTTGTAACCGATAACCATCAAATTCTCTCCAAATAATCTAAAAAGAGTGTCTTGCTTTTCTTCTTTCATATCTTATGACTCATAATTCTTCTCCTCCGAAATGGTAACAAATGCTTTAAATACTTTAGTGTTGAATGCCCAGTCCATTATTATTACATTCCAATGACCACAGGTATTCTCCATTGTTTGATCCAATATTAACATGAAAACTAAAATAAAACTTGCAATTAATTCTATTTAAAAATGTACCAAAGTAAGTACAAGCTCTAACCATACTTTTGCAATTGTCAGTAACGTAATGGATACTTAGGAATAACACAAATAGAACAAAATTTCAATAAATTAATCCCATTATACGAATAATAATATAATGTTAAACAATATAACATCGATAACTTTAAAAATCAATAATTACTTTCGAATATTATCAGCACAATAAGCCCTAGTACTAATATAGGACTGTTATAATTATTCGTAATATACGTATAAATATTTAACACAAACTCCGAAACGTTAAGTGTTAAATGTATGACAAAATATTAATAATTTGAAGCCTGCAAAAGTTGCCTTATAACATTAAAGTTCTTCTAAACAAATATAACATTTGCTCATAACAACGGTACTGCCATTTTATATCTCGACTGTGTAAGTAAGAACTTCTAATATAGTGTTCTTATGATTTATATAAAAATAAGATAAAATGAAAACATAAATATTTGACCCAATCAAATTCCTGTAAAACGGCCGGCTAGGCTACTACATGCCTATTTAATAAACTCAGATAGCAAACTTAAGACAATCTGTACCAACCAACATTTGTATCGATTCTCAATTTGTTGTATTTAAATATATCCAATAAATTAACTTACGCAGTTTTACGCAGGCGATCCCACTGGCTAAATTGTTGGGGGTGTCTCCAATGAAAGGCTTGAATCAAGCTAGTTATTTTTATTTAATTCCAAGACCTCCACAAACATCGTCCTTGACATCTGCCGTTTCCCGCCATAATACCCTTTTGTTTTTTTTTTTTTAAATCACGAGTACAGCGTTACAGCCAATTAAATATGTGGCCAGCATTATTTTTCGAGTGAAAGGTTTTAAACTAATTTTAATTTAATTTATTTTTATAATGTTGAACTAACGCAGTAAGGTATAATAATAAATGTGACCTTACAATAAATACTAAGAAAAAATGTAAAATGGTGACGGTCATCGTGGTGGTGGTCATTAAAGTGAGAGAAGAGCCTGAAACATTGCATACAAAAATGCATATGTATGAAAAAAATTTTTTATGACAATTTTGATATATTTTTTTAACAAAATGTTTTTTTTCAGACTATAAATACCCACAAATACCTCATACTTTGTAATGATATCAAAAGAATACAAGTTTGAAATATTACATACAAAAATACATGCATATGAACTTTTGTATGACAACACTGATATAATTTTTCACCATAATATTCAAACTGTTAAAATCGACAAACACCTCATTAATTAGAATGACGTCAGAAGGAGACAGCAGTTTGAAATATTACATACAAAAATGCACATGTATTTTTTTTTGTATGACAACACTGAAATATTTTTACACAAATTTGTACAGTATATATGTACCACTAAACACCTCATACAGAAAAAATACGTCAAATGGTGCCGGTCATAAAAGGGAAACAACAGCCAAAGTCAAAGTTTACATCCAAAAATACAAATGTATGAAAATTATTATTTTTTGTATGGCAACACTAAAATATTTTTTCAAGAAAATGTGAAGTCTATTAGTACCTACAATCACGTCATACATTATAAGGCAGTCAAAAATATACAACAGCTTGAAATATTACATACAAAAATGCATATGTATGAAAATTATTATTTTTTGTATGGGAACACTAAAATGTTCTTTTACCCAAAAGGTTAAAACTGTTAGTATCTACAAACGCCTCATACATTGGAATGACATCAGATCGAAACAACCGCTTTAAATATTACATACAAAAGTGCATATGTATGAAAAAAAAAATATTTTTTGTATGGCAACACTGAAATATTTTTCCACAAATTTTTAAAGTCTATAAGTACCATTAAACGTCTCATAGAGAAAATGACGTCAAATAATGCCGGTCATAGTGGTGGTGGTCATTAAAGGGAAACAACAGACTCAAAGTTTACATCCAAAAATCCAAATGTATGAAAATTATTATTTTTTGTATGGCAACACTAAAATATTTTTTTATCGAAATCTGTAGAATATTAGTACCTCTAAACCTTTCATACATTCTTATTATATCAATACAAGACAACAGCTTGAAATATTGCATATAAAAATACATACATATGAAAATTATTATTTTTTGTATGGCAACACTTAAATATTTTGTTACCAAAAGGTGAAGTCTATTAGTACCCACAATCGCGTCATACATTATAAGGTTGGCAAAAATATAGTAAAGCTTGAAATATTACATACAAAAATGCATATGTATGAAAATTATTATTTTTTGTATGGGAACACTGAAATATTCTTTTACCCAAATGTTATAACTGCTAGTATCGACAAACGTCTCATACATTGGAATGGCATCAAACGGAAACAACAGCTTGAAATGTGACATACATAAATGAACATGTATGAATTTTTTTTTTATATGGCAACACTGAAATATTTTCTCACCAATTTATACAGTCTATAAGTACCATTAAACGCCTCATACAGAAAACTGACATTTAGTGATGCTGGGCATGGTGGTGGTGGTCTTTAAAGGGAGACAACAGCCCGAAACACCACATACAAAAATACAAATGTATGAAATTATTATTTTTTGTATGGCAACACTAAAATATTTTTTTACCAAAATGTGCAGATTATTAGTATCTACCAATGCCTCATACATTTTAATGGCATCAATACAAGACAACAGCTTGAAATATTACATACAAAAATACAAATGTATGAAAATTATTATTTTTTGTATGGCAACACTAAAATATTTTTTTACCAAAATGTGCAGTCTATTAGTACATACAATCGCGTCATACATTATAAGGTTGTCAAAAATACACAAAAGCTTGAAATATTACATACAAAAATGCATATGTATGAAAATTATTATTTTTTGTATGAGAACACTGAAATATTTTTTTACCCAAATGTCTTAACTGTTAATATCAACAAATGCTTCATACATTGGAATGACCTCAGAAGGAAACAACAGCTTGAAATATGGCATACAAAAATGGACTTGTATGAAAATTATTATGTTTTATATGGCAACACTGAAATATTTTCTCACCAATTTATACAGTCTATAAGTACCATTAAACCCCTCATACAGAAAACTGACATTTAGTGATGCTGGGCATGGTAGTGGTGGTCTTTAAAGGGAGACAACAGCCCCAAACACCACATACAAAAATACATATGTATAAAAATTATATTTTTTTGTATGGCAGCCCTAAAATATTTTTTTATCAAAATGTGTAGAATATTAGTACCTACAAACGCCTCATACATTGAAATGACATCAAAAGGAAACAACAGCTTGGAATATGACACATAAAAATGCACTTGTATGAAAATTATTATTTTTTATATGGCAACACTGTAATATTTTTCCACCAATTTATACAGTCTATAAGTATCAGTAAACGCCTCATACAGAAAACTGACGTTAAGTGATGCTGGGCATGGTGGTGGGGGTCTTTAAAGGGAGATAACAGCCCGAAACACCACGTACAAAAATACAAATGTATGAAAATTATTATTTTTTGTATGGCAACACTAAAATATTTTTTTACCAAAATGTGCAGTCTATTAGTACATACAAACGCGTCATACATTATAACGTTGTCAAAAATTTACAACAGCTTGAAATGTGACATACAAAAATGCACATGTATGAAAATTATTATTTTTTGTATAGCAACACTGAAATATTTTTTTACACATTGGTACAGTCTATAAGTGCCATTAAGCGCCTCATACAAAAAAATGACGTCAAATGGTGGCAACAGCTTGAAATCTTCGATAATCCTGTAGAAAATGCATTTGTATGAAAACATTTTTTTTGTATATGGCAACATTGGATTTTCGATTTTTTACATAGGGTCCATTTCAAATAAAAAATATCGCCCATACATTACTTATATGCTCTGTCTACGATTTCCGCCCACGTACTCAAAAAGTGAAAATCGTGAAAAAAAATTCTGTATCCCAGTGTTGCCAGTTGATTAAGACAAAAATGGTCAAATGTCATTACGGCACCCATAAAAAATAGTTCTGTGAAAAAATTTAATTAAAAATATTTCTCCTTCTACTTTTCACATTTTTGAATGAAAAGTTTCAAAAAATGTATGAAGCATGAAAAAAAAATCTTTACCTGGCAACACTTCGAGCCGAGCTCCATGACCGCCCAATACAAAGCGACTCGCTCAAATGTTGCCAACCTCAAACTATTTCACTTCGAAAAATTCATTTTTTCGTACATTTTACAAAATGGCTGATACAAGGTCCGCCATCTGGTTAAAAAAATATGACACTGCCATATGACAAAATTGAGGATACACTCCGGCTAATAAAATAAAAATGTCGAAAAAATATTAATAAAACCATCGCGCTACGGCCCCACAAACACACCTCGAAAAATGAAAGATTTCAAACTCAAATATCTCGGCGGCCATCTTGTTTTTCCATTTTTTTTAATGTTATCGTATTAGTCGTCCCACAATTAGCCGAAAATGACACCAATCTCAGGTAGGCGCGCAGAATAAAAAAAAAGTTGAAAATCGCAGGAGGGCCGCCATCTTGAATTTTGTATGTTTCCCATTTTTCCCATAACCACCATAATATACCGAAAAAATATCTCATACATTATTACTACCCCCCACCAATAGTTTAGGCTGGGCTACTCGAAATGTCAAAAAAGTGAAAAAAAAAATCTAGTTCCCAGTGTTGCCAGTTTATTTGGATGAAAATGGTCAAATGTCATTACGACCCCCCTGACAAATATCCATGTAAAATATTTTCATTAAAAATGTTTCTCCTTCTACTTTTTACATTTTTGAATGGAAAGTTCCAAAAAAAGTAAGAACGAAGAAAAAAAATCCTAAACCTGGCAACACTTCAAGTCACGCTCCACAACCGCCCCATACAAGGCGATTCGCTGAAATGTTGCCAACCTCAAAATATTTCAATTCAAAAAATGCATTTTTTCATACATTTTACAAATTGCCTGACCCAAGATCCGCCATCTGGTTAAAAAAATAAATAAATCCGATTTGGTAAAATTGAGCATATATCCGAGAAAAAAAACGAAAAAAATCAAAAAAATATTTAAAAAAACACATCAGTGCAACCCCGCGAACACACCTCGAAAAATGAAAAATTTCAAACTCAAGTATCTCGGCGGCCATCTTGTTTTTTCAACTTTTTCTAATTTCATCGTATCAGTCGCCCTCAAGTTAGCCGGAAGCGATACCGATCTTGGATAGGTGCAAAATAAAAAAAAAAGTTGCCCAATCCAGCTCGGCCGCCATCTTGAATTTTGAAAGTTTCAGATTTTTCCCATAGACACGGAGGCAAATAAAAAAATCCACTCATACATCAAACCCACCCCCCACCACTCCTTCAGGTCGAGGAAGTCGATTTTTCGTAAAACTGAAAAAAAATTCCTGCGGCCAGTGTTGCCAGTCGACATCGACGAAAATGGTCAAATGTCATTACGACAGCCAAAAAAAATATTCCAGTGAAAAATTTTCATCAAAAATATTTCTCCTTCTACTTTTCATATTTTTGAATGAAAAGTTTGAAAAATTGTAAGAGAGGGGAGAAAAAAACTCAAACCTGGCAACACCTCGGACCGAGCCCCACGACCGCCCCGAACAAACCAAATCGCTCAAACGTTGCCAACCTCCGAATATTTCACTTCAAAAAATCTGTTTTTTTCATACATTTTACAAATCGCCTAACAGACGACCCGCCATCTTGTTGAAAAAAAAAATAAATCCGATTTGGCAAAATTGAGGATATATCCGAGAAAATTTTAAAAAATGGCAACAAAACATTCAAAATCCCAAGAGATACGACCTCCCAAAAACACCTCGAAAATTGAAAAAATTCAAACTCAAATATCTCGGCGGCCATCTTGGTTTTTCATTTTTTTCTAATTTCATCGTAACCCCCACCTAAATATTATTCGAAAAAGAAACAAACATCAGCGTAAAGTCAAATCGGCCGCCATCTTGAATCTATGGCATCTCATATTTTTCCCTTTGCCTCGGGGGGGAGAGGAGAAAACCCGCCATAGACAACAAAGTCGCTCCTAGACGGCAACATGGAGAACGCACGTCATTCCTTACAGGATTATATATATATAAATAATGTAAGTTATTAAAATAATAATTTAATTCAGAGTAAAAGGCGTTGAGGTCTAGTCGCAATTCTAGAACAGATTAAAAAAAATGATAGACAACATGATAGACAAAATGATAGACAATAGATTAGTAAAGATTACTCAATCCTAACAAGAAAATGTAACATTTTGACAATTGTCACTGTCAATTATTTTCGTGTTTGAAAAATATTAAAAAAATGTAGTTTTAGATCATTTACGGATGAAATGAAATTTCTTCGCACGTTTTCTTCGATTTCGTGTCTTAACTGCGTATGTCTCGCATTATTCCGCGTAAATTACACCATGACAGCCATTAAGTTTAAGTAATTTAATGGCTTTCTTCAATTACAATTCGGTGAGATATCTATACTTACCTATGTTTGGAATATAATATTATAACTTCACAAAAATCCATTGAAAAGATAGTAACACCTAGCAAGTATTTTAACAATTCCGTAATTTTGTGCATTTTGTGCACATTCTAACCCTTATGTATAACGTGGTTTGTCCCTGTAGTTCCGGGATTAGAATAGGGCTACGGTATCCCCTGCCTGTCGTAAGAGGCGACTAAGAGGGGGCTTTCGGGGTTGCCGGCGGCAAGAGTGGGAGCTCTAAACGTCCGTAGAGCAACCCCGAGAAGGACGGCGGCATGTGTGGTCGCATGCCGTCGTAAATACCAGATGTGAGGAAGGAGCGTAAAGTGCTCGAGCCCGACCGGGGCATCGCGCTCGGAGGACTCCGGTTGTGTTCCATTGGAGATCCCGGAGTTCCCCACCAAGCGCTGAGGACGGACACCGGGGAGTTTTAGTGCGGTAAAAATCCCACAACCCGGCGTCGCTCCCACGTCGTCGGGTATCTACCTTTTGACGGTTTCCCCCTCGCCAACAAAAAAAAAAAAGGTATAACGTGGTTACTATTTTAGGTATCACAGCTTTTATTACAAATATTAGGTATGAGGTATATAGTTGCTTTTGTTAGTAATTAGACCAGATGTCTAATTATCATTTATAAAAGTTATATACTTACTCATGCCGAAAGATTTATCTATGTCTATGTCTCAAGACATTAAACAGAGTGGTAGTTATCTGTCAACTATTAAACGATTAATTAGCGTTTAACCATCAATTAGTCAAATTGATTTACGAGCGACCAAAACCGTGTGTCGCGATAATTAATTGATTAGTAATATTTTAAATAGGATGTCCTGGGCTATGAAGTCAATGAATATGCGTAGGTATAGTCCGCGTAAAACTGCGAGTCTGCTCTGAATATAGAAATGGATCGCGTCACCATAGCAAATTGTAGGATTACACCTGCTCGCAACAACTTCAGAGTGGACTACAAGTTTGGCGCGGACTATAGGTACTTTCTTAAATAAATATTCGTATGTGCGAATTAAATTACTATGCCCTAGTAGGGCTCATGTTAAAACTCAGTATTATTTTAATGGAAGCTCATAATTATATTTTTTATTTTTTTGTTATACCTAATATAGGAGTAGCGGACGAGCATGCAGTCCACCCGATGGCAAATGCCTATTGCCACCCATGGACATCTTTAATCAATCCCAGATAAGAATCCTACCTGAGGTCGGCCACAGTTGCGCCACTACTCTTGAGGCATAAGCTGAAAAGCCCTTCAAATCAAAACACAGCAGAGAAACCACTGCTGTTATTAGGCAACAATAGGTGTGGTACCGGTGCCACCTAGATTATTCCATGAGCAATGAGGAGTTGAATATTAATATTGTTTGGAATGAAGGTTGCAGTTTGCAATAGAGAAAGAGGCAGTCAAAAGAAGTCAGGAATTTATGATAATGAAGGTGGTAGAACCCTTTGTGGTTCGACTCTGGCGGCATCACCACCACACCTATTTCTACCTAATAACTGCAGTGTTAGACGCTACTATGTTCCGGTTTGAAGGGTGTGGTAAGGGAGAAAGACTTTTCCGAGGCATTCCAGCTTAGTCCTCAGGGGTAGCGGCGCATCTGTGGCCGACCTCAGGTAGGAATATCTAATCCTATCTGGGGTTTATTACAGATGTCCATGGGCGGCAGTAGCCACTTACCATCAGGTAGACTGCATGCTCGTCTGCTACTCTTATATTATAAAAAAAAAAAAAATGAATCCGTTAATTTCTCACTGTTGGGCACGGGTCAACTTGTGAAGCCTTACTTAATGTAGCCCATATGGCAATAGCTGTAATCATCCCATATGTTTTTACCATATACCATATGTTTTAGAGTGTTTACCTTAAATATTTACTCGTACTAGCGGCCTAAAAGCAAGCCGCTGACACTGCTAATACTGTGAAATTATTCATTATGTTGACAACTTGCCAACATGTTGTCGGTTAGGCTGGGTTCACATCTGTGACGCTATTGTTTTTATTGGGCCCTTATTCGCTATGATACGAGATTCCTTGCTAAGAACTAAGAAGGTATGACGTCATAACATGCTTAAAATCTAAACCTCGCACTAAAAATAACTGTTATAGGTACGTTTTGGTGTATTTATAATATACTTTACATGTCACAAAATAAAAATACAAAATATTGTATTCTCATCACAAAAGTCACATATTTACTACTTAGATATGCAAAGGATTCATTTATAACGATTACCGCAAGCCAACATATTTTAAAATAATAAAATTAATTATAACAAAGAAACATGCAAATTTAGAACACTGCTAAATGTATGTTAACGAAAAAAGTAGGACAGAAATTTTGGAATTGACGCGTCACATACAAAAATATACAATCGTCTCATACAAATGACAAGATATATTTAACCAAGTAGGTACATGTGTAGCCGGTCTAAGTCTTACATCTTATGTTTCAGTTATCTGCTATTTTAACACGCTTTTATTAGCTTGACCTGTACCTATGTATGTATGTACCGGAAGCTTTGAACTCTTTTCTTACCCACTTTTAACGGTCCGATTAATTAAAAATTTTCAACCCTTATCGAGAACCGATGACAATTCACGATATTAATATTTATTCCCGTTCTCCTCATCAGGATCGTCAGGATTAACGTTTTTCCTTGTGTGATTATAACGTGGTTTTTAGTTTTTAAACTATAATTATTGTAAATAAAAAAATATATGGCGCCATCTGTGATGACGTAATGATGTCACAAGTCAGTCCTCAGTTTCACCTTAACTGCCCACGTAAAACAATTCCATCCAGCAATATTTAACGCCTTGCTTACTTGTCCAATTACTTTTGCTAATAGTTTTATTGAATATAACATAATCTGAAGTTACCTTAGATCTGTGACTTTTGGTTCTAGAAGGACTTTGCTTCCTGGCATTGAATTCAGAATTTGGAAGATAATATGAACATATTTATATATATTCTGCCTAATAACAGTGTTAAGCGCTTCTATATTCTGCCTTAACAGGTGTGTACGGCTATTTACGTCATTTTTCCTGAATAAGAAACAGTGTTAAACGCTGCTGTGTTCTGGTTTGAAGGGTGTGGTAAGAGAGGCATAGGTACTTTTCGGAGACGTTTCAACTTAGTCCTTAGTTGCAAGCGTCTTGATTGTCCGCTGGTTACATGTGACGTCACATAAAGTAAATATAGCGCCCTGAAGAGGGGATAAAGGCGAAGTAACCACTATCTACTGAAAAATAATAATAAATGATTGGAATTTATGCTATTTTATTGTTCAATACGTTTTAAGCGCATTTTTTAATACGTATTTGGATTTTAATTTTTAAACTTTCTTGTATAGCTACGTATGCGTCTCCCTTTACAGAGAGCTCTTTAGAATTCAAAATATAATGAGTGTTTTAGAAAATCAAATTTATTATTATCATCCCAAAATGCTTTCGATAATAAAACCCGGAATTGTAGCATCTATTTTGAGAATCTGGCTAGTTATAGCAAGAAATTCTCGTCCAACAAAAAATTGTAAATATGACTGATTCATTTCCTTGTTTTTGTGGGTATTAATTTCTCTTGTATGGAATTTATTACTTCGACGAATACATGTTTATTTATTTTTTCTTAGTCATATAATGTTTATATTGATTTTTGGTTTAAATATTAATATATATACTTTAAGGGATGGCAAAATGAATACATCCATATAATTATATATGGATGTATTCATTTTGCCACCCCTTACAAAGTCCCGCCTCTGCCCCTAATACGGCAGTCATTACAACTTTTTGCACTTAAGACGCGACTCAGTCCTCAGGAATAGTAACGCATCTTTATCATTATCATCATTTATCATTATATCATTATCATTATCTTTATCATTATCATTCGCTTTAGCTGTAGGTTAAAACAGTGACTACTTACCATCAAGTGGACCTCATGTTCATTTGCTATTTTTATCTTATGAAAAAAATAGTTATTTCACTAATTAAATAATGATATAACGTTTATATTGCCGTCTACATGAAGCATCTAATAAAATAGGATTTTGCCGCCGGCGATATGAAATTTTGCCGCCTTTAAATTTGCCGCCCGGTCGCTCCTCCCACCTGCTTATGACATATACTACTACTTATTATTATCCATATTTAATACAGTTTACGGAACCCTAATTCCGTTTACACTCTGTAGCAAAAGTGATACACTCATAAACGAACACAGCCCATTAATTTTGAGTTACGATAAACAAAAACAAATAATCTTGAGTGATGGCCTAAAAACGGTTCCAAAGTCATGACCTATAACGCTTAGGGCATTAACACAGAATTAGGGTATTGCTGGGAACTGACTGTTTAGCATAGGAGATTTATAGTACGAGATCCGGTTGCGTGATTTTAGTGTTCATCCGATTATTGTCAAGTGATTTTTTTAATAATATAAATAGGATTTACCGATAAAATATAGTTATACTGAGTTGCTATAAATATGTGGGATGGTTTTAATTATATTAGGTTATAATTGCAATAGTTGCCTGGATGAGATCGCTATTTAGTGATAAGGTCGCCAGTTTTACCTTTGATTATTGTAAAATATTTTTTATTTGTTCTATAAATTTGGTGTACAATAAAATGTATTGTATTGTATTGTAGCCTCTTTACTACACTGCGTTTATTAGTAAACTAGCTTCCTGAAATAGTGTTCCGTAGTATCTAATACAACATTTAATGAACTGGCTGGCTGATGCTTAGGCTATTTATTCATTAGGGTCATCATGTTAGAAAAAAGAAGAAATATCTATTTATTTATTTAAATAATTTTAAATATAACAAACTGTTATTTCTTAATTTAACTAATTTTAATACGAGTAGTACCTACAAATATAAATTTTAAAAAATTTCACACGCATAGCTAATTACGCATTTTATAATGGACACACAATGACAACTAAAGCACCCAGACCCAGAACCAAACCAAATTGATAATTGTAAGTGATGATGATGATGATGATGATGATTTTTGTAAGTGATGACTGACCAACCAGGTTTGGGATTGAACCCCGAACTACATACGTATAGTCCTGTCCGCTACGAGCCACGGGTCATCAACATCAACTGTTTATGCTTAAAAGATTTATCTCCCGATCCACGCCAATCAAACTGAGTCAGTGCTGAAGGAAATGTTCGATACTGTTTTTAAAAAGGTGATACATTAGGTATTGTTATTCTGTCTGAACAGTCTTTGGTTCGAATTTGTGATGAATGTCTATACATTGTTTGTGTTAAGCGTTTGTATTTTGTGCTATATACTTGAAAAAATAATTAAATTTCCATTTTTACGTGTTTGCTCTTATGGTCGTGTTTGCCCTTGAAATAGATAGATATCATCTATCAAACCCCTTTTTGTTTTATAATATAGAAATAGCAGACGAGCATACAATCCAACTGATCGTAAGTGGCTACTGCCGCCCATGGACATCTGTAATCAACCCCAGAAAGGACCAGATACTCCCACCTAAGGTCGACCACAGATGCGCCGCTACCCCTGAGGATTAAGCTGGAATTCCTCGGAAAAGTATGTCTCCTTTACCACACTCTTTTAAACCAGAACACAGCAGCGCTTAACACCGCTATTAATATGTAGAAATAGGTGTGGTGGTGTCATCGAAGTCCAACCACAGAGTGTTCAACCATATGAATATTTGAAGATATTAGATATTTTCCTTTCCTAGTTAATTTCACATTACTTACATAATATGTGGTTAACTTCGTACTACGAAATACTCGTAATAGAAGTAGCGTTGCCCTTAACCCATTACTGTCCCACTGTTGGGCGCGAGTCTCCTTTCAGAGTGAGAGGCATTTAGTCCATAGTCCACCGCGCTGGCGAAGTGCGAATTGGTAGAGTACCTACACTTTAGAACTTTTTTAAAGAACTCGCGATGTTTTCGTTGACCGTTTAGCAAGTGATAATTGATTTATAATATGAATATAAAAATAACGGTTGCGTTCCTAGGATTTGAACCTAAGACTTTCTCATAGAGAGGCCAAGTTTCTGATGACTAGGTTTTCATTGCTAGGCTATCGCTCAGGGACGCTTGTCTCTACTACATTAAGGGCTGGGCGCAATTGTGGCTGCCTCACATCATGAGGTCAGTTCGTTCGTCAATACCCTGAGTGGCGAGTCATCTCGCGTATTTTCAGTAATATTACTGCAATTTAGGTAAACGCTAAGTCTGCCACACGAACGGTCCCTTATCTGTTTCTCATGTAAATCACAGTTGTGGCTGCCTGACACCATGAGGCCAGTTCGCTCGTCCGTACCCTGAGTGGCGAGTCATCTCGCGTATTTTCAGTTATATTACTGTAATCTACGTAAACTCTGAATCTGCCACAAGAACGGGCCCTTATCTGTTTCCCATGTACGATAATAAGACTAATAAGTAAGTAATTACAATTGTGGCTGCCTGACATCATGAGGTCAGTTCGCTCGTCCGTACCCTGAGTGGCGAGTCATCTTGCGTATTTTCTGTTATATTACTGTAATCTACGTAAACTCTAAGTCTGCTACAAGAACGGGCCCTTATCTGTTTCCCAAGTAGGGTAATATGTAATTGCAATTGTGGTTGCCTGACATCATGAGGTCAATTCGCTTGTCAGTACTCTGAGGCGAGTCATCTCGCGTATTTTCAGTAATATTACTGCAATCTACGTAAACGCCGCTGAGTCTGCCAGAAGAACGTGCGTTTTGGCTGTGTGCTGGATAGCAAAGATTTGGGTGGACGCAGATAGGCAAATCGGTACAATTTGATAGGTGCAACTAGTGAGTCTTAGGATTTTAGTTCCCAGATTTTTAGCCATTAGTAGCAGGGATTTCCCGGCATAATGTAATCCTGAAAATTTAATGGCATTTTTCAAATTCTTTTACCATTCATATTTATAGTAGATATAGAAGTAGCTAACGAGTTTGTAGTCCACATGAGGTAAGTGCCGCTCATGGATATATGTAATCAATCCCGATAAGATTAGGTTCCTACCTGCGGGCGACCTCGTTGCGTTGGTATGCCAGAGGACTAATTAAGAATACCTCAGATAAATATATCTCCCTTACTATACTCTTCAAAGGGTGTGGCTTAAAACCAGAACACAGCAGCACTTAAAACTGTTGTTATTTGGCAGAAATAAGTGTGGCGATGGTGCCTCCGGAGTCGAACTGCAAAGGGGTTTTCCACCTTAGTCTAGGTGTAGAGGGCCCATATTGATAGTTTCATGTAGTAGTAGAATCATGTTAGAGCAACACTTTTTCCGAATATCTGTTAGTTATATACTGAAATACAAGCTTTTAAAATGGTAAGCCTAGCTTTTATAATAATTATTAGTATTAGCGTAATTAGTTATAGTTTATTATGTTATTAATCATTAGTAGTTCTTACTGACTGTATGCGAACAATAGAAAACGATGAATAAAAGGTTACTCATAATAAATAACTTTTCATTACATCAAAAATCCACATCGTTACCTTTCTGAAAGTAGTATACTCTTTGCGCGTGTACAAACACCGTGCACTGCGCATGTGTGCGTGACGCCATAACCCGCGATTCTAACCTAAATTCGAATTTCGAGCTTCGCTTTCCGCGGACGCGCGCGCCCAGCCAGCGTTCACAATTTAAAAATAAAACATTTCGCCCATCGGCATTCCGTAACTATTCAATCAAGCGTCTATTATGTGCTCAAAACTGTGATCGGAAGGATAATGTTTAAAAATAGTGCGCTTAAATTGCCTAGTGCACCCGAAAGCGCTCGGTGACATACAGCGACCTCGGACCGCCAAGACAATTATTTTCGCGGTATTTTGTGCTATCACTTTTTTTTTATCCGCACAGCGTGCGTAGTGATGTAAGGCCAGTGTTTTTTTTGGATTGCAAACAGCCAGGTGAGTGAAATTCAGGGTGTTTTTCTAATGCCTAGGTGTGTCTATTCTTGTTATTTCTGTTTTATTGCCACACCCACTCTATTTTCCTATAAACGAATCGATTCATATGCTTTCGTAATTTATATAGCGCGGCCTAGATACGTTTTTTGAGATCAACACTTTTAATTTATTTGGACGTCTTACTACATGTCTGACTATATTTACGTCTTCTGAGGTAATCAAAAATAATAATTACGATAACGTACTTTAATTCTTAAAAAAACAGTATGAACCTACCATAGACAAAAGATCATAAAAATTTATGGTTGAAATAAATTTACTTTACTTTTTTATTTTGACATAACGTTCTAAAATTTTGTATCCGACCTTGTTGACGTCATACATTCCAATGCGATTCCAAAATTGGAATAATTTTGTAAATAACCGACTTTTCATTCCAGTATTACGTCAAACATGAATGAAAGTGTTTACGTTAGAGTTTCAATCTATTCCAAGTTTAAATTTTATTCAAAACATGCTATTAACGGCTTTATTACTGCCGAATAGGGGATATATTGCTGTAACGCGTACTTTTACGGCCCTAGTACCGAAATTGTCCTACTCTGTTAAAGTTTATAGCAAAAGGTAGGTGTGTTACGGAGTTTCTTTCACCGCTTCTTGTCCATAACAAAACACCTTGTGAAGTGATATTTTTATTTTATTTTTTGTACACCAACATAATGTACATTTATACAATTAAGGTACTACAAAACACATAAGGGGCTAGCTTAATGCCACTATACATAAAGGTGTAGACTACATGCAGGTTAAGTAAAAACAAACATAAAAGAAATTAAATATGATAGATATATAGAAGTTCAAAAAGTTCTGTACAGAATATACTTTGAATCAAACATTTTTGATTTAATATGATTTGAATATATGTAAATCAAAACATTAAAAATACGCTACAAAAAACGTTGTCTAGGCTTATAACTTGACACTAGGATTTCCTATGACATATAATTATATTATTTTCTTTATGCCGCCATCGTTGTCTTTCCTACGCCCGAAGGTTGACTGGCGGAGAATGCTATATAGCATTAAGTCCGCCTTTGTGCCTTTACATTTCTGTAAGGTCCATAAAGAATAAATAAATAAATATAAACAAACACACATTGTAGGTATACAGAAACCCAGACTATGACAATAATATAAAAACTATACAATTGGACTATATACAATCTAAATTAATTAAGATTTCACGTCGTCATGTTATAGAAGATAAAACCCTTTGTAATCGTTTTAAATATACAGATAAAAATTTAATAAATAATTTTTGTAACTAAAATACTACAAAAATGTAAACCTAAAAAAAAGTTAGATGTTATGATTATAATTGTATGTCCCCATCCCTAGAGTCATAACAATGTTTAGAATATTACTGTGCTTATGTGTAGATAACCTTACTAATAGAAAAAAATATGTTATTAATAATGTATTTTGTTTTCTTGAATATTTATCCTTATAAATATATTACTAAGTATTTGTGTCGTGATTAAATTGCGATCCCATTACAGAGCATCTGTTTTCACAATGAGAAAATTTATGTTGATATATTTTGTGTTTCAAACACTTGAAAACATTGAAACAATTTTGAGATAACATTCCGTAAGATTTCCTTATAATATTTTCATTAAACGCATTTAAATGAGTCATGGCTTTTGGAAATCAGAGAACCAAAGAGCGTAGGAGCTCTGGCGCAGAAATTCTTGTAAGCAGAAAAACCTCAAGTGGACTTACTAGCATTCGTCAATGATACGGTAACCCTAATGGCTATATTTGTATTAACGATTCTGTGGGGTGTGAATTAAAGTATAATATTTGACGCACAGTCAGCTTCAAAAGTAGATGAACAGATTAAGGTTTCAAATGACCCTTGGGTGTATGCACCCTTGTCCCTGTAGTTCCGGGACTAGAATAGGGCTACGGTATCTCCTGCCTGTCGTAAGAGGCGACTAAAAGGGGGCTTCCGGGGTTGCGGGCGGCAAGAGTGGGAGCTCGAACCGTCCAGTATGCTACCCCGGGAAGGACGACGGTATGTGTGGTCGCATACCGTCGTAATTACCAGATGTTGCGGGAGGAGCGAACGCTCCCCTAGGGCAGAGCCCGATTCGGGCATCGTGCTTGGAGGACTCCGGTTGTGTTCCGTTGGAGATCCCGGAGTTCTCCAACAAGCGCCGAGGACGGCCACCGGGGGGGTTTTAGTGCGGTAAAAATCCCACATAACCCGACGTCGCTCCCACGTCGTCGGGTACCTTTTGAAGGTTTCCCCCTCGAAAAGAAAAAAAAAAGGGTGTATGCACCCAAGTGTTCATAAATACCTGAACAACCCTTGCATCATAATTAGATGGATGTCATAAAGCTTCAAAATTAGATATTTACCGATATGTGCAAAATAGCTAACGTCACTAATATGTCATTGTTCAGCTACTTTTGACAATGTCGCGTTCATCTACTTTTGAAAGTTTACGACGTTCATCTAATTATGGTGCTAGTATTGTTCAGCTACTTGTGTATACGTATTAGCTGAGGTGTATACGTATTTTAGAAACCTTAACATGTTCATCTGCTTTTGGAATTGGCTGTACCTAAATAGATAGCGATTTTATCCTGATGCCGATACAATTTTATAAGGCACAAACCACGATTATTTAACTTTAATGTCGATCGTTTCTACTACTTTTTGGGACAGTGCATAGGAAAAGGTCTAAAGTTCATATTTAAGTTGTAAAATGTCGCAGAAGAAGGCTGTGGAGAGGGAAAGAGAGAAATCCTTAGAGCTTCCAATCCGCAGCCCGAAAACCGGGCGTAGGATACGGGACCGCTATACCCATTTTCTAACCCCCATAACAGAGGTATTGGCGTAGTCACGTCCTCCGTTTTTCAGACGTTTGTCAAAGAATCGGTTGGAGGTAATATTTTCGTCTCTAAAAATCGGACTTCGGATCGCGGATTCGGCGGACTTTCGCGGTCATATGTAGTTTAGAATAAAAAAAAAGAATATACAAAATATATTATATAGCGTAACCCACATCTGAGAAGATGCAAATGTGTCGTGTTTACCTGGCAACGTGGTCAAGGGCGGCTAATTTGGTACTCTAGTGACGTGGCGAGGAAGCTCTATCTGATCGTTTGTTGGTTCGCGGCAGAGCTTTTCTTTTCAATATAATAATGTCGTTAAACGTGATAAGTTTATGCAACAAAAGCAAGTATTGAGCCTAGGGGATGAAACAAGGCTTCTCAATCGTCGGGTCCGAGGTTCGAACCCAGCCAGGGATTTGGTTTAGATTAATAAAGAGTCACACGAAGATCGCTATACGTCATCAACTATTATTGTCCCACTGTTGGGCTAGGGTCTTCTCACAGACTGAGGGATTTAGACTATAGCCCACCGCGCCGACCAAAAGCGAATTGGTAGACTTCATATACCTTTCAGATGTTTTTTCGAACTCTCAGGAGTGCAAGTTTCCTCAGTATGTTATCCTTCACCGTTTAAGCAAGTGATAATCAATTTCTAATACGCACATTGAAAACTCAGAGTGCCTGGGATTTGAACCTTGGATCCTCGAATGATAAAACCTTTTCTTAACCACTGGCCATCACCACTTGCAGTCCGCCTGATGGTAAGGTTTCCGCCGTTGAAGGAAAACTTTCAACTTTAAACTTCAATTGAAAGCAAATGTAACATTACTTTTCACCCGACAAGTTTTATCAAAACTTTTCCTAACACATGTAGGTTCTATCAGTTTCTAGATAACAAAGATCGATATAACCTCCAATTACGATGTAACCTGATAAGGTATCGGCGAAGCGAAAACAAACTGCTATGACTATGACCGACTTTGAAATATATTGCAGGCAACGCTATCGTTATACGATACCTTATTAGTGGAGCTTTCGAATTGTTTGTACAATGTTTTTGTTGAAAGGATTACGCCTACAAAAGGATAAGTGTCTTTACACAAAGATGTGTGGGTGGTTTGTATGTAAATGGTTCCGGAGATACCATCAGATTTAAAGGTAGAACCCTCTGTGGTTCGACTCCGGCGGCACCACCGCCACACCCATTTCTCTTTCATAACAGCAGCGTTAAGCGCTGCTGTATTCTGGTTTGAAAATGTGGTAAGGGAGATATATTTTTCTGAGGCGTTTCAGCTTAGTCCTCAGGGATAGCGGCGTATTAGTGACCGACCTGAGGAAGGTAACTAATCTTATCTGAGATTGATTTCATATGCACATGGGGAGCAGTAACCACTTACTATCAGGTGGACTGCATGCTCGTCTGCAACTCCTATATCTTATATATAAAATTCTCGTGTCACACTTTATCGATTTTCACCAAATTTCATAGGTCTGAGAATCGGCTACTATCTATTTTTCATACCCCTAAGTGATAAGGGTTGTTCAGACTTAACATTTTTTATATGGTAACACAACGTTTGCCGGGTCAGCTAGTTATATATATAAAAGTGTCTAAGAAAGTCTTTAAACCAGATATTGGGAAATTTACGATTCTCCGACCCTATTAATCCGAACTTGCCCCAGTTAAAATAAGGTCAATAGACAAAAGGGTTAAAAGCTATTTCTAATCAAGTAAACTTGCTTAAGTATACATAAACTTGAAACGAATACTTCAGCCTGAGACTTCATACTCAGATAGCTTTTCCATTTTCTCTGTATAGATTTTTTTTACTACAGTGAAACTGAAACATGCAGAAATTGTTTTAATTACCGCAATTATACGTTGTAGAGGCATACTTTTCCGAGGTATTCCAGCTCAGTCCTCAGGGGTAGCGGCGCATGTGTGGCCAACTTGAGGTAGGAATCTAATCTTATGTGAGGTTGATTACTGATGTCCATGGGCGACAGTAGCCACTTACTATCAGGTGGACTGCATGCTTTTCTGCTACTCATATGTTATAAATAAACTAGCTGACCCGGCAAACGTTGTGTTATTAAAAAAATGCGAAAGTTTGTTTCTTTGTCACGTTTTCACGCCTTAACTATCAAAACGATTGTCATGAAATTTTGTACACACGTTGTCATGGGTCGAGAAAAGGACATAGGATAACTTTTATAAATAAAAAAGTACTGTTCAAGGGATAGATAAAAGCAACTATTGTCAGCGAGCGACGCCGCGGGTAAAAACCTAGTCAGTACCCTTACCATGAGTTTTCAAAACATCCCACAATTTTACGCTACATTTACTCAATCCATTATTCTGTTCCGTTTGCTTCAGTAGACTGAGTAAACGTAACGTTTTGTCTCCCTCACATGTTCGAAAAAAAGAGAGACAAAACAAAAAGCGCCATTTTATCAATTTAGACATTTAATGTTACGTTACTTTATTTTATTTTATTTTATTTTTATTTGGGAAACATACAATATTCAATACACACAGTAACTTTCACATAGACATAACAAAAATCAGCAAAGTTTCCACTTATATGTAATACATAAAGTTTGGAGAAGGTAATTAACATAATAAAATACAATACAAGTAAATAATAACTAAAAAGGTAAAATAATTCAAAATACATATGCAAGTAAATAATCACTAAAAAGTAAATTATTACATAATTACATAATACATTTTTCGAGGGTCTGTTTCAGTTCCCGCTTGTATGCGAGTATTGAACAGTTAAATATGTCCAATTCTTGTACATGTTTGTTGTAAAAGTTACAGGAACGATATATAAAATTATTACTTGTATATTTCTTTTTACACAACGGTACGTGAAACAAACTTCTACATCGAGATTGAATTCGGGGGCATCTCAAACCAATAGTGCTTAGCATGAAAGGGGATTCAATATAATTATTTAATATTTTGTATAAAAACATTTGGTCTCTCTCAATTCGTCTAAGTGTAAGGGGTGTTAGCACTGGCACATTGTTAAATCTAAACTTAAGATGTTTTAAATATAAATTAAAAACTCTGTCTAATCTGTTTACCTGATCCTTGTACTGCGGGTTCCATACGACAGCCCCATACTCAAGCAGAGGTCTGACGTATGAGTCAAATAGGTGCGAAAGTGTTGAACTTAATTTAAAATCTCGACTAATTCTTAAAACAAAACCAAGCATGCGGTGGGCTTTGGATATGATATAATTTAAATGTTCATTAAATGTCAGCTTGCTGTCCAAGATTATACCTAAGTCTTTGTTTTTACCCGACTGCCAAGGAAGGGTTATGTTTTTCGCGCGTATCTTGTATGTTTGTCTTTCTTTATTTGATCCGATCTAACAAACGGCTGGATGAATTTCAACAGGTAAGGTGTCATTATATTTGTCTCAATGACCCGAGTGTCCTTAGATAGGTGTTAGTAATAAAAAAACAAAATGGCGGATTTTTGGCGCGAAATAGTAACACATTTTAAAAAAAAAGTTAGCCGTACCTATCGAGTAGGGTATCAAATGAAAGGAAATTAAATGGAGATTATAAAAACATATTTGTATATATATAAAACACCAAGGTGACTGACTGACTGACTAACTAAATGACTTTTTCATTTTTCAGAAATCAACGTACAGCCTAAACCAAGGACTTTACACTTCTGAAATTTTGCACATAGGTTCTCTATATAGCGTGAATAAGTACTAAGAAAGGTCTTTTGGAAATTCTACCCTAAAGAGGGTAAAATAGGGTAAAACAGTTTTTTTGAAATCCTTTAATTTTGAAGCAACTACTATAAAATTTTGTATTTGGCTTTCTGGATAGGAACAAGGACGCACTTATTTATCGCCTGCCGAAAAATCAACCCCGTAGAGGGTAAAATAAGGGTTTAAAGTTCATTTGAACAATCGTCAATTTTGAAGCAAAGACTATGAAATTTTGAATCAGGCTTGTTAGATAAAAATAATGAAATTCTACTTCTAACGAGGTAAAATAATGACCGAAACTTTAATTTACTGAAGTTATATATTTTATAGACCGTAAATGGTGGATATTTTCGCGAAATACGAGTAGTAACACGTTTTAAAAAAAGTTAACCAAACCTATCGAGTAGGGTGTCAAAATACAGGAAATTAAGAGAAGATTACACATACGTTATATAATATATCTTACATATAAAATTCTCGTGTTAGTTACCGTACTCCTCCGTAACGGCTTCACCGATTTTCACCTAATTTTATATACATATTCAGTAGGTCTGAGAATCGGCCACTATCTATATTTTTTTACCCCTAAGTGATAAGGGTAAGTAATGTTCACCCTTAATTTTTTTTTATTTATTTGGCAACACAACGTTTGCAGGGTCAGCTAATATATATATATATACTCGTATATACACATCAAGATGACTGTCTGACTAAATGAGTGAGTTGCTGTACCAGAGATCGACGCAAAGGGAAACCGCTGAACTTAAGCGTGCTGGAATTTTACACATTTTTTAGGTTCTTTATATAGCGTAAATGAGCACTACGAGGATAAAATAGGATAATATTGTTTGAACATCTTTTGTTTTTGAAGCAGACACCTACTATGAAACTTTGTATGTGGCTTTCTGGATAAAAATAACGAAATGCCTATTTCACTGCTTTTGGAAATTCTACTTCAGCCTTTTTGGTGCAGTCGGGTTTTTGATTTTTTTAATTAATTACTTGTTAGTTACACGAGTTACAGAGACATGGTTGATGTTATATTCAAATTTTACATAATTTCGATTTCTGGTAAAAGTTATTATGTTGCACTTCTTAACATTTAGCTCCAAATAGTTATTTTTACAATATATTATAAATTTATTCAGGTCATTTTGTAACTTAATGCAGTCAGAGAGATTCTTAATTTTTTTTAAAAATTTCATGTCGTCTGCATACAATAAAATATTGGAATGATTAAATACGTTGATTATGTCATTAATAAATAAATTAAAAAGGAGAGGAGCAAGATGTGAGCCCTGAGGCAAACCGGATGAGACAGGAAGAAAAGATGAACAAAACCCTTTAATTGCCACGGCTTGGCTTCGCTCGCGCAGATACGAAGCAATCCAGCGTAGGAGATCTCCGTGTATACCGATTGATTCCAATTTGCGTACCAAGACCGAGTGTCTGACTTTATCGAATGCCTTCGAGTAATCGGTATATATAGCATCCATCTGAAAACCACTTTCCATGGCGGAGGTAACTAGATGCACAAATTCACACACATTGCTCTCTGTTGATTTTTTACTTATAAATCCATGCTGTTGATCAATAATTATAGGCTTTAAAATTGGATAGATACTGTCATATATAATCTTTTCAAACAATTTTGCTATTGAATTAAGTTTTGAAATAGGTCTATAATTTGCAATGTTTTGTTTATCACCATTTTTATATAACGGAGTTACATAAGATTGTTTCCAAACCTGAGGCATCTTGCCGGTCTTTAAAGATAAATCGAACAGGATGAACAAAGGTAAAGATAAGGTTTTGTGACATTTTTTTAGAAAGATTGGTGGTAAATTATCTGGGCCTGATCCCTTGTTTATGTCTAAGTCCTTTAAATACTTATCTACAGTCTCTACTGAAAATTGAATGGAGCTAATGAGTGTACAAGTAGAAATGGTATTGCAATCGGACATCTGCGTGGCGTCTAAATCAGATTCAAAGACAGAGTGAAAGCATTTGTTGAATAACTCACAAATCTCTTGTGTGTCGTTAGATGACACATTATTTAAAGTCATTTTTGCTGGCAAACCTGAGCAAGCCTTTTTAGATTTAACGAAAGACCAAAAAAATTTACTATTACGTTTAATATTAGACTCTGCCTTGAAAATGAAATTGTCATAACACATTTGCTGTACACGCTTTTCCCGTTCACGTAATAATTGAAACGTAACATAATCGCTATTTCTAATCTAAACGTAACATAATCGTTACTGACACTATAGTTCTGATACAATCCGCTAGGGGCGCTGATTGGAAATTGTATGGGCAAATACGTAAACAAATACCAAAACAATCATGTTTGTCAAAACGTAAAAACTCATGGTAAGGGTGAAATGAAATGAAATATATTTATTTTGTATAGGCCAACGGCGGCACATACAAATTGTCAGTTACAATATTTTCTTAAACTGCTACCGGATCGGAACGCGACCTCTACTGAGAAGATCCGGTAAGAAACTCAGTGGGTTTGTCGTTTTAAATTTTAAAAATAATTATTCTGTTTTTCATTTTTTTTAAATGCCATTATTTTTACATATAATTAATAAAGCATTAGCTCCAGTATCTTGCACAGCAGAATCTTGCAGTAGTTGGTACAGATATACAAACTAATACCTGATTCTTTTATTATGCCATTCGAGACTTCAAAGTTTAATAAACAGTTTAGCTTCTACACAACGTCAGAACACGATACTATCAGGTTAGCTCTTGTGTTGACCTATTTTTAACTAGATCTAACACTAGACTCATCGAGAATGTTTGTTTGCTTATTTGCAAAACAGACAGACCGGTGTACGTATTGGATTTTATGTAGCGACTGTGACGTAGATCAACCATAACTTTACGCTTACGAGTATGGTTCATGATAATGTAATGGAGTTGTTGTCTAGATTTTTTGTTCGTCAATGGAAGTACTCAACGAGCATGCAGTTCACCTCTTAATTTCTTACGTGAAGCATTTTCTTTCCCTCTAAGGGTGTGGTTGGCAGATCATTTTTGAGGCGACCGTTTTACCCTTCAGGGGTGGCAATGTATTATCTTTAAGTATTTTTTATAATACAGGAGTAGCAGACGAGCATGCAATCCACCTGATGGTAAGTATTTACTGCCGCCCATGAACATCTGTAATCAACCCCTGATAGGATTAGATATTCCTACCTGAGGTCGGCTGCAGATGCGCCGCTACCCCTGACGACTAAGCTAAGTAAAAGTATGTCTCCCTTACCACACCCTTCAAACCAGAACACAGCAGCCCTTAACGCTGCTGTTATAAGGCAGAAATAGGTGTGGCGGTTCTACCAAACCACAAAGGGTTCTACAACCTTCAAAATATAGAATCTATGTTCATCATCTATCATATAGAAGTCCACATGGAATTGGTCAGGTTGACTGCAAGGTCATTTACGATTTACAGCTTATGACAAAATCTTCTCTAGTCGAACCATACTCGTTCTAATATCTTTCAGACCCTCTTTCTCTGGAGGAGACTGGTGGCTAGAAACAATATAGGGTTGACCATGAAGAGATTATATAAGATGGATAGTCTTCTTGTTAAGATCTATATTGGTCACCAACGTAGCTAAGCGCGCTGACTATGGCAAATATTCTCTAGACTGACCTATTTTACCGTAGTGGATTTTTGAGAGCCTATGGTTGGAGATCTCTATATAATTCGATTACGGTATTTCCTGCCTTTATTTACTCGTAATAGCACAGCCGCATAAGTCGCTCGAGCCGTGTAACGCAAGAACCGTATAAGCCACGAGAGCCGCGTAAGTCGCGTAAGCCGCGAGAGCCGTAAGTCGTAAGCCGCAAGCACCATAACCGGAATGCAACGTGCATGAACCCGCTCTATAAATACATAAATTGCTCTTATGACCTGATTTAATCAGTTTATGGTTCGGAAATTGAAAGCGGAACTCGAGTAGGTAACTTTACCTATTTTTGTCTTATAGTGGTGTACGCTGTGTTGTGATTTAAAGGGTAAAATGCAGTGATAGCCTAGTGGTTAAGAAACTCGGCCTCTCGATCGAGGGGTCCGAGGTTCAAATCCCAGGCACACAACTTTGATTTATCGAAATTATGTGCGTATTAGAAATTACAAATTAATTATTACTTGCTTAAACGGTGAAGGAAAACAAAGTGAAGAAATCTGCGTACCTGAGAGATTTATAAAAAAAACATCTCAAAGGTATGTAAAATGACAGCGCGGTGGACTATGGCCTAATCCTTCTCATTCTGAGAGGAGACCCGTGCCCAGCAGTAGGACAGTAATGGGTTGATGATGATGAAGCTAGGGATAATATACAAGGTGCGTTCCAAATTTGTCTTTGTGATAATAATAATTGTGTAATTGATAGGTCATAAATTAGTGCAATGGGAGCCTAAAAAAGAGAATAAAGAATAACTAATAACTCTTACAAGAGTTCCGGAGTTCAACTCCCAGTCACGCAAGAGTATTTTTTCTAATTTACTAATTAATTTTAGGTTAATTTTAAAGTTTTAATGGTAAATGATCACATTGTGAGGAAATCTTATGCAGATATATTATTTTTTTTGTAGAATACCTACACTTAAAAATGTCAAAGGTATATTCATTTATTTATTTTATTGATCTACTTAGAACGGCCGAGGCCACTTACACTAACTAGACAGATCTAACATACAGACATCTCACATAACTCCAAGTACACTGACATGATCAGCTTCCAGTCATCAGCTAGCACATCGCAGTTCGGATAACTGCCATATAATATGAAGTCTGCCAATCCCTACTGGGCTATCTTGAAGGACGATGACTTAATAACTTCTCATTCTGAGATTAGACTCTTGTCATAGAACAAGATATTTAACTACAAGATCAAAATAAAGTTCATGACTACTAGTCAATAAATTTTGAAATTCCTTCAGTTCTTTAAGAGAATACTTGAAACAAACAAACAAACAAACATACCATATTATTATTTATGTTTAATAACATTCCTGTAATAATAAAACCTTTATCATCACGAGGCTTAACCAAGAAAGATGAAAGGAAAGCCGAGTGGCAATGAAACGCAAGTCCAAATATAATACCGTATGTTTTATTGTAATGGTAGATGTATTTATCGTGAATTGCAGGCTGGTCGATACAGATAACATTACTTTACAATGTTTTTAGGGTTCACTTAACACTACACTGCGATACTAATTTACAAATTTCAAATCCTAGGCACGCACCTCTGATTATTCAAAGTTATGTGCGTATTAAAAATTAATTATCACTTGCTTAAAAGGGTGCAGAAAAACATTGTGAGGACTATGGCCGAATCGTTCTCGTTCTGAGAGGAGACCCGTACCCAGCAGTGGGACAATAATGGGTTGATGAGGAATTTAAAAATTATGAACATTTATTTGTTACGGAACTCTCCGTATAAACGTTAGTCCTAAATATAACCCCGTATGTTTTATTGTAATGGTAGATGTATTTATCGTGGATTGATACAGATAAAATTATCTTACAGTGTTTTTAGGGTTCCGTACGCAAAAGGTAAAAACGCCATTACTAAGCCTCCACTGTTTGTCCGTCTGTCTGTCTCGCTCTATGTTTTAACCGTAAGAGACAGACATTTGATTTTTTTACTGAGTGTCCAGTAATACTGCTATTGCCGCTATAAAAACAAACAATAACAATAAAATAGAAGTAAAAGAGGGCCCTGTACAAGAAATCGGTATTTTTCGTACTACGTATTAACAAAATAAACATATACTGAAAATTAATAAAAAAATAAACTATGTGGAATGAACTTCCTTCTGAGGTATTTCCTCAGGACTACGACATGGGGTTCTTCAAGAGGGGTGTAAAAGAGCTCTCCTTCAAAGCCGGCGTTGCATTGGCAGTTCCTCTGATGTTGCAAATGTCCATAGGTGCTTTCCAGGTAGCCCGTCAGCCTTATCGTTAGGTTAAATATATAATATCCCTGTAGTCCCGGGATTAGAATAGGGCTACGGTATCCCCTGCCTGTCGTAAGAGGCGACTAAAAGGGGACTTCCGGGGTTGCGGGCGTCAAGATTGAAGGCGGGAGGTCGATCTGTCCAGCAAGCAACTCCGGGAAGGACGGCGGTATATATGGTCGCATACCGTCGTAAACACCAGACGATGTGGTGAGTCCTGAAGCTCACCTAGGAGGAGCCCGAAGGGGCAACGCGTTCAGAGGACTCCGGTTGCGATCCGTAGGAGATCCCGGTGTCCTCTTGGCAAAGCTGAGGACGGCCACCGGGGGGGTTTAAGTGCGGTAAGAATCCCACATAACCCTGTGTTGCTCCTACGACACCGGGTACCTTTTGAAGGTTTCCCTCTCGTAAAAAAAAGGTTAAATATATAATAAAAAACTTGTTGGTACAGAATCCTCCATGTTAATACTAGTCTAAATATAACCCATTTCTGTTCTATTAGAATGGTATGGAATGTATATTTATAGCTTATTGTGGTTTGCAATTGCGGCTTGGTAAAGACTTTAGTATCACTTTAGTATCACAAAAAAGGATGTTGGTTAAGAACATATAGTTATAAAGTCGTGATGTGAAGTGAAAAGTTCTCCTGATTTTTTTTTTATTTTCCAACTTAGTCACGTATGTATTGCTCAATATCACCTGAATTGTCCCAGTGCCTAGCGATTTTGGGTAAAATTGAAATATTTTTCTTGACAAAAACTAAAAAAAATAATTGGACGGCAACCCTTTTGACTAATTGCTGGGTACACAACCTGTGTTCAAAAGTTTCCCATTTTTCAATTTGGAACTAACCATTCCCATTCTCAAAAAGTTCATTTAATTTGTTTGAACTGTTTCCTAATTGGATCTCATGATTTTTATTATAGGTATATTAGACGAGCTACGCCCCGTGCTTGCACTCGTGTTATGCTCGAGATGTGTCAAGGGTTTTAATTGTTATGCGCGGAATCCTTATTACTTTCTTAAATAAAGGCAGCCAAAGTTATTATTTATAATATCAGCCAACTGCTATTAAAAGTCTTGTCAAAATCAGTCCAGCCGCTTCAGAAATAAACCGGAGAAAAAAAGGTAAAAAATAATAACTGTTTTTCTTCTACATCATATACACGTAAGTATAGTCCACAGCAAACTGCTAGTCCACTCTGAAGTTGTTGCGAGCAGGTGTAGTCGTACAATTTGCTATGGCAACGCGATTCATTTCTATATTCAGAGCGGACTAGCAGTTTTACGACTATGCTTTCATATGCACTTAGTAACAAGCTATTTTGAAATAACAAACACAATTTTACTCATTTGTATAGATATAGCAAAGCCGGCGCCTTCATTCACTAGGGTGCATTACCCCGAAATGCCGCCCAAGGGGAACATGGGGTGATAAGGGTTCATTAACATTAGCTCCGTAATAATAGAGCGTTCTGTTTTGTCTGTACGCTTAATAAAGGAGGTTAATTCGAAGCGTATTTTTAGAGCTTTTAGGTGGTGAGGAGATTGGGGTTAGGTGGTCACTGCTCCTCCAATTGAAATTTCAATTTGGTTTTCATAGGAAAATATTTTGCGGAAATCTGGCAAGAAATTGAATTTCAATTAAGCAGCTCTGGAAAAAAGTTGAAAAGGTTCAGTCGTTCTTGTATGGAATTTTCCTACTCCCTAAAAGGTGGCGTGGGGTAAAGTGGGCCATGCACAATTTATGTTGCATACTAGTTTACATTTATGAAATTAGATAAATAATTATAATGTTTGTTTTATAAATAACAGAATATTAAAATACATAAAACATCGACTGCTTATGTCAAACAAAAACTAAAATACTATTTATGATTACTATAAAAATATTCTCGACTTTGAAAAATGCCCTTCAAAATATTCATGACTTTGAAAATCGCCCTTGTTGGGACAGATCAAATTATTTTTCATCTGAATGCGTTCATATACTTTGTCGCTCAGAAATTTTGTATTCATAATCCAAAGTTTATGAATATATATTATGGCGGGACAATTGCTCTCATACATATTAAATATCATTGCATAGATAGTAAATACTACATTGAATGTATGTACGTGAGGGAAATGTGAACGATATGGTTGATCTACATGGTATTCGTAGCTCTGTGGCGCAGATCGTAAGCGTCAGCACGTTTGCCAAACCTACGCAAATTCGAACATGTGGATAGAGCGCTTGACTTGGTTTGTGTAAATTTGCAAGCGCTTGTAGCATTTTTTGCTTGTAACTTGTAATGTTCGTTGAAGTTAAACGTTTGTCGAGGTTTTGCGGTAAACTCCAAACATCATAGTGTCTTAGAAAGAATATTAGATTAGAGAATATCTGACACTGGTTGGTTCCTAAGTCAACAGCAGTTATCCCTGTTGTTCCGGGACAAGAATAGGGCTACGGTATCCCCTGCCTGTCGCAAGAGGCGACTAAAAGGGGGCTTCTGGGGTCGCGGGTGGCAAGAGTGGAAGCTCGAACCACCCGGTCGACGGCCCCGGAAAGGACGGCGGTATGTGTGGTCGTATACCGTCGTACGCACGAGACGGTGTGACGAGCGTCAAGCTTATCTGGGCAGAACCCGACGGGGTAACGCTCTAAGAGGACACCGGTTGCGTTCCTTTGGAGATCCCGGAGTCCTCTACGCAGCGCCGAGGAAGGCCACCGAACGGGGTTTAGTGCGGTAAGAGTCCCACATAACCCTGTGTCGCTCCCACGGCATCGGATACCTTTTGAAGGTTTCCCCCTCGTAAACAAACAAAAAAAAAGGGGTAGCGGCGCATCCGTGGCCGACCTCAGGTAGGAATATGTAATCCTATCTGGGGTTGATTACAGATGTCCATGGGCGACAGTAGCCACTTACCATCAGGTGGACTGCATGCTCGTCTGCTACTCCTATGTATAAAAAAACCCTCCTTGACTAACTAAACTAGATCTAATACCTGCTAGCGTTACTGTGAAGTCACTTTTCCAGAATACAGCGTATTTCACCGCTAGTTTTAGAAAAAAATCTATCTTTCTACACAGTGTATCAACCTTTCCCATATGTTTGTCCTATCGATTTGTCAGAGGGTAAACAAGATTGCTTTTAAACCGAGCGACGATCTGTTGCCACGCTGTGTACGGCCATTACACAGCGTGATGTCTTTATATAAAGGATTTAAAAAGGACAGAAAATATTCTTCATATGATACTCGTGGTTCGTCATATATTTTTTGTGTGTTATAGAAATACTATTTTAATAAGCTACGGAAGCGAAAGTTCATAAATGGAGATCGCTGATAGAGTTTGTGATTTTTTGTAATCTAGGCCAAATATATGAATCGAAAGCTAGAGTCAGTATCGACCATAGGACTATAGATTAGACTATTTTTTTATGCTGTTTGTTTGAGTGTATTTTTTTGTGCTGTTTTCGTAAAAAGTAACCCGAGTAGTAAAGGAGTTCCAGTTCCGTTCAGGACCGCGTCACAAAGATAAACTCACATTATTGCCGAGCAGGCAACACACTTATTCAGTCAAAGCTTTTACGGAAGAGCACCAAATATATATAATAAAATACCAGATGATATTCGAAATTGCAAGGATATCCATGCGTTTAAAAATAAACTAAAAACATATCTAACTAATAAATGCTACTATAGTTTAAAATCCTTTTCGAGCGATAAAAATAAGTAAACAAGGTTGCTTTTAAATCGAGCGACGATCTGTTGCCACGCTGTGTACGGCCATTACACAGCGTGATGTCTTTATACGAAGGATTTAAAAAGGACAAAAAATATTCTTATGATACCCGTGGTTCGTCATATATATTTTTTGTGTGTTATAGAAATACTATTTTAATAATTGCTGGTACTTTCGCTTCCGAGATCGCTGATAGAGTTTGTGATTTTTTGTAATCTATGCCAAAAATATGAATCGAAAGCTAGACAGTATGGTTCGACCATAGGACTATAGATTCTTTTTTTTATAATATGGGAGTAGCAGACGAGCATGCAGTCCACCTGATGGTAAGTGACTACTGCCGCCCATGGACATCTGTTATCAACCCCAGATAGGATTAGATAGCTATCTGAGGTCGGCTAGATGCACCGCTAGCCCTGAGGCATAAGCTGAAATATCTCGAAAAAGTATTTCTCCCTTACCACACCTTTTAAACTAGAACACATCAGAGCTTAACACTGTTATAGGGCAGAAATAGGGTGTGGCGGTGGTGCTGGAGTCGAACCACTGACAGTTCTATCACCTTTAAGACTGTTCAATCATTTTTCTAGAACATAGCTGATTCGTATTTCAGCTAGATTATCAAAATAATCTAAATATCTTTCTACTCAGCCAGTATCTTTCATATATGCTTATACGAAGGATTTAAAAAGGACAGAAAATATTCTTATGATACTCGTGGTTCGTCATATATATTTTTGTGTGTTATAGAAATATTATGTAAAAGCTACGGAATATTTTATCATATAGAATAGCAGATGAGCATGCAGTCCACCTGATGTTATGTAGCTACTGTCCAGATAAGATCAGATATTCCTACCTGAGGTCGGCCACAGAAGCACCGCTACCCTTGAGGTCTAAGCTGGAACGCCTCGGAAAAGTATGTCTCCCTTACCACACAGTAGCGCTTAACACTGCTGTTAATAGGCAAATAGGGGTGGTTATGGTGCCGCTGGAGTCGGACCACTGAGAGTCCTACCACCGTAATTTCATAGCAGTGACCACGATGCTCATATTCTTCTTCTACTCGTATTCTGCAAAAACAGAATTCTTCTATAGCTGAACATGAGCTTTTTCCGTAGCTTTTAAGTTTGTAACTAACATGGAAAGTACCCCGCTGGGTATGGGATCCATTACCCAACGTGACGTCTGCTGAAACACATCCTTTGTCTACGGATACAATGTAAGTCTAGACAATAGGGGACAAGCTTACAAAGCTCTCGATAGGATACAGTTTCATAAACATCACTTTAAAATAGGATACATGTGGTATATTGGAATACGAGCTGGTATGACGTCATCAAATAGGTATTATATAAGGCGCTATTAATATAAGGAAATTACGTGTAGTTAACTAAACACATTTTATTTCACTCACTATAAAGGACATTAATGATTTTAATGATTAAATACTAGAGTTCTTTATAATATACGAGCTTTTGCCTGCGGCTTCGCTCGCGTTACGAAGTAATATTATTAACTAAGAAGAAGAAGATTTATACAAACTTTCATCCCCTATATCCCCTTGGGGGTAGAATTGATCAAAATCCTTTCTTAGCGGATGCCTACGTCATAACATCTACTTGCATGCCAAATTTCAGCCCGATCCGTCCAGTGGTTTGGGCTGTGCGTTGATAGATCACTATGTCAGTCAGTCACCTTTGAGCTATATATATTTAGAAGATGATGAAGAGTTCTTTAGACTGGTTTTGACTTTTAAAGGTGGTAGAACCCTCTGTGGTTTGACTCCGGCGGCACTACAGCTACATTTGTTTCTGCCTCATAACAGTGTTAAGCTCTGCTGTGTTCTGGTTTGAAGGATGTGGTAAGGGAGACATATTTTTCTGAGGCGTTCCAGCTTTGTCCTCAGGGGTAGCGGCGCGTCTGTAGCCGACCTCAAGTAGAAATCTAATCTTACCTGAGGTTGATTGCAGATGTCCATGCGCGACAGTAGCCACTTACCATCACATGGACTGCATAGTCGTCTGCTACTATTATTTTATATAGAAAAAATGTGAGCCGTCACGGGACGCCTGGCAGATGTGAAACATCGACATTATTTTGTAAAAGTAATATGCAGAAAGGAACATATTGTGATAGGAACTAAATATGACATAATGATAAAATAAAATATTACGATTTTTTTCCAGGTAACGATGACTATTTATTGAATAAAAATTTATTTTCATTAAGTACAAAAATTTACGAATTTATTTCAAATCGTGACTACTTAATTCGTTTAATCAGTGACTTCGGTAACTACTGCATATAGACTGTATATATATACCATCGTATAGCGTGGCGACGCGTCGCCACGGTTTTACGTGCGGCTATAGATGTTTCACATCAAAAAACTATTTTGTTTCCCATAATTAAAGACTTGAGCCCTACTCTAATATACTGCGGATATGTAATATAAAACTTACATCTCAGCCATAAGGAATTATGTTGCCTATAAATCATAAGTACTTAACACAAATATACTTTATAGGCACTTACAAGTAATCCGTTAAGCTGTAAACGCAGGTTATAATACCCAATGTAATCTATCTTTTATCTATTACGTAGTAAATATTGAGTAGAACTTTCTGTCTGTCCGTCCTATAATCGTTAAAGCGGATGGATGGATCGAAGAACATTTTTGGTATCGTGAATAATCTTGCAAGCTCAAAGGCTTGAAATAATTTTGAAATTGCAAACAGATTTCTATTTCCTGTCTATAGTCCGCTCTGAGTATAAAAAGAATCGCATCACCACAGCAAATTGTATGACTACACCTGCTCGCAACAACTTCAGAGCGGACAAGCAGTTAAACAAAATAATTTAATTTTAAAATATAAATTTGATAGTTTTGACAACCCTATTATACCGAAAGTTTATGGTTCTATGCTAAATAGTTCTCATCTAATAACATGTATACTTAAAATTACATAGTTCCATTTAAATCCTTTCGATTCCTATTCTGAAAAGATCTCAATTTTTTTAATTTTTGACGTGTATTCAATTTTTCACGTAGAGATTCTAATTTTTTAATTTGTTATGTACTTAATATATTGTTAATTTGTCTATCCAAAATGGTTATTTAAATCTTTATGAGAATATTTACGTTTGTTCACAGATGCGCTCACAAATAAAGTTATGAGTTGTGACGTCACTACACTATGTAGATCACACATGTTTGCTATAATATTGATGTCTTAGTTGGTAATGAACTCATCTAAGGTTTGATTGTTTATAATCTAGAGTAGTGATAGGTTAAATTTTTATTTAAGTCTATTTCTATTTTGAGTAGAATGTAGTTACTTCAAAATATATAGAACATCGTAATTGGCCGTAAGTGTTATTGTATAATACTGAACAGGGTTTATATCTTGATTAAGCGGAATATAACTTGATCGCCGACTTCAGTATTAAATAATTAACCAACATTTGTTTAAATTATTTCTTACATTTAATAACGTAAAAATTGTTATTGTCTAATTTTATTTTTTTAAGTCCGAAAGTTAATAGTATAGAAAATAGGGTAGAAAAAAATCTGGGGGGACGGGAAGTATAAAGGTATCCAGTTAAACCCAACTACAAACGCAATATTGCAGTTAACTTTCACAAGAAAAAGCCGATTACTCACTGTCTAAAACTAAACAAAACAGACTAAACATTCGTAGCTATAACATACCGACATGCGAATACCAAAACAATTACTGCGTCAATTTCTTACGTCCGTAATTATTCGTTCTTTATCGCTTGTCGTAAAAGTATGCAAATTACGCGTAATAGTCGGCTGAAGCTCCGAAAACAATTTTATGGCGTTGTACGTAAAAATATTGCTTTGTGATCCCACGTTAGATGTGCATTGTGCAGTTCAAAGGTACTAAAGGTAATAGATGTACGAGCCAAAAATGCTAGATTATTAGGCGGAAGCTAGGTCGTATCTAAGACTGTTCCTGTAGTCCCGGGACTAGAATAGGGCTACGGTATCCCCTGCCTGTCGTAAGAGGCGACTAAAAGGGGGTTCGGGGTTGTAGGCGGCAAGAGTGGGAGCTCGAACCGTCCAGCAAGCGACCCCGGGAAGGACGGCGGTATGTGTGGTCCGTCGGAGATCCCGGAGTTCTCCAACAAGCGTTGAGGACGGCCACCGGGGGCATTTTAGTGCGGTAAAAATCCCACATAACCCGGCGTCGCTCCCACGCCGTCGGGTACCTTTTGAAGGTATTCCCATCGTGAACAAAAAAAAAGAAATTGTATATAAAGTTGATCAGACTTCTAGCATTATTTCCTACTAAGTATAGACAAAGCTAAAAATGCTCGATTTGTAGGCGGAAGCTTAGGCAGTATTAGAGGGGCCAGGCTCCTAGCACTAGTTCCTCTTCAGCGTTGGCGAGAAATCCAATAGGTGAACCGTTATTTTTTGCTGACAAATTTTATAGACAATTTTTTTATTCCCTCCCCCCTTTCAAGGTTTTATCCAAGGAGGGCAGGTAACCCAAAGATTTAAAAAATCCTCTTACATATTGGATTTACAGTTTAGGAGAATGCAAATACCACTGATTTTACACTAGCTGATTATGTTGGGCAATAATAGGTGAGGTACTTCCGATGTTAAATCACAAGTACTTCTACCACCTTATAAACAAAAATATTGCTACATTGAGACATATTTAATCAATTATTTCTTTCTAGGCAAAAATGTCAGCAGAGGCCCAAGCGGAGGCCACGACACCAGACGCGGAGGCCCCGGACACAGGCCAAGCTGCTCAGCCCGCGGCGAAGAAGAAGGAGAGGCCACGGGGCAAGCCTCAGCCTGTGAAGCCGAAGCGAAGTTTACTCTGCCTTGGGTTGAAGAACCCGCTTAGGAAACTGTGTTATGATATCGTTGAGTGGAAGTATCCTTTGAAACTAAAAGACGAAGATGGAATGCTTATTTGTCACATTTGTACACTTTAGGTTACGGGTTACTAATTGAAAACGATTGTTTAGAAATAGTAAAATTAATTCTTCTTCGATACAGCAATTTGCAAGGGCACTAAGTAACAATATACTACTTTTAGCATCAGAAGTGGAAAATTATTACAAAAAATAATAAAAAATAACAATTTAAGTAAAAATTAAATCAAATAAGATCAACGTAAAATCGACACAAATAAATAACGAAACCAAATACTGCAAACTTCAAAGGAATTACATAACAAATAAAGAAAAAATAGAAACAAAAATGGCTTACATGACCTTAATAACGATCTACACTGATTTTCCCATACGTCCGTACAGTCCAGCGCTCACGAGCAAAATGCCCTATTAATGCTGAGTACCCTCGTTATATAGCCCATCGCCAGGTAGTTGATGACGTTGCATGCGAACTCCTTACACTACATTATAGACCGAGGCCATAGATACAAAAATTAAAAAAAGCGCTTTCTACATTCACAGCCCCACACTAGGATTCCCTGTGTCGTGGGTGCTATGGACACACACAGAGACAAATACACAAACACCCAGACCCAGAAACAGAAATCTAAATTCATCATTTAGAAATCTGTCTGGCCGGGGATCGAATCCGGGACCTCTGCGCGTCAGACCGGCATGGTGACCGCTCCGCCACGCGGGTCGTCAAAGATAGTGTTGCTACCTATTATAAAATATATAGACTTTATTATTTCTAATAGCTTAATATTTTTTTGGAGTAGGCATAGATTAGTAAAGATTACTCACTCCTAACAAGAAAATGTACCCAGTTTTGAGAATTGAAATAGTTGCGTAAAAAGTTTTGCCATGTTCCGTGCTAAAATGTCCCTAAAATATTTGAAATAATTATTTATTTATTACGTAAATTACGTAATTATTACGTAAATTAGTTATTTATTCGTAAATTTTGTCTAAAAATGTTTTTATTTGTCAAGAATTCAAAAAAAGAACTTACTAAAATAAGCCTTTTCTGGCTTCATTCAATTTCAAGGCGGCGAAGTATCTTTACTATCGCACGTTGTCCCCGCGATGGACTATGACACATTCACACATTGTGACTCTGATGATTAAGCACACTCACTCACTCACTATGTAATATTCATACTCTGTCAGAAGGCTCGTGCCCAGTAGAGAGACCTTCATAGGTCGATGGCGATAGATGTAGGGAACCAAGGTGTAATGCTGCTTAAGTATATTTATACTTAATTATTACTTAAGATGAAGTATTTCGTGTAAGCGTCTTGACAATGCTAGGCAGAGATAGGTGTGGTGATGGCATCCTGTGACAGTTTAGCTAATAAGGATTTTCACCATCATCATCATCAACCCATTAACATCCCACTGCTGGGCACGGGTCTCCTCTCATAATGAGAACGATTAGGCCATAGTCCACCGCGCTGGCCAAGTGCGTATTGGTAGACTTCTCATACCTTTGAGATATATATTTTTTTTATAAATCTCTCAGGTATGCAGGTTTCCTCACGATGTTTTCCTTCACCGTTTAGCAAGTGATAATTAATTTCTAATACGCACATAACTTTGAAAAATCAGAGGTGCGTGCCTGGGATTTGAACCTCGGACCCCTCGATCGAGAGGACGAGTTTCTTAACCACTAGGCTATCACTGCCTCTATAAGGATTTTACCATCTTGCAATAGTACCATTTGCGAACAGCCGGTCTAAATGCCACTATGTAGATGACCGTCTGCATAATATTTTTCCATAACATTCTGTAGCCAAAACTAATAAGTTAAATTTAACCGTCATACGAAAAATGGAGGAGTGGAGTAATGAGTTCTGTAATATGTGTAAAATTAATCATTTTTATTTGCCACATATCTTCTATAATATATGAGTACGCTTTATCATAATGGATCTTGGTATGAAATAACTTTTTCAAGGAAACGTCCAAAGTAAATATTATGTTTTGTAAGCACATTCGCGTAGTCAGGATAGAAATTAGTTCTTACAAACAGTAGTAAACATTTTCTGTTATAATTCTGCTAGCTTCGCGTGACTCAACTATTTTTGGAGTTTACTCCTTAAGAAACGATTTGAGTTATAAGGTCCGGTACGGAAATTTTATGAGGAGTAAAATCAAGTGTAACACGAAAAGTTGAGGCGTTACGTAGAAAGAGACAAACATATATATCCACACTTTACGCGCAACACCAGTGAAGTCACTGAATAGAAATGTCATAATTTTTTTTTTTATAAAATTGGATTCAAGATGAAGATATTCAGTCCACGTGGTGGTGGATGGTATATGGTCACTGCATGGATATTTGTAACCAATTATATATACATCAGGAGTTTTACCTGAGGTCAAATATAAATATGTTGCCATTCATGAGGACTAAAATGCTTCTTAAGTAAGTCTGCCGGCATCAACATGGAATTGCAAAAACCTGCTTAACTCTAGAAATGATTAGGCCGGTGGTACCTTCCTGGTCGAACCATACTGGTTACACTTCCTGGCATTGGCATGGCGAACTCTGCTCTAAAGTTAAGCATCTTCCACCACGCTGATGAGTGAGAGTCAGAAAACAAGTCAAATAGGTACATTTTAAAAGTATTCTTCTATTGCAAATAGTAATGTCCTAAATATATATCAGACCCTTCGAATATATGATATTGACGACTATATTCGCAAACTGTATAGCTTTAGCTGTGTTCACACCTTATCCGTCCGGAGACACGAATAATACGAATCAGATATTGGTAAGTGATATAAGATATACCTTTCCCCATATATCAATATAGACTAGCAAGGAAATCTATCTAATGTTTTGATTAAAAGAGATCGAAAATTGATAGTAAGCAGAAATTGACAAGTGTCGGTATTTGTTCCCCAATTTTTTTTTATATAGATTACATTACTAAATTGATCGAATAGACCCAACACTTCCTAGAAGCTTGCTAGAAGAATGACTCGTCAAAGTCAGCAGATGAAAACATAGGTAGCGGATACTGACATCCATAGACATCTGCAATCAACCCCAGATAAGATTCCTACCTGAGATCGGTCACAGATGCGCCGCTACCCCTGAGGACTATGCTGGAATGTCTCAAAAAAGTATGTCTCAGAAGCAAACTTTAACAACGATTAACACTACCATTAGTAGGCAGATTTTTCTAAAAAAATTAAAAGTATGTGTAGAAAGCAAAAAAATGTAGATTTGGATAGAAGGCATTAATTAGGCATTAAGATACATATTATTATAAAGATTTTACATAATATGTTTCCAGGAAAAAGTAGAATGGATATTCATGGCCATCTTCACGGCAGAGTGCGTGATGAAGATCATAGCGTATGGGTTCGCGTTCCATCCTGGTGCTTATCTGAGGAACACGTGGAACAGTTTGGATTTCACCATTGTTACTATTGGGTAAGCAGTCTAATATTACTTTTGTTAATCTAGAGCGACATTTTAGTCGGTATCTCTCATAGAAAAGCTTGACTGGGACTAGGACTTCAAATTTCAAGTAACTTGTGTTGGTGACTGCCTGAAAGATGGCTGACAAAGAATGTTCGTAGCATCATAGATATATTATCCTCTATGCGTAGCATTAAGCCTAATTTTGTTTCTATGTAAGGTGTACAAAGATTAAATACATTTTTTTTCTATAATGAATAAACAATAGTGTTTATTCATTATATATATATATATATAAAAACACCATCTGGCACTAAATTTATGCCACATTTTCAGTCAGTCCTAATAGTGTTATTAGGACTGACTAAAAATGTGTGTCTTTTAGTTTGCACACATTCTCGATATATAATTTTCCTCTGAGAAAGTTCTGAGAATTTAAATTTTGCTTGTATAGTTCTTTGAAAGGTAATTTCCGTAAGTTACCGAAAGTATGTTCTGAAAAAATCGAAAATTTCCTTCTACTGCTAAAAGAAGTATAACTTCCATACCAGGTCCGCTGATTTACTGTGACACTTTCATCTGGTTTACAAATTCAGTAGGCTTAGTTATCTATTACATAAATATTTGGCAAGGGATCCCACATTTCGCGTATTTAACTCTGAAGGCTGCGACCTTCAATAAATTCGGAGGTTTTGTTGTGAATAACAGGCTCGGTCAAGGTTACCGTTATTTTCCGAATGGATTTATGGTTTTTCTTTTGATGTTAGTGGATCTATCGATCTTTGTTGACCAAATTTGGACTCAATCGACAAATAAATAAAGAAATTTGGCGAGGTGCTCAGTTTGTTTCATTCTGGTGTCAAATCAATTTATGGGTTTTCAACTAACAGCAACAAAAATAGTAAAAACTGACATTTTCTTTAAAATTACTTACAAAATTGCATAGTTATACAAAGTATATACTCTAAAAAGTATAAATTGTTAACTTTTATAAAATTATATTTATTTAATTATGTCAATATGCACATACGCAAAACAAAAAAAAAAAAACGACACATTTGATTATTTTTTTTTTATTTTTTTTATTTACATTTAATTCAGAATTAGTCCATATTTTTTTAGTATTTACATTGCACTTAAAACCTATGTTAGTAAAATTTTTCATAATTAAAAATGAATAAGTAACAAAGTGAACAATAAATCTAAAATCATTTTCTACACGATATTCCCATAGATGTCACGTGCACCATATTCCAGTGACTCATTATTGGGCTGTTGACCTTCTGACTAATGACACTTACGAGGCCGCTGCTGCTGCCAGTCAAACGTCGCATCAGGGATGCGGTCCTTTTACGTATGATCGCATAAAAATCGTCCACCCGCGTTTCAGTAAACAATCCTGATGCACTGCAGTAACGTGGCAGGCCCATCAGCACTCTAAAAGCGTCATTGTACTGAACACATTTAACATGTCCTCGGAAACATGGAAGCGATGGAATAAAATTTAGCCACCAGCGGTTACCTATCCTACAGTCGACCGCGCCCAACATTGCTCAACTTTTATGTGGATCGACCGATTGATAAGATCGTCTTTAGTAAACCATTTACATATCATATTATTATGTATATATAAAATCTTTTTTTTCAGTATTGTAAGTCAAATTCTCCAGAACATCTCCAAAGACACCGTCGACGTAAAAGCTTTGAGAGCTTTTAGAGTCCTGCGGCCTCTTCGACTTGTATCTGGAGTACCAAGTAAGTATTACGTGAGTTAAAACGCTCAGAAGAGATTCCAAAAATGAAATATATTCTTCCATAATCAACGTCATTTATAATATTACAGCTTTATTCCCTTATATCTCACACTTCCATTATAATTGCAAAAATCAGAGGACAAAGTAAGACTGAATATTCCAAAAATATAAAAATAGAAGAATTTAAAAGTGACGTAAATTATCAACAACCACCAATTAGGTGGCTTATACATGAATCAGTGTGATGTGACTGTCACACTTGACAACAATTCGCGGCCAATATGTATGATAGAATTACTTCTACACCGTGTAGTGTGAATTCCTTATCATATAAGACACGTCATCATCATCATCATCAACCCATTATTGTCCCACTGCTGGACACGGGTCTCCTCTCAGAATGAGAAGAATTAGGCCTTAGTCCACCGCGCTGGCCAAGTGCGTATTGGTAGACTTCACATACTTTTGAGATTTTTTTTTTATAAACCTCTCAGGTATGCAAGGTTTCCTCACGATGTTTTCCTTCACCGTTTTAGCAAGTAATAATTAATTTCTAATACGCACATAATTTCGAAAAATCAGAGGATTTGAACCTCTGACTCCACGATCGAGAGGTCGAGTTTCTTAACCAATAGTTCACCTGGCAGGTCACTGCCATCCGTGGACATCTACAACATAGGTTCTACTATTCACTGATGCATTGCCACGCTAGAGAGCTTAGATGATTGCCTCATATGTAACTAGTAAGTCATTCACACGTTTCCATCGAAATGCAGAACTGCTTTACGATGGAAATTTGTGTAGTGGCAATACTTCCACCATTGAACCATGCTGTCAACCCTTTCAACTTGCTTATAGATTGCTATCTGCAGCAGTCACACCCACTGATTACTTAAGAGATTCTCTAATCAAAAAGAGAATAACCATTCTCTTTCACCTCGTGTTCTGATTCTGTTTGGTCTGATTATCCAAACATATCTCTTCCAGGTCTACAAATTGTGCTGAACTCCATCTTGAAAGCGATGGTGCCTCTCTTCCACATAGCGTTCTTGGTATTGTTCGTGATCATCATCTACGCTATCATCGGGTTGGAACTCTTTTCTGGAGTCCTGCACGACACCTGCTTTTATAATGAGACGGGTATGATCACAATCAAAAAGTTGTTAAATAAGATGATTATTAAAAAACAAAAAGCCATGTGCTAAAATCCAACGACACCTTATATGTTAAAAATGTTTGTGAAGCCGTTGGAATTGTAGAGCTAATGAATGAGGCATATATATTCCGATATCTGGTAATAACGGTGTTTGTTGATCTTGAAGGTCTAATACTCGTAATGTTAAGGAAATATATTTTGTTGGATAAGACATAACGCGCCTGATAGTAAGTGGTAACCGTCGGACATGAATATCTGTGAATACCTCAATTAGGATTAAAATCCTACTTGACATCGGCCAATGCTACCTCTGAGGGCTAAGGCCTGTTATTAATAATCAATCTATCCATCATCAATATATCGATCTAAAGTGTTGGGTAGGCAAAATTTGCTGTCGGGACCGCGGACGTGTGCTAATAGCGTACCCATGGTCCCGACTTAGGGCGTCAATAGGGTATCATGGGGTTTTAGCCGGTAGAAGTCTGGCATATTCTCTTCGCTGCCCCCGCGGCTGTGGAAAACCCACGCTGAGCTTCACCACGAAAAAAAGAAATGGATAGAATAATTATAAATAAAGGCATAAGTTGGAATTTTAGAATTTGTTATTCCCATTAAAGTTGCTGTTTTTCACACTTTTAAAGAAATATAAATTATTCCAGGTGAAATGATGGATGACCCGTGCCCATGCAGCCGGGAGCCTGGCGTGGGTACCCAGTGCGAGGAGGGCTACATCTGCAAAGGCGTCTGGGAAGGTCCGAACTTCGGAATCACCAACTTCGATAACATTGGTTACTCCATGCTGACTGTCTTCCAGTGCATTACGCTCGAAGGCTGGACTGATATTATGTATGCTGTAAGGATTCATTTATTATTTGAATACTTTAAGAGTGAAGACGGCAGAATCAGTTTGGACTTCAGCTTCTCGTGGAGTTTGGGAGTTTTGAAGGTTTATATCACCTTTGTGGTTCGACTCCGGCGGCACCACCGCCACACCTATTTCTGCGTGTTAACAGCAGCGTTAAGCGCTGAAGTGTTCTGGTTTGAAGGGTTTGGTAAGTCCTCAGGGGTAGCGGCGCATCTGTGGCCGACCTCAAGTAGGAATATCTAATCCTATCTGGAGTTGATTACAAATGTATATGGGCGGCAGTAGCCACTTACCATCGGATGGACTGTATGCTTGTCTACTACCCCTACATTATAAAAAAGTTATATTATTTATAATAAAGATATTTGAGAAACCATAATCCGTTTCTTGAGATATAGAGCTCTGTAAAGGTTGTCAAAGATAATTGAAGTTTATCAATTAGTACTTGACCAGTCTGGAGAATTATGACACTTGGGCATTCACTTTGGGCAGAGTTTCGTACTTAATCTGGAGACACAAATGCAAAAAGTGGTAGTAATCTGTTTTAAAGAGTGTGTAATTTGATCGCGGCAGAGGGTCTTACCCTTCAACTCAAGATACATAATTTAACTTTAACTTAATATATTTTTGTTTAGATATCTATTTACCATTTTTCAGGTAGCTGATGTGAAAGGCAATACGTGGGTATGGATATACTTCGTCTCGTTAGTCATCTTTGGGAATTTTTTCGTCATGAACTTAATTCTTGGTGTGTTGTCTGGGTAAGTTTATATACTTGTGTGTAAAAAGTAGTTTCATCCTCCGCCATCCTCATAATGAAATAAGAGAACTTACCTTAATGTTAAGGTAAGTTCTCTTAAGTTGCATGTGCAAGGAAAGCGTTTTGAGGCAATCTTTTTGATTGAGTGCTTCAGTTTGTTTGTAATATAATATTCATCATCATTATTGTCATCTGCTTTCTGTTCATAGGAGATAGAAATGATAAGGCAATGACAGATCCCCAGTAAAAACACAAATTATTTTTTCATTTTCTTTTCAACGAAATTGATCCTTCCATACTAAAATCAACATTTTCCAGTGAGTTTTCCAAAGAAAGAGAGAAAGCAAAAAGTCGAGGTGATTTCCAAAAATCTCGTGAAAGACAACAATTCGAAGAGGACCTCAAGGGTTATTTGAATTGGATCACAGTAGCCGAAGAATTGGACCTGGAGAATGACCAGGGCCAGAAAGAAGAAAACCAGGACTCTCAAGGTACGAGTATAAATCTTGACAATTATTCTACACGCACATCTGCACAGATACTAATACACTCACAAACATACATACAAACACACACACAAACGCACTCACACACATATGACTACTTCTGTGTTATTATATATGTTTCTTTTTTTTGGGATGTTGAAGTAGTAAGCGAGCATTAAGAACACATAATGGAACGTGGCTACTGGAACCCATGGACGTGTATAATCAACCTCACATGAGATAAAAGTCGAACGTCTCGAATTTATACCACACCCTTAAAATCAAAATTCAGTAGCGCTGATTATAGCTTTTAAGGCGAATAAGGTCTGTCGTTGCCGCCGTTGAATCACAAAGGGTTCTACCACCTTCAATTTAAAACTACAGTTTTAAATGATTACTCTGTGTGATATTGTAATATTACTGATTTATAATTTCATTATTTCAGCCGCAAAAGACAGAAAAAGCAACGATGGATCCCAATCCCAAATATACGCGTGCGGGGAGCCTTCCCAGACGACAGTGTGTAAGGATTATTGCAAGAGATTTGATAAGGTATGTATTCGCAATATATTATAATTAGTTGCAATATTGTATGTTCTACTGCTGGGTATAGGTTTCTCATTACAATGAGGGATTTGGATGTATTCAAAACACGTTTTAGACGACAGTATGAAGATGACATAATAATATTATATTCGAACATTTTTGAAGTTAAAACTTCTTTAGGCGCGCTTAGCACTTTTTGGGTGAACAAGAATCATGAAACTCGCGTCATAGTCACTGAACGCTTTATGATCAAGGATTACACTTTAAATTGGTAATTAATACCTACTTATTTACAAATCCAAAATACAATTCACAAAATATTTAGATTTCATTTCTATCGGTCAACCTTTTTTAAAGGGCCTTCAAACCTTTGATTGACCTGATTGCCACCTAGTTTAAAGTCATTGTTTCAAATAAATTTACAAAGAAGTATTTTCTTTGTAAATTTATTTGAAAAGTTTATTTGGGAAAGTTGAAAATTTTTAATTATATTATTTTTTTCAGATTAACCGACGAATGCGGAGATCTTGTCGTAAGGCAGTGAAATCACAAACATTCTACTGGTCCATCATTGTACTGGTCTTCCTCAACACAGTGGTGCTAGCAAGTGAACATTATGAGTAAGTTAACATAAGTACTATTACTATTAATAGTTTTAGAATTGGTTGAAGTAGTATGGTTCGAGCAGGTACCACCGTCACACATATATCTAACGTGATGGAGCTTTTTGTAATAAAAGAGTAGCAGATGAGCTTGTAGTTCACCTGAAGGTATGTGGCTACTGCCGCCCATGGACACTTGTAATCAATCCCAGAAAAGACCAGATTCCTACCTGATATCGGTCACAAATGCATTACTCCTCCTGAGCACTAAGCTGGAACGCCTCGGAAACATATGTTTCTCTTACCATATCCTTCAAACTAGATCACAGCAGCACTTACCAGTGCTTTTATGAGGCAGGCATAGGTGTGGCGTTGGTGCCGCCGGAGTCGAACCACAGAGGGTTCTACCGACTTTAAATTATATGGATGAATGTAATGGTGTGAATGGCGATTGACTTACATATGATCATCTTAGTTCTCAGGGTTAATAACACATGTGATCAGTTTCAAGTTAAACAGGTATGTGAAGTTAGTAACAGATTCTTATAGGCGGTAGAATCCTTCGTGGATTGAAAAAGCCACCACCGCCACACCTATTCCCACCTAATCACAAATGTGTTCAGCGCTGCTGTATTCTTATATGGTGTGGTAAAGGAGACATATTTATTCGATGCAAGCCAAGTTAGTCCTCAGGGGAAGCGGCGCATCTGGGACCAACCTCAGGTAGGAATATCATCTTCTTTGGGGTCGGTTACAGATGTTCATCAACAGCAGTGATTTACCATCAGATAGACTGCATGCTTATTTGCTACTTGCAACTTATAAAATTAAAATAAATATCGTCAATTTGATCTTTAATTTCAGACAACCGCGATGGCTAGACGACTTCCAGAATTATGCAAATTATCTCTTCGTTGTTCTATTTACGATGGAGATGCTGGTGAAGATGTATGCTTTAGGTTTTCAGGTAAATTATATTTATTTTATTTATGACTATTATGTTATGACGTTATATTATCATCATATATAATGTTTATGATGATGATGATAGAAACAGTGGTAATAAAACTTGACCTCTTGATCGAAGGATCCGAGGGTCAAATCCCTCTCCTCTAATTTTTCAAAAAATAATAATGTGCGTGTTTGACGTTAATTATCTTTTGCTTAATCGGTGAAGGAAAATATCGTGAGGAAACCTGCATACCTAAGAAGAAATTAAAAGTTTTCAAAGGTATGTAAAGTCTATCAATTCGCACTTGGACTATGGCCTAATACTTCTCATTCTGAGAGGATACCCGTGTCCAGCAGTGGGACAGTAATGGGTTGATGATGATGATATATTTATTTGATATATGAAGATGTTTAATTCGTGTTTCATTAATGAGAATACCACTGCTGGACACTGGTCTCATCTAAAAGTAAAAGCGGTATAAGCCATAGTCCACCGCGCTGCCCAAATTCAGTTTGGTGGACGTTTTTTTAAGGAATCGAGTCGTAGCGGTTTCCTCACGATGTTTTCCTTGATCATTATGGTTAGTGAAAATCAATTCTAATATGCAGATAATTTTGCAAAATTAGGTGAGCGTTTCTAGAATTTGTCCTTGAATTATAAATCGATCTCTCCTCCTGATCGGTCCTGAGAGATCGATTTACAATAACGGCTATACTGTTCCATGCTTAATTATTATAATGTAAATTAGTAAAAACAAAGTAGTTTAAAATAAAGTAAGATGATGACTTTACTTTATTTTAAAATTGTTTTATGTGGATTGACCCATTTAGTAATTAATTCGGTTTTCTCTTTTCAGGGTTACTTCGTCTCTCTCTTCAACCGGTTCGATTGTTTCGTCATGGTCTGTTCCATTCTGGAGTTGGGTCTAACTGTCACGGAGACCATACCCCAGCTCGGTATATCTGTGTTGAGGTGTGTCCGGCTGCTTAGAGTCTTCAAGGTCACCGCGTAAGTATCTTGGGATTTTCTTGAAAAGATGGAAATAAGCAAAGACCTTTCAATCCACATGATGGTGAGTCACCAGCACCACTACCGCCGCCACGTGAATTTTTGTGATCAATCCCATATAGATCAGATTCTTCCGATCACAAATACGTTGTTGCTCTTGAGAAGTAAGATCGCCTTATGTAAATATATAAGCCCTTTCTCGTAATGTAAGATCTACTTTACGCTAGAAACAGGGGTGGTGGCTTGATGGCTTGATGTTGAATTTGATTGCCACTGTCTATGGGCGACAGTGACTTATCATTAGGAGGACTGCGTGCTCCTTGATTTTGTCCAATAATTGTGCTCCATTTTGTCCAATAATATTGGACAAAAATGGATATTACAGATGGACGGCATATATGGGAGTCATCCTTTGAGAATTCCATTATTCGTATTTTTTCGTATGGAACCCTAAGATCTGCCACATTTCCCTTGAAAACTGCTACATCTGCCACATTTTTATTTTCAGACACTGGCGTTCCCTCTCCAACCTCGTAGCGTCTTTACTCAACTCAATCCAGTCCATCTTCTCTTTGCTTCTACTTCTGTTCCTTTTCATCGTGATCTTCGCATTACTTGGAATGCAAGTCTTCGGAGGAAAATTCGATTATGCTGCCGAGGAGGAAAAAGAACGGCATAATTTTGATTCGTTTTGGCAAGCTGTTTTAACTATGTTTCAGGTGAGTTGTTTTAATTTCTTGGGATATTGTGATTTCCCACGTCGATACCAAAAATTTTAACCATTTTTAGAAAGAGAAAGTTGATTTTTGATAAGTAAATAGTATGCTCCCTGGTTTGACTCTGAAGACTATACCGTCAAATTTATCTTGGTTACGCAACAGTAAATTGTTGCTGTATTCTGAGGGTGTAGTAAAATAGACACTTCTACGAGGTTTTCAAACATAATCACGATCAGCAATTCATGTAGCCAACGTCAGATAGGATTTGAGTTCTATCTAAAGTTGATGACAATTAAACTTTAGATTCCGAAAGAAATATCAGATGTATATCGACGGTACTACACTTACTATCAGATGGACTGTAAATCATAAAATATTTCTAATTATTAAAACAATGTTTCAGATATTAACAGGTGAAGATTGGAATGTGGTCATGTACCACGGTATCAACGCCTACGGTGGTGTAGGCTCGCCTGGAATTCTAGCGTCAATATATTTCATTATTATATTCATATGTGGTAACTGTATCCTTTACAGCAAATAAATCATCATACATACAGTCTATTTGACTATGAATTCAAGTTACTCTTGAGTTGATTCAAGATTGATGAATTGAATTTTTTGTTGTTGAATTTGAATTGAGTTTTTTGAATTGATTCATCTGTCTTGAATTGATTCATACCGTCATCAGGGACAGTATTGATCCAAATGCTTTATAACATTTTAATATTGTATTATGCTACTTTATAATTATTTTCAACGTTTTAAAGTTTAAAGTTTTGGCCAGTTTTTCGTATAAAGGAAAAATCTGATTCTTGGATTCATATCCTAAAACCTACAAAATAAAAAAAAAGCATATTTATTCCTTTTTAATTCCTGATTCCTTACTTTTATGATTGTAAAGATCTTTTTGCAGTTAAGTTTACGAATGATTGTTTTCTAAAAATAATTCCTTAAGAGACAAATTCAGATATTCTATTGAACGTGTTCTTGGCTATTGCTGTAGACAATTTGGGAGATTCAGAGGAGGAGGAGGAAATTGTTAAAGAGACTAAGGTAATATTAAAATAGACACATAACTTTTTGACGAAAAATTTAAGTTAGTTCAGACTTATTAGTTACGGCAACCACATACTACAGTCAAGTAGTATGTGGTTGCCATCCAGATGACATGTAAGTGATCTCAAGTTCCTCACTAAAATAATGTTTCTTCGGCTGGGAAGACACCTAGACGATATATACATCTAACTATTCCCAATTTCGTCCTAGTCTTTGGCAAATATTTATACACGTTAAAAAGTTTATTCTGTAATTTCGGTCACTAAATGAATAGCTATTTCCTCATTGCAAATTGTATATAATGTTTAAATCTCTGGAGTTTTTAACAGTAATCCTATTTATGAACAGGATGCTGATAATCCTGAGGCTGGGAACCCTCAGCTGGATGAAGAGAGAGGTGATGATGACGAATATGCAAATGATGAAGAAGGATATTCTAGTGAAGGGTAAGTTTATTGATGGTGTTACAAATTAACTTCTTCATATGAACATGCTTCTTCTAAAAACAGAACCGTCAATAGAGCATGTTATTAACCGTATAATTTGATTAATAAATTTTAAGGATTTGAATTCTTGATTACCACAATAATCTTGGTAATAGAGTGGGTAGTGTTACACCACATTATATGGCGTTTTCTATGCTATGGATGCTGAAGATTAATGGATTTATTTATTAACTCAATAAAAAGAATAAAAGAAAATATAAGGTCCCATTTGAAGTTGATCACTGATTCTTTTCTTTCATACTGATAGACATGATTTTATAATTTTATTGTGTATTGATTTACTTAAGTATACAATAAAATATTGATAAATACTTGCAATTTGCATGCAGCGCTAAATATAAGGCATACAAGATTGTGGCAAGGTAAGTTATTAATTTACTTTATTCTTTTACGAATTTCTATCTAGAACTAAGCGTATTCTTTTAACCTGTTACAGTTTAAAGGGTCTTCTTAACAGTAGATAAAACGACAACATATTCGGGAGTTGGTATAATATCGACAACCTTCATATTATATTATCGTTAGGTACTGATTTAGTAGATATTAGGTGTTTCACTTATCTTAAGACTTGTTTATCTCAATTTTTAAATGTTGTTAATCAAATTATTATGATAAATAGAAAAAATGTTATATTAAATACGATACCACAAATACATTAGGCAACACTGATTTTTTTGTATAACTGAACGAAACAGGACTATAGCTGGGCGTTAGGTTTTCTTGCAATTTCTGAAGTTGTTAACCCCAAATATACTGGAATTAAGTTTATATTGGTTCTTTTTATAGATCTGATCATGAATCTGAAGAATCGGGGTCCGAAGAAGAGTTAAACGAGCAGGAACAAGAACAAGAAGAGAATTTTAATGAAGTTCTAGTTGCAAACGAGAAGAAACAAAATGGTATGGAAGACATTATTAAATTCATTTTCCAAACGAATGCGCAATTCAAATCAAATATGCGCAAAGCAAAGTGGTGTGGTAACGGTTAGAAAAATATATTTACGAACAAGCTTTAATAATCCACCATATTGGATTTTGAGTAAGATAATTGGATTTTACGTATTTTTCTCAACAAACTCTTTTATTTGATACCCATAATTCCATAATCATAGTAGTGCATAAAAATAAGTAGTTCACTATTTTGGGCAGTTCACTAACAGGATTTCGAATGACGTCACTAGCTCAATTTGTAATTATATGGAATAGATTTAAGGAGGTTCGCTATTTTTTTTTTATTCTAGGTGATATAAAGCAAGAAGACAGCCAAGTGCAGAAACCTATGATGTCAGCGAGACCTCGAAGACTCTCCGATGTGGAAATAAAGTCACAGGACAAACCAATCCCGGAAGCTAGCAGCTTCTTTGTATTTTCTCAAACTAATTGGTGAGATATATTTTGTTAAAAATCAAATGGATATTTTATAAGTAGAATGAGAGGCCTTGAACTTGAAATTCAAATTAAAGGCATTGTTTGAACAGTGACTCCTTAAAAGCTAAGGAATTGTAAGGTCGAATCTATGTATACGAACCTAGTTCTCATTTGTTTCGATTACTGTTTACTAAAAGTTACTATATAATATATATTTATTTAAGATAACTACACAAACATCAAGGCTTAGAACATATTATATTTATAATTTGATTGGCCGAGTGTTAAACCGATCTTGTGACTTACAATCTTTCACCATTCATGGAACTTACATTCTGATCTTCAAACAAAATATCAATTTTAATCTTCCGAACTATATTACAATTTTTTAAAGACTAGATAACGATTTTCTTTAGTAAATATGCAATAAATTCTTTTTCAGCTTCCGGGTTACCTGTTATAAAATCCAGATAAATTCCTGGTTCAAGAATTTGATATTAGTATGTATTTTGGCATCATCTCTTATGTTGGCCATGGAAGATCCTGTAGGAAGTAAGGCTAATGAATCAACCAGTGATGTAAGTAGATCTATTGTAGTCATGGCTATTGATAGTTCTTAAATAATTGATATGCGACCAGTGGAACTTTGTGTTTCTTTTTAAATCAATTCTAAGTAAATCAACATGTATCAAATTGGTCTTAGACAACAAGTGTTAATTAAAGGGTTCCAGCAGACAGAACTTTTAGCATCTACGATCGACGATTATGCTGCTTTTTAGGAAAGTAGTAGCAACGATTAATTGGTATACACCGCAGGCATAAATTCGCTCACATAGCAGACACAAAAACATTTATCGCAACAATCGGTGATTTTAGAAAATCACGGGATGCTAAAAGAAGCATGTCTGCTTCGATCGTAAAAAACCTTAAACCATACTAGACACCTAAATTATGACAGTTTTCAGTAATAATACAAATTTGCATTTTGAAAAATCAAATGGCAACAACACAAACAACAGGTTTGTTCTCTTAAATGAATTATGAAAAAAATCTTTAAATTATTTTTTAATTGCAGATTCTTAAAAAAATAGACTACTTCTTTACACTGGTCTTCACAATGGAACTGCTTTTAAAGCTTATTACATACGGATTGATATTCCATAAGGATGCGTTCTGCAGATCTGCGTTCAATAACCTCGATTTACTTGTCGTCATTGTGTCTCTTATATCTTTGACAGGGTAAGTAAATTTTCTTTAAATTATTATTTAAATTCGAATCCTTCTTAAATACGAATTTATCTTTTTTGGAATTTGCAAATTGTCTTCAAATTTTATTTCTTTCATATAGGTCACATCCGGTTCAAATTGTTTTATACTTTTCATTAAAATCAGTTAACTTGTTAAAATATACTTAAAGTTTTGTTTTCTTGTTTTGATTGTACTATTTTCTAGTTCGAAGATTACAGTTAAAGGTATTTTCTCTATTTAGGAACTATTTGTCTTATATTTCTTATAACTTCATGTATTTTTCTTTCATGCAGTAACAATAATGTATCTTATATTAAGATTTTGAGAGTCTTCCGAGTTCTCAGGCCTCTCAGAGCTATTAATAGGGCAAAGGGATTGAAGGTCAGTATCAACTTCATATACTTTCATTGAATTAACCTTAAAAGATAATGATAATATAACAGGTGAAACATTTTTATCAATTCTAGCACGTAGTTCAGTGCGTGATTGTTGCTATAAAAACAATCGGCAACATATTGTTGGTGACAAATCTTCTACAATTCATGTTTGCTGTTATGGGAGTGCAAATGTTCAAGGTAGGGAGTAAAACACAGAAAAAATTTAGTTCTTTTTTCTATTCATTTTCTTCGATTACGACACCTTTGGGTCAATTACTCTTTAAAACCCTAAAAGTAAGTATTAGAGCACGGTTTCCAGCACAAAATTAGTTAGACTCTGAACAAAATTAAATCATCTGATTTCGTTTCATTGTGTGTGAGGCTTTTTTCGTGTACACCGACGAACTAGATACTAACACCAGTTTTTTTTGCTTCTGTCCGTGGGTCCAAAAATTCGCTAATAGGAGTTTTGCATGGATTTGGAATGTGGTTTTTTTCAAATAAAATTAGCCCAAAGGTGTTGTGTGCTGTCTTTAATACATGTTCTTTTTGTGATTTTTTGGACTCAATAGAGCTTCAGTGTGTTTTTTTTGCACAGTCCCCCCCTCCCCCTACCTTGACATTTCCACTCGTACTAGGAGTGAGGTACTTGGTTCATTATTGTGGTTTGAAACTTGTTTATTTTTAAACGCAGTCAGATCAGGACACTGGCATTTTGTTTTTCGAAAATATTTTTGTCTTGTCATCCAAGGACTAACCATGTAAGTAATTTCACCTTCGTAACTAAACGCATAATGTTATGTTTTTTTCTTTTACACAAAATGTTCCACGCAACATGTACAAACAACAAAAATTTTGGAAAATGGGTGAATATACTGTGACTTGGTAACGTAACTGTTGGGTGTGTTCTTGTATTGATTTGTTATCTGTGTAACACAGTACGTCGTGAAGTGTGTTTTTGCTTCAATAAAATCGATTGGAAATATATTTATTATAAATAATATGTTGCAATTTATGTTCGCTGTCGTTGGTATACAATTGTTTAAGGTATTTATGTATTATATGTATGTACGAGTAGCTTTGTCATCGTAACTGGAGCGCACCGTCTGGATAGATTTGAAGATGTTAGTACTAGAGCATAAATATATTTGATGAGAAATTTAGACTAATTTTTAAGATACTCAGTACCATTTTCCATCATGTTTTAGTCCTAAGAAATGTTAATTTCATTAAATTTGATCTCGCGTTCATTGTGACATCGCGAAAACTTTAACTACTTATGTGCAATGTATGTAGACAAACAAAGGTAACGAACAAATGTATTGATAATGTGTAATATTTGACTAGCCTATTTATTTATACAGTTATTCGATCGATGAGATTACATATTTTTTGCGACATTGCAAGTATACTAAATGATCAAGTTAATTTATTGTTTCTTCTTAGGTTGGTTGACTTTAACACGCTTAGGACATAGTAGTACCTATTAAATAGTTATTTAAGGCTTTGAAACAATACTTTTTGTAATGACAAAGTTACAAGTGTTATGCAAAAGCAATGCAAAGGATATATACTGTTCTTTACTACAGATACTTAATGTAATTTAATATTATATTCTTGATCTTGTTCAATAGTAAAGCTGACTTAGCTATTGTTAACATGTATGCTCTAGAGTACATTATGAATCGTGAACATATCTTTAGTAATTTTATAAATATATTAAGTACTTTAAGGACTGGGTATATGCCACAAAAAGAGATTTCAACGCGCGACGTATCGGGTCTAAAACGTTCTATCTTTCAAGAAATCAAAGTAGATTTCGATCAGCGCAAGATAAAAGTGACGCGGGATTTATGTACAGATTATAATTATTAAGATTAAGTTCTTTGTTGGTTGAAATTCCACCCCAATTATCCATTTTTTTCATTGACAACACTAGAATCCATGAATAGATAAAAAAACAAAAAGACAAACATAAAGTCAACCCGACTGCTTAAAAATATAGGCTATCTGAAGTCACAAATTACACGAATCCAACGATAGCTAATACGTTAAAGTCCATCAAGCCGTGATAGATAGGCGTGCCAAAATATGAGACATACATGTATATGCTCCAAAAACATTACCGCACTCGGATAAAAACGAAATCAGTTGACACACAAAAAATAATAAAAATCGACTTCAAGGATTCCGTTTCAAACCTAGATTTATACATACATACATACATACATACAAACAAACATACATATACAGGTCAAGCTAATAAAAGCGTGGTAAAAAGGTACTGAGCTGTTTTGCTTAAGCCTATTTATATGAAAGTCTATCAAGAACGGTGTGCCAGTATATAACATAGAGCTCTAACTTTATCGTGCTAATTTAGTATTTTTCTGTGCTTAGCTTTACCTTCGTGATTGAAGCGAGGTCAGGTGATTTGAGGCGTTTTTATTGTTATATTGTATTTTTATTGGCTCGTTCTAAATTTGGTTTGATTTCAGGGCAAATTCTTTAAATGCACAGATATTACGAAGGTTACTAAGGATGAGTGTCAGTGAGTATCTTCTTTTTTACACGCTTTTTATACAATGTTTTAACTCAATTATTGATAAACAATTGTTCCAATTTACCTACCTAAGATCGAAAGCCGACATCAGGTAGGACTCTAATCTTATCTGGGGTTGATTACACATGTCCATGGGCGCAGTAGCCACTCACCATCAGATGGTCTGCATTATCTTTTGTTACTCCTATAAAAATATACCATTTTCAAATAACTTATGTTTTTCAGAGGCACCTATCTTGTTTGGAAAAACGGAAAGGCGACGATTGAGGTTAGAGAATGGATTGAAAATAAGTTCAATTTTGACAACGTAGCCAAAGGAATGCTTACATTGTTCACTGTTTCGACATTTGAAGGATGGCCTGGGTAAGACTTGGTTAATTGTACTTAAAAATAAATAAAAAATGTGTTAAATTTAGCGTAGAGGGTTAGCTGTTTATAAGTGGACTTCGCCATGTTTGTCAGCAGTGATAGCGTAAATGTATAGTATGGTATCAACTATTCAGTATCAACCTAGGACCCCTGTTTTTTTTGTTTACGAGGGGGAAACCTTCAAAAGGTACCCGGTATCGTGGGAGCGACGTAGGGTTATGTGGGATTCTTACTGCACTAAAACCCCCCCGGTGTATTCTGGTCCCGAAACTACAGGGACAACCTAGGACTCCTAGATCGAGAGAATGGATATCATGAAATACCGGATATTGGAGGGGGCAAAATCCCCGGCACGTATTGTATAAAGAGCCTAAGAATCCGACAGCCATTACATGAAATATTGTTTATGCCGCTACAGATTACCGTTGAAGGTGGTAGAACCCTTTGTGGTTCGACTCCGGCGGCACCACCGCCACACCTATTTCTACCTAATAACAGCAGTGTTAGGCGCTGCTGTGTTCCGGTTTGAAGGGTGTGGTAAGGGAGACAGACTTCCGAGGCGTTCCAGCTTAGTCCTCAGGGGTAGCGGCGCATCTGTGGCCGACCTCAGGTAGGAATATCTATTCCTATCTGGGGTTGATTACTGATGTCCATGGGCGGCAGTAGCCACTTACCATTAGGTGGACTGCATGCTCGTCTGCTACTCCTATATTATAAAAAAAAAAAAGATTAATATAACGCCTAGCCTCGTTGTTTAACCGCACCGTTTAACAAAGAGGCTAGGCTGTTAATTGGATGGTGAAACGACGTCTTGACCATTTTTAAGTTTAAGAAGTTTAAATGAATAGAGTAAATTAATGACTTATATATCATTTTGTAGATTGCTTTCGACGTCGATGGATTCAAATGAAGAAAACCATGGACCTATAGAGAATTCACGACCACTTGTTGCATTTTTCTATATCAGTTACATTATTGTTATTGCATTTTTTATGGTGAGTGAACTACATCAGTTTTATCAAGTTTACTATATTATCGTTATTCAAGGGAAAATGTAATTAACGACTTTGTTTTAGAAACTCGACGACAGTTTCCTATTGTCCCCAAGAAACTATATTTGAAAGGTTGTTTGGTGAAATCATTTGGTGAAATTAAAAGACAGTGGAGGCTTTAATAGGGTCCAATCATTACTCTTTACGGAACCCTAAATAGTACGAATCAGTTTACAAACAAAATATACCGATTTTTTTTGTCTTCAGTGCCCTTCATGTGTTTTTCCTTTTTTTTACAAAAATGACTGTTTTTGTACTTGTTACGTATATGCCCATACGTTTCCAATCAGCACTCCTAGCCGACTGTATCAGAACCGATTGGAAATGTATGGGAAATACGAAAACAAATACAAAAACAGTAACTTTTGTAAAAAAGTAAAAACTAAGGGTACTGTCCCTTTAAAGTCGATTTATTCATATGTTCAAACGTGAAATTAAAGCCTTAAATTACCTAATTAAAGACGTGTAAGTAACAACTTAAACTTAAACCAGTCATTTTTGTTTCCAGGTTAATATTTTCGTAGGTTTTGTCATAGTCACGTTTCAAAAGGAGGGTGAGCAAGAGTTCAAAGACTGTGAACTGGACAAGAATCAGAGGAATTGCATCGAGTTTGCCTTGAAAGCTAAACCAGTGAGAAGGTAAGCCCTTGAATCTTTTTAACTAGTTACTTAAATTTAAATTAGTCCTATCTTTAGAATCATTCGAGGATTTGACCATTACCTTAATCATCTTCACCAAACTATTGTCCTACTGCTAGGCACGGGTATTCTCTCAGATTGAGAAGGATAAGGCCATAGTCCATCGCGTTGGCCAAATGCGCATTGATAGATTTCAGACATATTTGAGATTTTATTTGAACTCTTAGGTGTAGGTTTCCTCTCAAAATGTTTTTCTCGTGTTTTCCTTCATCGTTATAGAGATTATGTTTTAATAAGGTCACATTTTAATACTGGGATTTAATTGGATTTTTGACTGCCCAATTGAGAGGCCTGGTTTCGTCTACTAGACTATCCCTGCCTTTACAGCAGCATATAACTAAATTAATTAATGCTTATTTAATTTAATTCACAGATACATTCCAAAACACCGCATCCAATATAAGACGTGGTGGTTCGTGACGTCACAACGGTTCGAGTACTTCATATTCTGCTTCATCGTACTCAACACTGTCGCTCTCATGATGAAGTATCATGACGCTAATCCTGATTACAAAAAGGTATGATTGCATATTTTTATTTAATATAATATATTTCTAACGAAAGTTCTTACTGTCATCATTTTCATCATTGTCATCAACAGTCATTACTATTCCTAACCCACTGATAAATTTGTCTTTTCCATTTATTAGGTTTAGCTTTAAATTGTTAGATTGTTTAAGTTCATAAACTGGTCAAGTACATATTGGAAGGATATTAATATCTTTGAGATCTACGAGTAATAGGACTAAACTCTTAAACATGCCACTTTCTTAAAGTTCTTGGATATTCCTACTTTCTTCAGGTTATTTTCTTTCATCAAATGGATTTATCACGAAAGACTTTGGATATTCATCACTCAATGAAAGATCCTGGATTAATGAGGTCGGATTTAATTGTGGACTATCACTACTTTAAACTTTGTTTTATAATATCAGAGTAGCAGACGAGCATGTAGTTCATTGGGTAGTAAGTAGCTACTGCCTGAACATCTGTAATCAACCCCAGATAATATTAGATTTCTACTAGAGGTCAGAAATGCGCCATTACTGCGTGCGTAATGTAAGTTGGAACGTCTCGGGAAAGTATGTCTTCCTTACCACACCCTTCAAACCAGAACACAGCAGCGCTTAACACTATTATTAGGCAAAAACTCATACCAGATATTTCGTTTCAGTGGTTGGATTATCTTAATATGCTGTTAACCAGCGTATTCATGTTGGAGTTCGTTTTCAAGCTAGCTGCCTTCAGGTTTAAGGTATTTATTAAAGTTTTCTGTTAATAAGTTTATTTAAAGCAAATTACTTGTGTAAGACCTTTAAGATTTTTATATATTTTTCTTTGGTAATAGCAAGTTCCAAAAATGAAAAACCCATCGCCGGTAAGTGGTTACTGCTAGGTGTTAACTGCTTCTTTATATAAACCAGAGAGCTTTAGAGAAAATTAGCAATGAGCAAGAAAATTGAAGAAAATTAGCAATTAACCCGGTAGAGTTAAGGCTGGAAAATAATTTTTTTGCTAGCTCTGAGGACTAAGTTAGAAGGTTTCGTATTAGTATGTTTTCGATGTCAAATCCTAGAAACCAGATATAGCAGCGCTTAACTCTGCTCTTATAATTCCTAAGCAGGTTTGACTATAGTCTCTCAAATATCAATATGAAAGATTTTACGTTCATCTCTTTAAAGTTACAAACAAAAATTTGATTGAAAATAATTTCGATGTAAATTTATTTTTCGTTTTTCTCTTTCAGAATTATTTTGGTGATGCATGGAACACGACAGATTTTATTCTAGTCGTTGGTAGTATTATAGATATTGTCGTGACTCAAGTCAATGAGAATAAGATACCTACAGTAAGTAACACGTGTGATTTTGTTTATAATATTATGGAAGTAACAAGCGAGCATGCATTCATGATAAATGGCTACTGCTCATGGGCATATGTAATCAACACCTTATAGCAGGGGTTCCCAATCTTTTGTAACCCGCGGCGCAGTTACAAGTTTAATATTCTTTCACGGCGCC